>SJXQ01006812.1:0-104634 GCA_006408695.1 Aepyceros melampus | reverse complement strand
GCCACGCCCCTCGGCCCCAGCCACGCCCCTCGGCCCCAGCCACGCCCCTCGGCCCCAGCCACGCCCCTCCCAGGTCCTGCTCCCAATCCCCCCTCCCCATGTTTGGTGAACCATGCCAGCCATTTCCAGTCGCCCACCTCCCCTGAGGCGAGGCCGGTCACGCAATGTTGTCTCTCCTGCTACTCCTCACAGGGCTGGGCAGGCTGGCCTCGGCCGGTCATCGTAAGTGAGGACCGTGCGGGATAGGAGGGGGGCCCACTGTCACAGTGTCCCTTGGCGGGTGGTGGAGGGCGTTGCCCTCCTGGTCCCTGAAACCCAGGTCAGGCTGGAGGAGCCCGGGTTTGGTTGGAGTCCTGCCCAGTTTCAAGGTTCTGCCAGGCCCTCTGGTCGGAGGGCTCAGAGCAGGACTGGGATAGCTGACGGGGACACAGGGCTTCCGGGGAGATGGGGTGGGGGTGGGGGTAGGGAGAGGATCCTGGATGGGGTCCTGGGGACCTCTTCTTAAAACTCTACACAGCATGATTTTTGGGGGGGGGTGTGTGTGTGTGTGTGTATGTGTGTGCATGCGTGCCCACTGGGGCTTGGAAGATCCACAAGTGATGTGATAGGAAAAGACAAATAAGAATGAATGCTGTCCTGGGCTGGGGGATGCTCACTCCTCTCTTCCTTACTGCAGACTCAAACATCACTTCTACAAATTACAGTGCCACAGAAGACTGGGACAGATATTGACAGTGGAATTTCAAAAACGCATGTAATTAAGAAATAACTTTAAAAATATGTTTGTTTCTTTTTCCCCCACTGGAGTGCAAGACCCAAATCAATGCATGCATATCCCTTGTTGAAATTTTGTGTTTGACAGTCTTATTGTTTTCATTTCTCAAGTAATAGATGAATGTTATGAAATAGACTCAGAGGGAAAAGATGCCTTGAGTTCTTGTCACACAAAAAGGCATCTACAGTCTACCAGATTGTTTTCTATAAAAGATGTACATTTTAAAATGTCTTCTATGTAAGAGAAGCCATACCAATATTTATGTTGTAGCATGATTTTAAAATGACAATATATAAAGAATATCTTCATGCTTGTATTTAGACACATGAACATATGTAAATCTTTGTAATGTTATTTTTATTTGGTTAACATAGTAAAACATGTGCATTATGTACATTGTACAATGAAATGTAGACAGTACAGAGACTTGTTAAGAAGGTGAATGGCCACGTCACTTTCTAAAGACAGTAAATTTGAAAGAGACTGAAGGTTTACAGCCATGCATACACATATCACACATATTTTTAATGAGCATGTATGAGAGTTGTAATTGACTTTATCTCTTATGGGTAGAGTTAGGATTATTTTTATGATAATATAGGTCTGACATTATTTTCCCTAACTGTTGGATATCTTATATGTAACATAGTGTAACACATTTAGACATGTAGATAGTTTCATGGGCTTCCTTGGTGGCTAGACAGTAAAGAATCTGCCTCCAATACTGGAGACCTGGGTTTGATCCCTAGGTTAGGAAGATCCCCTGAAGGAGGACATGGCAACCCACTCCAGTATTCATGCTGGAAAATTCCTATGGACAGAGGTGTCTGGCAGGCTAGAGTCCAGGGGATGGCAAAGACTTGGACACAACTGAGTGACTAAGCACAATAGGTAGTTTAATAAACCTTCTTGAAAAGTCATCTTGGTAGGATCAACAGGCTAGCCACTGTAAAAAAAAAAAAAAAAATGATAATTGAAAAGGTCTACCAGAAAAGTTGCATTATGTTTGACTCCCATTCACAGAACTAGTGATGCCTATTTTCCTGAGGCCTCTCCACATCTCCTCTTCAGGCTTCTCCTCTTCTGCTCTTGTGAGCACCCTAAATGAATGCTTCACTTCAAACAGGTGTTTTCTGGTTAAGCCTTAACAAGAGATGCCTTTCTGCATGTTGACTTGGAATCATTTTGTTAGCTGTCAGTTTTTTTCTGGTTTCGACTTCTGTTTTAATAAGTTAGCAACTTTCGATGGGACACTTTGTTTTCAAGAAGAAAGAAATATTGATGTAAAGAAGCACAGGGATTGGATAAGAACCCAACAATTAGAATCCCAGTAGCAAGCTCTGATGGAGAAGGCAATGGCACCCCACACCAGTACTCTTGCCTGGAAAATCCCATGGACGGAGGAGCCTGGTAGGCTGCAGTCCATGGGATCGCGAAGAGTCAGACATGACTGAACGACTTCACTTTCACTTTTCACTTTCATGCATTGGAGAAGGAAATGGCAACCCACGCCAGTATTCTTGCCTGGAGAATCCCAGGGACGGGGGAGCCAGGTGGGCTGCCATCTATGGGGTCGCACAGAGTCGGACACAACTAAAGCGACTTAGCAGCAGCAGCGTTAACAGCAAGCTCTGAGAGGAACTTCTGCAATTGTCAACTGAAAAATTATCTTAGACACTGGGGCAGGTTTTATAGACTGACTGGTCTACTTTTTTAAAAATTTATTTTAATTGGAGGCTAATTACTTTACAATATTGTATTGGTTTTGCCATACACCAACTTCTGAGTGGCTCACTTTGTAGCACCAAGAAACACCAGCAATTTGTATTCATAAAAGCTATTACAGCCCCCCCCCCAGTGAATATCAGGAGATGCTGAAATGTTTAAGAGTATAACAAATGTACACTGAGAAATGCTAACAAAGAAAACATGAGGACCCATGATAGTAGCAGGAAAAATACAGCATTTGGTATACACACATGCACACAGACACACACACCCAACATGAGAAAATGTCATTACTTTAAAATATTCAGTTCACATGAAACAGATAAAAATTCCAAATTTGTATGAATTTAATAAAACATCCTCAGCATATATAACATGAAAACCGATAGCATGACAAGGAGAAATTTTCAAATCATTTCCATAGAGAGATATGTAAATGGTTATCTCAGATGTTGATTGGCCAGTCATAAAATTTTTAAGAAACATTTGAACAACAAAAATAAGCATTCTGTCAATGAATAAATTGAACCAAATGAAGCTTATGTATTATTTTTCTCTTTCTGCTCTTTGTTTTGACTCACTCGATTCTATGGATGTCATGTAGGAGGTTTTATTTAATGATACAACCTATATTGCAGCAAGAGAAAGAATTCACGCAAATATCAAGAATCCGTGAAGCATCCCTGATGAGCTAGTTCCACATGAACCCAATCTCTCTGCTCTGGGAATATGTTGAGTCTCTGGCTAAAAATCACAAAATTTATAGGAGGAATCTTGGCTTTGGGAGAACTCCTTACAAAGTTTTCAGTGAAGTTTTAAGAAGCCAAGTCAGCCTTATTGAACTAGTTGGGGAAAAACAACAGAACTAACCTTGACCTGAGGAGTTTTGAACCCTAAACAGAGCATTACTGCCCTTGTCTTAGCTAAGAATCAGAAACAACCAGACTCGTCAGTATCCCCAGAAATAGATAAAGCTTTTGTAATCAAGATGTACTTATGCTCTGTCTCTACTGTAAATAATGCTTCTGAAGAATGCTTCTCATACTTCTGAAGAATATACAGTGTCACTCAACAAAATTGACCACAACAAGGAAAATAAGGGGCTTCCCAGGTGGCTCTGCCAACTCAGGAGACAGAGGAGACACTGGTTTGATCCCTGGGTCAGGAAGGTCCTCTGGAGAAGGAAATGGCAACCCACTCCAATATTGTTACCCGGATAATCCCATGGACAGAAGAATCTTGTGGGCTACAGTCCACAGGGTCACAAAGAGTCAGACACAGCTGAGCATGCACGCACACATAATAAATGAAAAAGTAAAAAATAAATGAAAAGCATATAGTGATCATACAGAGCTCATTATTTGGGAACAATACAGTTAGGTTTAAACTTAACAAAAAGACTGAAAAATGTATTTGGAAATTTAATAATGTACATGGTTGATGGGCTGAAGGAGAAATCATAAATCATAATGGATGCTAAATAATTAAACAATGAACTAGAATGAAGAAATTACATAGAAAAATTTGAATTGCACTCTGAAAATGGTATAGGAGCATAATTTATAGTCACAAATATTTGGTACTAAAAATGATTTGAAGTTTAAAAATTAGAAAAATAATTATAACCTTAAATTCTTAATAATGCTGCTTAAGAAGTAGAATTAATGAAAGAGAAATTATGCTGAAGCAGCCTGTATTCCCATTGTCAAAAGTTGATTTCTGAGAAGAATGTAAAAAAAAAAAAAAAAAAAAAAAAACAGAACATTTGGTGAGATAGACTAAGGAAAAGGAAAAGATGTACTTTTAGGGTTTCGAAATATCTAATCATTACTTTCTCTCTAAATACCTTGCTATAGGTTACCTATTCCATCAAAATTGGCAGGAAAACATACACTCTCCATCTTGAAAAACAGTAAGTGGGCATTCTTCTTTTCATAGAGTTGCTTTTAGTTTCTTAATGACTGAGCCTACATTTAGAGCCTAAATGTTGAAGATCATGAGGATTATATTTAATATGTTAAGTCTTGGTGATTCATATCAGACTAGATTTTCCAGTCTTTATCTTGAGATTTTCAGTCTAATATTAATACTCAACTGTAATTTAATGATGCAAATGTGAAAGGATATCAGATCCATGAAAATCATTTTATGTAGCTCCTTAAAATGTATCTACAACTGCAGCTATTCAGGGACTAGTTTTATCTGCCTATAATTCAGTTTGTTTGTTTCATGTCATTTAACATAATTTTATGACTTTAAGCATTTTACTTGGCATTACACTCTTGTTTGATCTCATTTTGCTATAGTATATATTTTTATGTCTTCAGATTTCTATTTTCACTCTGAGGAAACCAAAATAAATAACCTGTGTTTATCATTCTATGGTTTTCTATTCTAAATTGCATCCTTACCTGAAATAAAACATTAGAAACCTACCAAAAAAGGGTTTCTTTTCACAAAAGGAAATTGTGTTCTTCAAGTGTCTTATTTAATAACAGCATTTATTTTCTTATTTTATGTATATATTTTTACTCATTTTTAATAGATGAAGTCTCATAGTATGTACCATTGATGGGAAATGAGTTTGTTTCCAGGGATTATCGCTATAAACTCTGACAATATATATTCTCTGTATTCTTATATAATAGAGATTTTGTTTCATAGACTTCATATCAATAAATGGGCTTCTGGATCAAGAAGGATGGCTGTTGATAATAGTAGTAGGATTAGTAGTAATAATAATAATGACAACAGAACAGTAAGTGACATTTATTGAGCAGGTGCCATTTCCCAGAGGTATTTCTAGGCACCTAATTTGTACCTAGTAACCAGTTAATTTTCACAACCACCTCTAACGTAGGCCTTCTTTATTACCAACATTTATAGCATGTAAAGATTTTGAGAGATATTGGGAGTTACTTTCTAAAAAGACACTAGGCACTTTAAATTTTCAAAAGCGTGCATGATCTGCTAAGATAGTGTATCTCATCTTAAGGTCAGGCTGTATTTCCCTAAATGATTTTTCTAAATATTGATTGACTATTTGTGTTTTCCTGTATCTGGTTTGTCTGTTCAGCTAGTTTTCTTAATACTCCTTATTATCATTTTAATATACTTTATTTTTTGGAGCAGTTTTCAGCTCCCAGTAAAATTGAGTGGGAAGGCACAGAGACGTCCATATATCTTCAGCCCCAGCACAAGCATCACTTCCTCCTTTATCAACATTCCCCACCAGAGTTATATATTTGCTGTAATTGAAGTTCCTACACTGACAAATCATTCATTATCACCCAGAGTCCATAGTTTAAATCATGCTGTTTTTTATATGATTTTTTTCTATGAATGAATAAAAATTAAAAAGGAAACTTCTGAGGATAATATAAACAATCAAGTTCTTTCCATGAAGGATGCTCATATAAGCATTTTTCCTACATGTTAAGGAAAGTATATATGGCCACAATAGTGAGATCTTTTATTCCCATGCACAGACCTCTTCAGCACTCTCAATCCTCAGTGCGAATTGCAATTATAATATTGACACACATTCTTCTGCCACATTTTAAGCGTCTTTCATCCATATGTCTAAAGATCAATAAAAGTCACGTTCTGATGGTTTGTTTAAATAGATACAAATGGCACAGAATTGTATAGTCTCTTAACGGGTCTTTATGGTTCAGAAAGAGCTTCCCAGGTGGCACCCGCATGCCAGTGCAGGAGACACAAGAGAAGTAGGTTCGATCCCTGGGTTGGGAAGATCCCCTGGAGGAAGGCATGGCACTCACGCCAGTGTTCTTGCCTGGAGAGTCCCGTGGACAAAGCAGCCTGGCAGGCTACAGTCCCATAGAATTCTGTACATGACTGAAAGGATTTAACACACATACACTCATGGTTCAGAAGGCTAGGAAAGGGTGCTCCTTAATATGATGAAACAGAAAGGTGACGCCAACTTTTTTATCTTTCCCTGTATCTCCACTCTTTGCCATATAACTTTGATTTGCTCTCAAGAAGTGGAGTGTGTATAACTCAACGTCTACCTCACTCTCAGTCTTGTGGGTCTGAGTTTATCTACACAAGACGAACATCATGGGTGTGAAGAGCTCAAGGTTAGAAGGGTCTTGTGCTTGGATTCATGCTCTACGGATGCTGTCCTGAGGTTCTTAATACTTTTGAATAAGAGACCTCATATTTTCATTTTACCTTAGTGCCTGGCAAATTACTAGCCACGTTTGGGGATATACCGCTTATCTGGGGCAGAGTGATGTTGACTGGCTTGATGTCAACAGAGGCTTAAAAGAGCTCTCCTGCTTTTTTACTTTCCATCTTGTTTGCCTGTCATCCCCATGAGAATATGCTTGCGCTTAGCTTGCTGGAAGGTTAAAGACGTATGGATCGCAGCCACAGTGCTTTATTTATCCCTACATCAGCCAATATTCAGCTGAATCCTATACCACTGAGCAAGCCTGGCCACAGTTAGCAGAGTTGTTGTGGCTACTGCACATAAAAGTGTGAGCAATAGATACTTAACTGTTTTATTTTATGTGCTTTCGGTTTTGTGGTTGTTTGTCATCCCTATGGCAGAAAGTGAAGAACTAAAGAGCCTCTTGATGAAAGTGAAAAAGGAGAGTGAAAAAGTTGGTTTAAAGCTCAACATTCAGAAAACTAAGATTGAACTGAACTGAACCGTCATGCAACATTTTGCCTAATTTCACTTGTTGAGATTTATTCATATTGATGTGTGCAAAAGAAGTTTGTTTTTTTTTTAAATGAAAATTTAATCACCAAATTTATTTACCTCATAATTATTTATCCTCCCTTATTTACAGCAAGAACAGCTCTCGTGTACATCCCTGGCAACGACTTCCCAGGTCCCAGTGAAACTGATGGATTATGATTATAAATAAGAAAATTCTCAACTGCTAGATACTAGCAGTTTTTTTCTTCAAAACACTTATAACCAATTTTACTCATGACGATAATTTAAAAGCATTTCTGTCTTGTACATTCTCAACAAAACAATTATCTTCACTCATTTTGTTAATTAGTAGATAACAAATGCTATTTTATTGTTGTTTTAATATACACTTCTGTGGTTATTAATAACACATAGTATCTTTCACAGTGTTTGCTGACCATTCTCATTAACTGGCTTATGCTAAGCTGTTTGGGGGCAAGATTGGTTTTCATTCATTTGATTTATTTATTTTCTATGTCTTTATCTTTCTCTTTTTCTGTCTCTTGTTCCATGATCAATCTGTGGGAAATTTTGTTTTCTGTAGATATTAACACTTTATCGCTTCTATATGTTGCAAATATGCCACATAGACTATTGATTGTTTTCTTCCCTTGTTTTTGGGATTCATTGCTATACAACAAAATTTTCAGGTAATCATTTTGTTCATATTTTCTCTCATAGATTCTCACCTTCCTCTTTTGTGTCTCTCAGATCCTGAAGTGATATCATAACATCCTATAATATTTTTTTATAATTCTTTTTCCATTTAAGATGTAAATACACTGCTGTCAGTTTCTTCAACAACAGCATTGTGTAAGGCAAGTGCAGAGAAAAAGAAAGCGAGCCAGGCAGTCAGGCAAGAAAAGGGAAATTTATTAGAGGGAAAAGAGAAAGTGACTGGTTCTTAAGGAGAACCAGCATCCTCCCTTTCTGACGGAGTCCTTCTTATACCCCACCAGTGCAAAGTTCTCTGAAGGGATGGTCATGTAGCCGGAGGTCTGGAATCTGGTGGTCTTGTATCTTTGAGGTGATAGGCACCAATGAGACAACAGGATGCCATTTGGGCAATTTGGTCCATCTCATGAATCCTATGATTTTATTCTTTGTTTGTGAGGTTGACATAAGGAGCCATCTTATCAATGAAACCCCATGTGGGCCCTATCACACTGCATTTTCCAGCTTTTCTCAAAGCTTCTGTTTTACTTTTTTCTTTTTATTGCAGCTTTATGCTGACTCAGGTATTGTTTAGTTAGAATAGTTTCAGATTATTTTCTTCAGATGAGATGTGCAGATGGCCGAATCACCTATCTGCAGATGTCTTCTGTTCTCATAATTGAACAGCATTTTCTCAATGTGTAGAATTTGTGTCATATTTCTTTCATGTAACTTTTTGCAATTTGATGCATTCCATGTTAATTTTTTTTCATGTATGAGTGAGTGCAAGTTTATGTGTGTGTATGACAATAATACCCCTTGATATAGCCCATTAGTTCATTAATTCAGTCGCTCAGTCGTGTCCGACTCTTTGCAACCCCATGAATCGCAGCACACCACACCTCCCTTCCATCACCATCTCCCGGAGTTCACTGACTCACATCCATCGAGTCCGTGATGCCATCCAGCCATCTCATCCTCGGTCATCCCCTTCTCCTCCTGCCCCCAATCCCTCCCAGCATCAGTCTTTTCCAAGGAGTCAACTCTTCGTATGAGGGGGCCAAAGTACTGGAGCTTCAGCTTTAGCATCATTCCTTCCAAAGAAATTCCAGGGCTGATCTCCTTCAGAATGGACTGGTTGGATCTCTTTGCAGTCCAAGGGACTCTCAAGAGTCTTCTCCAACACCACAGTTCAAACCTTAATTTTTTCATTTTAATTTCAGCCTCTACACATTTTTATTCTTCTGTGGGGAATCTGTTTTCATCCTGAGTCTTACTTCTCTGTGCTCCATATCATAATTTATTCTATAAATTTGATCAAAGATTTATTTTTGATGTGCATTTTAACAGGTGTTTCCCTCTTTATTGAGGTGTGTGTGTGCTCACTTGTGTCTGATCTTTGCACCCCATGGACTATATAGCCCTCCAGGCTGTCCATGGGATTTCCCAGGCAAGAATACTGGAGTGGGTTGCCATGTCCTTGTGTAGGAGATCTTCCCAAACCAGGGACTAAACCTGCATTTATTGTGTCTCCTGCATTGGATGCCAGATTCTTTATTCTCTGTGCTCCATATCATAATTTATTCTATAAATTTGATCAAAGATTTATTTTTGATGTGCATTTTAACAGGTGTTTCCCTCTTTATTGAGGTGTGTGTGTGCTCACTTGTGTCTGATCTTTGCACCCCATGGACTATATAGCCCTCCAGGCTGTCCATGGGATTTCCCAGGCAAGAATACTGGAGTGGGTTGCCATGTCCTTGTGTAGGAGATCTTCCCAAACCAGGGACTAAACCTGCATTTATTGTGTCTCCTGCATTGGATGCCAGATTCTTTACCCTCCCCTTTATTGGCTAGACCTGTAATTCTTTTTCCAGTAAGCAGATTCTTTTAGATACCTTTATTGGGTTATTGAATATTAACTGCCATGTGTTTCAGTTTCAGAGTATCCTTTTTTTCCCCTTGGGATGATCTCCTTTGAAAACTTATTAATTTTTCTTCAAATTAAGACTTTTGTCCATTAGTGCTACTTCATTTGAAACTAAAGTTTTAATTTTGCATTATTTTTTGTTGTTTATTTTTATTTCATTGAATGTTGTTTCTCTTTCACTGCTCATTTGTATTCTCCTTATGTCACTGATTAAGGCAGACTGGTGTGTTTTCTCATAAAGAAGTAAAAAGTATGTTTTTGAAAAAGAGCCCAGGATGAATAAACTTACAAACTAAGTTTTTATCCTTTTAATAATTCTTGTCAAATATCTGTTAAGCATTTTGCCTCTAATTTATTTCTTCTGGGAAGCACTTTAGATTCCCACTTCCACCACCTCCATTTGAACACAGTTATTAAAATTTAGCTCCACCGTTGTTCCAGAATTCATGTTATAGATGCTTGCATCCAAACCAGGCCATTCAGAGTTTTTTGTGTGGAAAAGAAACTGACAAATATTGATTTTTCTCTTGAGAAGCTCTCTAGTTTTGTTATTTGAATTAAAGAAAAGGAAAGTTTCAAGAAAGAAAAGAAACAAATTGTTGTAGGATCTTGAATATAGTTCCCTGTGCTATACAGTAGGTCCTTTGCGTTTATCTATTTTATGATAGGAGATATCTGTTTATCCCAAACTTCTAATGTATCCCTCCCTCCCTTTCTGTGAGTTTTTTTCTGTTTTGTGAATGAGTTCGTTTCTTTCACATATTTAGATTCCACATAAAAGAAGTAATGTTATAGAATATTTGTCTTTCTCTGTCCCACTTAATTTGCTTATATATATGTATATATATTTTTTTCAGATTCTTTTATTGATCAGTTCAGTCAGTTCAGTCGCTCAGTTGTGTCCGACTCTTTGCGACCCCATGAATCGCAGCACCCCAGGCTTCCCTGTTCATCACCAACTCCCGGAGTTCACTCAAACTCAGGTCCATCGAGTCGGTGATGCCATCCAGCAATCTCATCCTCTGTTGTCCCCTTCTCCTCCTGCCCCCAATCCCACCCAGGATCAGAGTCTTTTCCAATGAGTAAACTCTTTGCATGAGGTGGCCAAAGTATTGGAGTTTCAGCTTTAGCATCATTCCTTCCAGTGAACACCCAGGACTGATCTCCTTTAGGATGGACTGGTTGGATCTCCTTGCAGTCCGAGGGACTCTCAAGAATCTTCTCCAACACCACAGTTCAAAAGCATCAATTCTTTGGTGCTCAGCTTTCTTCACAGTCCGACTCTCACATCCATACATGACCACTGGAAAAACCATAACCTTGACTAGATGGACATATGTTGGCAAAGTAATGTCTCTGCTTTTCAATATGCTATCTAGGTTGGTCATAACTTTTCTCCCAAGGAGTAAGCATCTTTTAATTTCATGGTATATATATACTGATATATAGGAGAAGGCAATGGCACCCCACTATGGTACTCTTGCCTGGAAAATCCCAGGGATGGAGGAGCCTGGTAGGTTGCAGTCCATGGGATCGCGAAGAATCAAACACGACTGAGTGGCTTCACTTTCACTTTTCACTTTCATGCATTGGAGAAGGAAATGGCAACCCACTCCAGTGTTCTTGCCTGGAGAATCCTAGGGATGGGGGAGCCTGGTGGGCTGCCATCTATGGGGTCATACAGAGTGGGACACGACTGAAGTGACTCAACAGCAGCAGCAGCAGCACTGATATATAAAGATATACACAGTATATATCATTTCTGTATATATGTATGTGTGTATGTGTTTGTGCTTGTGTGCATATATATATACATAAAAATCACTTTTCCATGAAACTTATGCAACATACAAATCAACTATACATCACTAAACAACTTTTTAGAAAATGAATGCAAAAAAGTAAAGGAGATATGAAAAGAAAAGTTTTGGTGAAAAAAAGCACTCTATTAAAACTCTAGTTTGTGTCTGTTCTGGCCTTCAGAAATTTCTTGATGTTTGGAATTCTTGCAAAATCTATGGTTCTTGGACACTTTAGTCAGTAGAAATTGGTAAGTGGCCAGAAAAGGAGTTCAGGCAAGGCTTTGTTGAGACTGGCGCTGCAGCAGGAGGGGCTGAAAACAAGTAACAGGTTCCCTTGCTCACTCTCTGAGGAGGGCGGGCTGGCTCCTTAAGTGGGGTGAAAGTAGGGGTGACTGATAGGTCCAAGCCCACTCTGTTTACCACACAACAAGCCAGTGAGTCTCAGAAATGAGGAGTTGAGGCAAAGAAGAGACTTTATTCAGGCAGCCAGCTGATCGAGAAGATGGCAGGCTAGCACTTCAAAATAACTGTCTTATTGGGGTCTGGATGCCAGATTCTTTATAGATCAGAGATGAAGGGAGGGGAGGAAGTAAAGTAAAAAAGCCACTAATCTTGCAAACAACTCTAGAATGCCAAGCCTCTGGCAAAGGATGTGTTAATTCTTCCGTCCTGCCATCTGCACCACCTGGTTCTGAACAAAGGCACTTAAGGTTAACAGTCAGGCAGAGGGGTGGGATTCTCTGAGGCAGGCCATTCTATATGATTATAGTAACAAAAGCAATGAAAAGCAAGTCAAAGGAACAGTTCCAACATGGCTTCCTGCAACAGTCTGCAGGCTCCCTTGGTGGTGGTGTGTACAGCATCATGCACAGTTTTTTCTCCTGGCACCTCAGAAGTCACGTTGTGGCCTTTTTGTGTCTTACTGTTCATACTGGCCCAGACTGCACATGCAGGCAGTTACTTTTTTCTTTTATAATTCCTCTGTCACTGGTTACTTGAGGAGACATTTACCCAGGTCAAACATTTTAGTAAAGAGTTCAAGTTCCAACCTATCTCATGTCTACCATAAATATAATGTGAGATTGTTCCAAGATAATCACCAACCACCTTATGAGAAGATAGCTCCATACCCTGTTTACATCACATTTGTCTATAGAAATAACTTATGATATTTGAGCCAAAGACTAGAATTCTGCTTCTAAGCAAAGGCTTTAAGATCTATTGTGTTTCTGCGATTTTTCTCCTTTAGCTACATGAGAAACAGTTTCCATGGAGGGACCATACCTTTTCCTAGGTTCCAGAATGAAGGCAATGTGGAGCTGAACCTGCAGTAAACTTGTAAACAGTCCTGGTAAAGAATTTTAAGACATTGGGAATTTGGAGGTTGTTAAAGCACAGGATAACTTCATGAACTAAGATCATGGCATCCAGTCTCACCACTTCATGACAAATAGATGCGGAAACAGTGGAAACAGTGGCTGACTTTATTTTTCTGGGCTCCAAAATTACTGCAGATGGTGATTGCAGCCATGAAATTAAAAGATGCTTACTCCTTGGAAGGAAAGTTATGACCAACCTAGACAGCATATTCAAAAGCAGAGACTACTTTGCCAACAAAGGTCCATCTAGTCAAGGCTATGGTTTTTCCAGGGGTCATGTATGGATGTGAGAGTTGAACTGTAAAGAAAGCTGAGTGCTGAAGAATTGATGCTTTTGAACTGTGGTGTTGGAGAAGACTCTTGAGAGTCCCTTGGACTGCAAGGAGATCCAACCAGTCCATCGGAAAGGAGTTCAGTCCTGGTTGTTCATTGAAAAGACTGATACTGAAGCTGAAACGCCAAACTTTGGCTACCTGATGTGAAGAGCTGACTCATTGGAAAAGTCCCTGATGCTGGGAAAGATTGAGGGCAGGAAGAGAAGAGAACAACAGAGGATGAGATGGCTGGATGGCATCACCAACTCAATGGACATGGGTTTGGGTGGACTCCAGGAGTTGGTGATGGACAGGGAAGCCTGGTGTGCTGTGGTTCATGGGGTTGCAAAGAGTCAAACATGACTGAGCGACTGAACTGAACTGTACTGAACTTCATGAAAACAAGCTAATGAAATAAGCATGAATTTTTTGTTATTTATCAACTCATGTCTACTTATTTGCGAATTATAGCAAAAGGATTTATGCCATGAGATGTACTGATGGTTGAACCTATATTAAAAGATTTGCTGTGGGAATCTGGAAGTTCTGGATTTTATTAGACATCAACCTGTGTCATTACAGCACTCACACCTGTATCTGGTCATTCTGCTCTTGTTTTCACTCATATACATAATATGCTATCAGAAAGAAATGTAGACAATGGGGAAAATTAACCCATTTAATTTTTATATATTTAAGCTTATAAAGTAGAAGGTTAAGTTGTTTAATTTCATGACTCTGGAAGTTGCTTTTATTAATGCTGTTGTTAAAACAAAGTGTTTTTATTTTGGTTGAATTAGGTCATTTTTAGGTTCTCATTTCCTGGTGTATTCATAGAGCAAGTCAGGGATGTTGCTTTCAGATTCTTCATTTATACAGGTGAGTTTTGCTTTATGTTTTGTAGATTTTTTATATTTATGTGGTTTTAGTGCCTTTGGTGGGAAGAAGCGGTCTGCTTTGTACTCAGCCCAATTGTTGGGCAAATAAATTGATCCCAAACCTAAATATAACGTGGCAATTGGTATGAAAGCACATTGAATAGAATGAGTATTTTAAAATTTGGAACTCAAGAATCACTTTCCTGAAAAGGTCATTTACATTCTCTGGAAGTAGCAGTAGTCTTGAGAGGAGAGAAAAAATGGGAACTGAAACTGAGAAGCTACTAAACACAGGAGAAGTTTTAATGGAAGTGTCATAGCACCTGAGAAGTGGAGGAAATAGTGGAAAACCACTTCATAGAAAGAGCACAGAAAAGTAAATTTGCAAAAGCATATTGGGTACAGAATCTGAATATATTTACATGAAATTCATGGGAATTTGAATTCTATTCTCAAATGCAGATAAGAGTCAAGAAATGTTTAAAAGTATATAAGGAAGTTAACTTTAGTTTAAGATATGTACTTTGCCAGAATAAATGATGGGGAAGAAACAAATGTAAGTGATTGGTCAGATTCTGTTGCTGTGCTGCAATTCAGAGAGAATGAAATTTAAAATGTGGTACCTGGTACATCGTTTGTCATTCTCACCATCTGCTAGTAGAAAGCAGGACAGAAACCATGAGAAACTTTGTTTCAGACATTTGACAATAAAAAAAAAAATCAGGGATTCTTCCTCTGACAGAAAGAAAGCACAGAAGGTGAGCATCACATTGAACTTGGTCCTCTTACTGGGAATAATGTCTTAACTATAGTACAAGAGTTGAATCAACTAAGACTCCTTACAAGTTTGGGTTTTAAGAGTTTTTCAGAGTTAGGGTTGCTGAAGCAGCTGGAACTTGAAAGACACAGGGCCAAAGATAAAGAAGGGTTATGTATCGATGTGCATTTCTTTTAGGAGAGGGGAGTTTTCCTTTTTTCCCTGAAGATTAGACTGTATACGTGGTAGGCAAGACTCTATTGTAAAGAGTAGGGAGTAAATTGGAGATAATGTTACTGATGAAACAGTGTTGGGAGATGTTGGATTTTCATCCAGGTAGTGCAGAGTGATATTGCTAAAACCCCAGGCATTCAGCTGAGGCAGAAAGTCTAAGTCTTTGGGGGAAGGATCAAACTCTAGACTAAGAGACACTATCACTAACACACTCCCCACCTCATAGCCTAGAATTCAGCAGGAAGGTTCCACTACATTCATTGCCTTTGGATACAAACTGTGATATGCTATAGAGGATTGAAAGGTAATAGACTAAGGAAATATGCAAGAAGTTTGGAAATCAATGATATAGATAAGGGGAAAGAATGGAAAAATCACAGCTCTGAATTTAGTTATTGAAAAGGAGTAATAAAATTACTAACCCCTAGTAAGACTTACCTAGATCAGAAACAAATTTCACTAATATTAAGGGTGAAAGGAGATATTACTAGTCATGAAGAAAGTAAAATGATAGCTTGGAGTATTACCAGAGATTTATACCAATAAATTTGATTATTTAGATGAAATGGACAGCTTTCGTGAAAACTACAACCTATCCAAATTGAGAGAAGTGATAGAAAAATCTCAATCACGTGAAATATATTTTTTAAAAATTGAATTCCTTAACAGCCACTTTCTTACAAAGAAACACCAGGTTTTGTGGTTTTCACACACTTCAACAGAGGTATTTTGGTGCTTTCCCATCTTTAAGCAATTGAGAATTCTTCTGTGAATGTTGATGTACAGTTTGTTGAGTGAGTGTGAATTTTTATTTCTCTGGAATACATATCCAGGGGTAACATTGCCAGATTATATGATGAGTACATATTTATTTTTTACAGAAATCACCAGTCTTTTTTGAAGAGTGGCTGTACTATTTTAACTTTCTTCTGGCAATGAATGAGAGAGAAAGGAGTATCTGCATTCTTGCCATTTTTTTGCTATTTAAACTTTAGTTAGCCATTGTGACAGATGTGTAATTTACCTCATATAATTTTGACTCATTTCCCTGATGAGTAATAATGTTGACTATAGTTTCCTGTACCTATCACCTTTTGTGAAATATCTGTTAATGTTTATTGTCCAGTTTTTAATTGGATGGATTGGTTTTTCATTATTGACGTTTGAGGAGTTTATGTATTATAAATACTTTGCCAGGTATGTGGTTTGCATATATTTGCTCACAGTCTGTAGTTTGTCCTTTCATCCTCATAGTAATTTCTGTGATTGATGAGATATTTCCATTTTAATAGGAATTAATTTGTCAGTGTTTCCTTTTATGAATGATAGCTTGGTTGTCAAACCTAGAAATCTGTGTAGCCCTAGAGCTCCTGAAGACTCTATGTGTTATTTTTTTCCTAAAAATTTTATAGTTTTATTTACATTTAAAAGTGTATTCAGTTGAGATGATTTTGTATGAAGTGTGAGATTTACATCAGTGTTCACTCACTTGACTTGGGGATGTAGAAATGTTCTGACAACTTTTATAGGAAATGCTGTTCTTCTGCACTGAGTTGCTCTTGCATCTTTAAAAAAAAAATAAAAAGTTGGCAGAGGAAAGCTTACTTATGTGGAAATTTTCCTGGGATCTTTCTACTGACTTACTTGAACAGTTTTCAGATTACATTATGATTCATTTATTGTGTTTTAGTATATTTTCCTTGTTATACTTTTCTTTTTTAATTTTTATTTTTACTTTATTTTACTTTACATTACTGTATTGGTTTTGCCATACATTAACATGAATCCATCTCAGGTGTACATGAGTTCCCAATCCTGAACCACCCCCCCACCTCCCACCCCATATCAACTCTCTGGATCATCCCCATACACCAGTCCCAAGCATCCTGTATCCTCTATAGAACATAGACTGGCGATTCGTTTCTTACATGATAGTATAGATGGTTCAGTGCCAGTCTCCCAAATCATCCCACCCTCTTCCTCAGAGTCCAAAAGTCCATTCTATACATCTGTGTCTCTTTTGCTGTCTCGCATACAGGGTTATCATTACCATGTTTCTAAATTCCATATATATGTGTTAGTGTACTGTATTGATGTTTTTCTTTCTGGCTTACTTCACTCTGTATATCAGCTCCAATTTCATCCACCTCATTAGAACTGATTCAAATGTATTCTTTTTAATGGCTGAGTAACACTCCATTGTGTATATGTACCACAGCTGTCTTATCCATTCATCTGCTGATGGACAGCTAGGTTGTTTCCATGTCCAGGCTATTTTAAACAGTGCTGCGATGAACATTGGGGTACACGTGTCTCTTTCAATTCTGGTTTCCTCGGTGTGTATGCCCAGCAGTGGGATTGCTGGGTATATGGCAGTTCTATTTGGAATTTTTAAAGGAATCTCCACACTGTTCTCCATAGTGGCTGTACTAGTTTGCATTCCCACCAACAGTGTAAGAGGGTTCCCTTTTCTCCACACCCTCTCCAGCATTTATTGCTTGCAGTCTTTTGGATTGCAGCCATTCTGACTGGTGTGAAATGGTACCTCATTGTGGCCTTGATTTGTATTTCTCTGATAATGAGTGATGTTGAGCCTCTTTTCATGTATTTGTTAGCCATTCGTATGTCTTCTTTGGAGAAATGTCTATTTAGTTCTTTGGCCCATTTTTTGATTGGGTCATTTATTTTTCTGGAATTGAGCTGCATAAGTTGCTTGTATATTTTTGAGATTAGTTGTTTGTCAGTTGCTTCATTTGCTATTATTTTCTCCCATTCAGAAGGCTGTCTTTTCACCTTGCTTATAGTTTCCTTTGTTATGCATAAGGTTTTCTTAATGTCAGGGGAATGTGTGATTTCCTCGGTTCTGTCTCACCGCAGCAAAAATTTGAAACAGTGGACCAGTGTTACAGCTCTGTTACAACTCAGTTTTATTTTGCAAGCAAAGGAAAATACATCCTCAAGGCATGAGGGTGGGCCAACCCAAAAGAGAGGGGTTCAATTTTGGCTTCTCTTTTTATATGTTTTTTCTCCTCTTCCTGAACCTGCCCTGTGAAAATTGGGCTAGCCATGGGGGCTGTTTGTTTCACCTGAGGTTCTCACTCTGGTCTTCAGACCTTTGTTCCATTTTCACAAACTTCTCCCTTCTTTGTCTTTTAGCCATCACCATTTTGGACTCCTTTTTCCTATTGTAACTACCTAACATTGCCCCCTCAAGAGACGGGAGGCCCAATTCTTTGGGAGTAGGTGTGTCGAGGTCTCTCTGGCTGCTTTCTGCTGAGTTGGGATGATGAGGGGCATTGGGCCTCCCCCTCTTGCTGGTATCAAGCCTCAGAGTCCTTATAGCAGTGTCCATCTAAGGGTGTGTGACATTTTCTGTGGTTGGGTGTAGTTTATATATCCTTGTTGAACCAGCACTGCATGTTGTAGCTTGTTGACAGGTGTTTTGAGTGTCCTCTTCTGTTTTATTCCATTGTTTGACTCATGAGTGGTGAATCCAATAATCATGTCCTGGTACCTTCACTGCTCTGGGGGTAGAAAGTATCACAGAGTAGAGGTCCTTCCATATGGGCTGGAGTTGAACCTTTGGGGAGGCATCTTTCCAGACTTAATTAGAACTTGAGTCCTTGGAGCATATAGTAGTGGCTCTTTAGAATCTCTGGGGTCCTGGTTGACACCTCACAAGTGTATATCCTGTTGAAATTGCTCAATGGCCATGGTATAGGACCAGAGGTTCTGAGCCTCTGGATCTAGGAAGAAGTCATTGACATAAACAAAAGGTTTCCCATATAGCATCTCATAAGGACTAAGACAAACCTGTTCCTTAGGGGCAATACGAGTGCAGAGGAGAGCTATTGGTAAAGCCTCCTTCCATCCCAGGGAGGTCTCCTGGGTTATCATTTTTATCGCTGATTTTAAGAATTGGTTGGCTCTTTCTGCTTTTCCTGAAGACTGAGGCCTCAAGGCACAATGGAGATAAAAAGTAATGCCCAATGCTTTAGAGACCCCTTGGGTAACCTTAGAAGTAAATGATGTTCCATTGTCACTTTGTAATGACCTGGACAGACCAAATCTCAGAATGATTTCATGAAGCATTTTTTGTTTGTTTGTTTGTTTGTATGTTTGTTTTGCCAGCTCCTCAGTCTTCTCAGTCTGGGTGGGAAAGCCTTCAATCCATTCTGTGAATGTATCTTTCATTACTAGTAAGTATTAATACCCTTGAGAAACTGGCATCTGGGTAAAGTCCATCTGCCAGTTCTCTCCTAGGCAGGTTCCATGTCATTGGATGGGCTGGGCCAGCTGGGGTCTTTGCGCTCCTAGGGGGTTATTTAGTTGGCAAGTGGACAAAAGGAGACCACTTGCCTTATAGTAGTTTGGAGTCTTGTTTCTCTGAAGGACCTTTCAGAGTAAGGTCTTCAAAGTAATCTTTGGAGGGCCTTCTCCCCTAGATGAGTGGTGGCATGTAAGGAGTTAACCAACTTCCACTGGAGGTTCCCAGGTAGAAAATGAGTCCCTCCTTTTGGAACCACCCCATGTGATCTTCTGGAAAGGCCTCACTTTTAGCTTTAAGAGTCTCACCTTTAATATATGAAGGAGTTTCAGGCAAATTAGTCTGTGGAACTAAGATGGCAACCCCTATTAGGTAATCATTGTTCTGTAATGCTGCTCTCTTAGCTGCTTGATCAGCTGCTTGGTTCCCTCATGCCACTTCCGTGCTTCCTTTTTGGTGTTCTTTACAATGTGAGACTGAAACCTCAGTGGGTAGGTGGACTGCCTCTCAGGGCCTAAGGATTTGATCACCATATTTGATTGGGGACTCTCAGGTGGTCAAGTGGCCTCTTTCTTTACAAATAGCAATATGTGCATGTAGCACCAGAAAGGCATACTTGGAGTCAGTGTAAATAGCTACTCTTTTTCCTTTTTCCATCTCTAAAGCTTGAGTCAGAGCTATGAGCTCAGCTAATTGGGCTGAAGTACCTGGTGGCAGAGGCTTAGCCTCAAAATTGAAGATTACTGCATAGCTAGCTCTTCTTTTTCCATCCATGACAAAGCTTCTTCCATCAGTATACCAGATTTCCTCAGGATTGGTCAGAGGATCTTCTGACAATCCATCTCAGAGTTTTGTCTAGTGGTCCAAAGTTTCTAGGCAAAGATGAAAGGGGAGAGAGCCCTCTGGGGTAGGAAGGAGTGTAGCTGGGTTAAGAACCTCACAAGGGGAGGTCAAGTCAGGTCTGGATTTTCCATCAGCCTTACTTGATATCTGAGGATCCTTGGATCAGACATCCATAAATGGCCTCTCCCTTTCAGGAGTTGTTTTACTTGGTGGCTGGTAAAAATAGTTCATTTGTCCCCTCAAAAAGAGTTTTAAAGCATCTTCTACCAGTACTGCAATAGCTGCAAGATTTCAAAGGCATGGAGGCCAGACTTGGGCAGCTGGTCGAGACTCTTGGATAAATAATCTACAGGCTAGGGCTCAGGTCCCAATCTTTGAGTTAACACTCCCAAGGCTATTCCTTCCTTTTCATGGACATAAAGTTGGAATGTTTTTTCTGGGTCTGGCAACCTCAAGGTGGGTGCTTGAATTAAGGCAAGCACCTTTTGGTGTAGCCACTGCCTTCTTTTAAGGAGTTCCCCCGTTTTAATGGGATTGAGTCATCCCATGCCTTCAAGCTTTCCTATAAGTGTTGGTCAAGTAGCCCATAGTTGGGTATCCAGATTCTACAATACTCAGCCCAGGAAAGCTCGCAATTGTTTTCAAGTCAAGGGGATGGGAAACTGGAGGAGTCTTGTTCTCGATCAGAGGACAGCCTTCTGAACCCGTGTGTAATCTGAATTCCCAGGTGAGTGACCTTTGTCTCGACCATCTGTGCCTTAGCATGGGAGACTTTATATCCCCTCTCTGCCAAAAAAGTTTAGAACCTGAATTGCATGTTGTTGGGCATTTTTCTCATCTGGAGAGGAGATTAGTAGGTCATCTACATAATGTAATATTTTCCCATTAGGTCCCAGGTCCAGATCTAGGAGATCCCAGCTAAGAGCCTTCCCAAACAGGTGGAGGCTATCTCTGAACCCCTGAGGTAATACTAAGTCATCCGTTGGTATTTTTCTCCTGGATCCTCCCACTCAAAGGCAAAGATATTGGGATTCTTTAGTCAATGATATGCAAACGAATGCATCTTTTAGATTCAGGAATGTAAACCACTTGGCACTGGGCAGGATTTCTCCCAAGATTACATAGGGATTGGTTACTGTGGGATGGAGGGGGACTACAGCTTCATGTATGATCCAGAGATCTTGAACCATTCTCCAGGTCCCATCCTATTTCTTTACAGGGAGGATCGAGGTGTTACATGGCTAATTGGTGGGAACCAATAGCCCACAGGCAATGAATTTATTTATTAGCAATTGTAGTCCTTCCAGAGCTTCTCTTCTGAGTGGGTATTTGTTCTAGTTTGGAACCGAGTGGGATCTCAGAGGACAATGACGACCAGTTCAGATTGGTGGGCTCATCCAGGAGTCCACTGGTCTCACACCTGGGGGTTAATTTTGCCTCCCATAGTTTTTGATCCCTCCCTATTGGAGAGGGTGCAGTGGGTTCCTCAGTAGTAACCAGAAGCTAAAAACATAGGGCTCCAGGGACTGAAAAGCTTCCTATCACAGGTTTGGTCCCCAGTAGTGAGCATATCTCTTCCCAATAAAGGAATAAGACACTCAGGGACCACCAAAAATGGTGGGAAAATATTTGCCCATCCAAGCAACAAAGAAGTGCTTGGGTGAATCTTTTTGTTGTTTTTCCTATAGCACCCCAAAATGGTACAGGTTTGGGAGGAGAAGTCTCTGGAGTAGGAGGTCAGGACAGAGTAGGTAGCGCCTGTATCAACCAAGAAAAATTATTGGACCTACCTGCCACATGCAGTTGCACCCTTGGCTTCAGCCCCGTGATAGTTATCTGTGACAGGTTGGCTGGCTGCAGTGGGCTGCTTCAGTCCTGTTGAACCATTGTGAGAGAAGGCTTGGTGTTTGACCTTGAAGCTCTTGGGTTCCCAGGGCAGAGTGCCGTCCAATATCTCAATTGATGGCATGTGTATCAAGCTGTTTTAAGTGACTTGTCATGGTTGTATTATTGCATTTATTACTTGGACACTCTTTGGCCCAATGTCCCTGCTGTCTACAGAGTAGGCATTGCCATGGGCTTCCCTGGAGGGCGACCTGCATCTGGGCATGCCTTTTCTCTTTTTTTTTCCTCCCTTTCCTGGGTTTGGCCTCCCTCTCCTGTTCTGTTATAAAAGTTATTGGTAGCTGTCTGGACCATCTCATCCAAAGAGGCAGCAGGACCCTGCTGCTGTAGCTGTTATAACTTTATCCTGATGTCTGATATACACTGAGACAGGAATTTGTCCTTTAAAATCACCTGTCCTTCATAAGAGTCTAAGTCCAGAATGGTAAACTTTTGGAGGTCCTCTTTTAGCCTGTCCAGAAAGCAATGGGGTTCTCATTGGGCTCCTGAATTACAGCTGAGACCCAGGCATAGCTGATTACTTTTTTCTGGGCTGTTTTTAGTCCTACCTTTACACAGATCAGAAGGTGATCCTTTCCCAGTTGTGCTCAGGGTCATTATAGTTCCAATTACGATCTAAGGAAGGGACCACAGTTTCCCTGACTGGGTATTTATTGCTTGACATGTGAAGTCCTCTAGCATACCTTCAGGCTTCCTTTAAGAGTCTAGCATATTCAGGATCAGATAAAATTTGACTAAATATGACCGTGATGTCCTTCCACATCAAGTCAAAGGCCAAAAGTGTTGGAATGTATCTATATATTTGCCTGGGTCATCTGTATAGCTTCCCAGGTCTTGTTTGATCTGTCTTAGTTCTAAGAGGGAGAAGGGCTTATGAAACCGGGTTGGTCCAATTTCTCTTCCAGTTTCAACTAAGGGATATACTCAAGTTGGCTTTTGTGGAGGGGATGCTCCTGCATATGGGGGCACGTTTGGATATGATGAAGGAGCACCAAGCAACTCAGGAGCCATGGGAGGTGAGCCTTCACGAGGGGCTTCCTTCTCTTGATTGGCTGTGCCTAACACCATTTGCCTAGTAGGCTCACTTTTAGGGCATACAGCAATCCAATACTTAAGACAGAGTTCATTCATACTTCTTTAGTTCAGTTCAGTTCAGTCACTCAGTCAGGTCCAACATTTTGTGACCCCATGAATTGCAGCACTCCAGGCCTCCCTGTCCAACATCATCTCCCGGAATTCAAACTCATGTCCATCGAGTTGGTGGTGCCATCCAGCCATCTCATCCTCTGTCATCCCCTTCTCCTCCTGCCCCCAATCCTTCCCAGCATCAGAGTCTTTTCCAATGAGTCAACTCTTCACATGAGGTGGCCAAAGTACTGGAGTTTCAGCTTCAGCATCAGTCCTTCCAAAGAACAACCAGGGCTGATCTCCTTCAGAATGGACTGGTTGGATCTCCTTGCAGACTCCCTCAAGAGTCTTCTCCACACCACAGTTCAAAACCATCAATTCTTTGGCACTCAGCCTTCTTCACAGTCCAACTCTCACATCCATACATGATCACTGGAAAAACAAGAGCCTTGACTAGACAGACCTTTGTTGGCAAAGGAATGTCTCTGCTTTTCAACATGCTATCTAAGTTGGTCATAACTTTCTTTCCAAGGAGTAAGCGTCTTTTAATTTCATGGCTGCAGTCACCATCCGCAGTGATTTTGGATCCCCTCAAAATAAAGTCTGACACTCTTTCCACTGTTTCCCCATCTATTTCCCATGACGTGATGGGACCAGATGCCATGATCTTTGTTTTCTGAATGTTAAGCTTTAAGCCAACCTTTTCACTCTCCTCTTTCAGTTTCATCAAGAGGCTTTTTAGTTCCTCTTCAGTTTCTGCATAAGGATGGTGTCATCTGCATATCTAAGGTTATTAATATTTCTCCTGGAAATCTTGATTCCAGCCTGTGCTTCTTCCAGTCCAGTGTTTCTCATGATGTACTCTGAATATAAATTAAATAAGCAAGGTGACAGTATACAGCCTTGACGTACTCCTTTTCCTATTTGAAACCAGTTTGTGGTTCCATGTGCAGTTCTAACTGTTGCTTCCTAACCTGCATATAGGTTTCTCAAGAGGCAGCTCAAGTGGTCTGGTATTCCCATCTCTTTCAGAATTTTCCACAGTTTATTGAAACTGTGCTTCAATTTTAGCTTTAAGAGTCTCACCTTCACACTCCACACACTCAAAGTCTTTAAGAGTCTCACCTCCACACACTCAAAGGCTTTGGCATAGTTAATAAAGCAGAAATAGATGTTTTTCTGGAACTCTTGCCGGGAGCCAACACGGGAGATCCCACCCATGACAAGATCGTGTGGAAGAGCCTGGCAGACAAGGCAGGACCAGGACTTGAGGGACTCCCCGATCCCACCCATCACAATGTCATGCGGAAGAGCCTGAATGGGCAAGGCAAATTAGGACTCAAAGGGATTCCCTAGATCTGCTTGAATATCTACCCTGAACCAAAATCTGTCTGTTTACTATTTGCTATACTATACTCTTCTGACATTAATGGGGGGCTATCTCTGACCACCTTTCTTTGGAAAATTAACTTAGAGCTCCAGTTAATAGTCTCCTGCATATAAAAGAAGTGTCTCAGCTCAAACCCCTCTGATGGTTCTCTAACTTGCCTGACAGATTTACCCAGACGTTTATAACTACACATGTGATTGTTCACAACCTCCCAACCATGAGAGGCATGGGAAGCTTAAAACATCTTAAAGATATAGAGCCTTTTAAAGAGCTAAGAATTATATTGGTGAAGGGTTTCATCATTGAGTTAATGATTGCCGCCAGGCCTCCATATCCTTTATCTTTTAGGCACCTGGGAGGATATTAATCAATGTAATTGGGACGTAAAAAACAGGAATATAGTAGTTTTGATATTAGCAATACTAGACTTTTGAGTTAATGAATTCTCTCTTTGTTATAAATCATTGTACTCCTTTTTATGTAGAAATGTAACTTTATCATTTTCCAAGGACAAAACAGATTTCAGAAAAACATCTTAAGGGAAAACAAGTTTTCTGGTTAACTAACTTTATCAAGATAGATGGGGCCATAAAATGTTAACAAGTCCTCCTGGCCAGAAGATGATGTAAATCACCTAAGACCTGTGTATACTGATAGGTATGCAGAGAAAAATCCTGGTCCCGATAAGTGTCAGAGTTGCTGACCCTACATGACTCTGTTTCTTACATTTATCCCTATGTACAACCGAAAGTATAAAAGCTTTCCTGAAAAATAAAGTGACGGACCAGTTTCACAAAAACCTAGTTCCCCCCTTTCAATTCTTTCTTTCTTTCTTTCTTTTTCTTTCTTTCTTTCTTTCTTTCTTTCTTTCTTTCTCTCTTTCTCTCTCTCTCTCTCTCTTTCTTTCGTTTCTCTCTCTCTGTCTCTCTTACTCTATTTTTCAGGCTGATCCCTTGGAGCACAGGGGCCCTCCGTGTTCACTTATTTGCCTAGGCTTCTAAGACCTAAACGGAAGGCGCTCTGCGTCTTCACTCCCTCGGGAGACCAGGAGGGTGCCTGTGGCCTACGTGAATGGTGCAAGTCCCTTGTCTTGGGGCTTTATTGGCTTTCTGTGTAAACCAAGGAATATCAGCCTCTTTCGCTCCTCTATTTTCTTAACTATAACATTCTTTTCTTATCTCTCTATCAATCTCTCAGTCACCAACACCGTCACATTTTGGATACCCTAGATCCAACCGGGGCTGGACCCCGGTAAACTCTCTTGCTTTTTCTATGATCCAGCAGATGTGAGCAATTTGATCTCCAGTTCCTCTGCCTTTTCTAAAACCAGCTTGAACATCTGGAAGTTCACAGTTCATGTATTGCCGAAGCCTGGCTTGGAGAATTTTGGGCATTACTTTACTAGCATGTGAGAAGAGTGCAATTGTGCAGTAGTTTGAGCATTCTTTGGCATTGCCTTTCTTTGGGATTGGAATGAAAACTGACCTTTTCCAGTCCTGTGGCCACTGCTGAGTTTTCCAAATTTGCTGGCATATTGAGTGCAGCACTTTCACAGCATCATCTTGGAGGATTTGAAATAGCTCAACTGGAATGCCATCACCTCCAAAACCATTGGATTATCCAGGGAAGAATACTGGAGTGGGTTGCTGCTTCCTCCTCCAGAGGATCTTCCTGACGCAGGGATCAAAACTGCATCTCTTGTGTCTCTTGCATTATCAGGTGGATTCTTTACTACTGGTGCCGCCTGGGAAGCCCCTTGTTTTAGAAATAAACAGACATAAAGAATGTAAATTATCCCCCATATGTATAGAATGTTAGAAAATTTTTGAGTCCAAATTTAAGATAACCAGACTCCAGGGTTGAACCTCTGAAGAACTCCACAATTTTCCCACATGTTTTCTGGTTTAAGACTGGAGATTAATTTACATTTATTGAGGACCTAGTAGATACCAGGCAATACTTAACTGTACTCACCCTCCAAGGCAGAAAAACAAATCTTTACTATAGGATAGGATAATGAAAGCTTCTGCATTATTGTTCAAATTTCTAACTCAAATGTGTAAATAAATCATATTTTTCACATATTAGACTTATCACTGGGAGTAATGGAAAAAATTAGAAACTCATCCAAGAATGAGATCAAGAGTCTTGTATTTACTTACTTGCCATGTCTGACTGTGATGGAGAATAAAGTCAGTGGATTCTGTTTCCTTTTCTGTTACCAAATAAGACATTTATAACTCACAGCCTCAATATAAAATAGTATTATTTCTTCCTAGACCACTCTTCCTCTACCTGTTCTCTGATCACTTTTATTACAAGTCCACATCTTAAAGTGAAGATTCTGGCCCTTGGCTGTCTTCTTCTCATGTTCTACAATCGTAGTTTCATCATTATGCTGAGTGCCTTCACCTGCACTCCTCAGCTCCACACAACTTAAGTCATCTTCTCCTAGAGTGATACACTGAGCACACTGTCTCCCTGTTTTTTCCCCCAGCTCTTAAGTCATAACTTCAATCTCATGCTTCCATTTGCATTTTTTTCCTATTTCTCATAGCCTTCTCCTGCCAGCAGTACTTTATAGTTATGTTAAGGACTTACCTCCAGAATTTGACACATTCATTCCATAAGCATATTTTATAAGTTGGTTGGAAAGTGTATTGAATTTTCCGATGTTGAGCTCATTCAATATGTATTGAATGAGTTACGATACAATGGTAACTCGTTATATGGAAAAGATGAGAGAAGGAGGAACTAGGGAGCAATTTTAAATATGGAGGACTGAGTAGGCCTCTTTGAGCAAGTGATATATCAGTAAAGAATTGTAAGAGGTACCAATAATTACCCAGTTTAGATATCTGAAAGGAGTCACCTGACATCACAGAGCCAACTCACAGAAGGATTTTATTTAAAGGAGGCAGGGCAGCAAGGGAGGAATGCAGGCATACACTGGGGGCCAGAGAGACACCTCAGGCACAAGGTCAGAGGTTCTTTATTTTAAATTTAAACAGCCCATCATTAATCCCACTGCCTTTATCTCAGCCAAAAGAGAAGCAGGTACTCAGGTTTTTCCACAGGTAAAGAGAGAGCTTCCCACAGGTAAATATTCACAGCTCCACTGCAGCCATAAACCACCTCTCTCTCACCCAGGCATTGAGCTGGCAGGGCTATCCATACATGCACCTGGGTAGGAGCTTTACAAGCACGTGAATGATTTAATGAAAAAACCTCAGGACTGATCCAGGAGAGAAAGGATGTTACCTAAGACCAGGGAGAGTAAAGATGGTGTTAGAAATACATTTCAAATGTGAAACTACAGAGTGAGTTGACAGTTTGGATGTAGAGCCTAAGAAATAGTGCTTAAGTGATGTTCATTGCTTTTAGAGCAGGAAGACAGTGAGGTTACATAGTTAACCCAGAGCTCTCTGTTCCTAAATGTGTGCTTGTAATATATTAAACAATTTACTTAACAACTTATGGATTATGAAAGAGAAGATCTTGGCATGAGCCAAGACAGGTGTCTGATATGCCATGATAGAAAGTTTAAATTTTCTCATATATGAATACAAACATCATTGAAGTATTTTTGAAGTGGTAAGGTAGAGATTTAACATGATATGGTCCACTGTTTTTTACCGATTTCCCAGGGATAAATTGGGAGAAAATGCAGTCATTTTCAGGTAGAACTGGAAAAGAATGAAATGGAATGCACAGTAAAAATGCGATGAGGACAGGATTGGATAAGGAAAGAATAAAAGGTTTTAGAGACCTAACAGAGATAGCCTTGGTTGAAGTGCTGACTGGATGGATGTATTTGGATTAGAATAAAAGAGAACTACAAAGACTTAAAAAAAAAAAAAAAAAGAAGCAGCAGCAGCTTGCTCCTTGGAAGGAAAGCTATGACAACCCTACCCAGTGTATTAAAAAGCAAAAACATCTCTTTGCCAACAAAGGTCCATATAGTCAATGTTATGGTTTCTTTGGTAGTCATGTACAGATGTGAGAGTTGGACCATAAAACAGGCAAGCGCCATTTGGGGAGACAATGAAGGACAGAGAAGCCTTGCGTGCTGCAGTCATGAGGTGGCAAAGTGTCGGACATGACTTAGTGTCTGAACAGCAACAGCAGAAGACATAAGCATTCTGACACAATGACTCATGACACATTTCACTACTGACATACTGTACAGCAGGTGACAGCCAGTTTGGTTTTGGAGTGCTGAAGTGGAATGGGGTGAAGAAGGCATTTGTTTTGAACATGTGTATGTAGGACTGAGGAGCCTGGTGGGCTGCTAGTCCATGGGGTCACAAAGAGTCGGACTCGACTGTGACTTTACTTACTTTCTTATCAGAAATGCACAGAGAACTGTTGGAAGTTCTCTTTCTCTGTAGATAGAAATAGAGAAAGTAGTAATTATTTCCTTCATCACAAAAAGCATTGCTCTTTTCCTCTCTGTTTCCCTGTACATGATATTCTTTGACCCATGTAAAACATGTGTAAATGAGACATATATATATTACAGCGTTGCCTTTTAATGTGGCTATCACCAATGATTCAGGAAAAAATTAAACAAAAATCTTGGGTGTAGAAACTGTGGAGCACAGGCATAGATTTTGACAATATAAGCTGTCTTATTATACTAATTTATTAAAATACCTGTAGCAGTGTAGCAAAATTACACAGCTTTTATTAACAATTAAAATGTAGCAATTGACTTTTCCCATGTTTCTTTTAGAACTGTGGCTAAGCAATATTGTCAAAAGCCATGCCATGGAGAAAAGATATACCAAGAAACTCACCATTAACCAACTTGATTCAAGAAGGAAAAAAATCTGCTTTTCTCCCCTTTTGTGATGGCTAAAACTTCAGTCTCACAAAGCAAAAATAAATGCTGTGAGTGCAAGTATATAGGTTTGTGTCTATTGATTCTGTTTTCAAACCCAATTTCATATGCCCGATGCACAGGGAGACCAAACAAACCAAAACGTCAGAGGAGTTTGCATCAGAGAAAGGTTTATTGCAGGGTAATGCAAGAAGGGTGGCTCCTGACCCTGAAAACTCTGAACTACTCAAACGGTTTCAACAAAGCACTTTTAAAGCAAGGTGAGAGAGGTTGATTGTTGAAAACTTTTTGGCGTTGGAATCTTTCATTTTTACAGCTAACCACCTAGGTCAGGTGGAGGATGTTCCTGTAAATCTCCCCCAAGACAAATGTTGTTGTTCGTTCTGCAAATTTTTATCCATATATGAGTGGGTTCTTAAAGGTCGGAGCCTTGAGAATAAACAATCCTGTATATTTCAGGCTACAGGCAACAGAACATGAAGTTTAAAGTGAAAGCAACAGGTCTAACTCGTAGTCAGATGTATTCTTCCCCATTACAATTTTACATAAAATTCTTAGAATTAATTAGAAAATTTGAAAGATAACTGGGCACTGAAAAATGGATTCGTATGTGTAATAATGGTGGAAAAGCTGAAATGTGTTGAGCAAGGTAATGTTCCCAAGTCTCCATCACTTACTAGCTCTATACCAAAATAAACCTAGGTTCTTAAGTCTCCTTAACTATAAAATGAGTAAAATATACCTATATCTAGTTCATAATTTTATTATGAGACTTTGAGGCAATTTAAAGAGCATTTAGCCATAATGCAAAGAACATATTTTTTACATTTTATTTTTACCAGTATCAATAAGGTACAGGTATATTTTGTAGCTGAAAAAGATTTCTGCCTCAAATAGTGTCATATGGTGGTACCCTCACATGATGTGCAGGATGTGGAAGGCAAAGTACACTTTAGAAAATATTATTTACTTTAATTGGAGGATAACTACAACATTGTGATGGTTTTTGCCATACATCAACATGAATCAGCCATAGGTATACATGTGCCCCCCGCCTCATCTTGCACCTTCCTTCTACCTTCCTCCCCACCCTATCCCTCTGGGATGTCCCAGAGCACCAGGTTTGGGCACCCTGATTCATGCATCGAACTTGCACTGGTCATCTATTTTACATATGATAATATACATGTTTCAGTGCTATTCTCTCAAGTCACCCCACTCTCGCCTCCTCCCACTGAGTACAAAAATCTGTTCTACATGTCTGTGTCTCTTCTGCTCCCTGCATGTAGGATCATTGGTACCATCTTTCTAAATTCCACATATCTGCATTAATGTATAGTATTTGTCTTTCTCTTTTTACTTCACTCTGGATAATAGACTCCAGATTCATCCATCCACCTCCTTAGAAACTATCCATTTTTGTTTGCATACAATAGGATAAATGAAGGGATGGATGCTAAAAGAAATACGTTATTGGTTTGTTTCCTGTAGAGGTCATACCAAATAGAGTTATAAAGTCCATCATGTAGTTTAACATACAAAGCAATCAGTATAGTACAACACATTAATGGAATGAAGGAAAAGAATCACATGATCATCTCAATGATGCAAAAAAGGCATTTGACAAAATGTGACACACTTTCATGACACAGTTATACTGTCTTATTTCCAAAAATACAATTTTCCTGGTTAAAAGGATTAATTGTTGTTGTCATACTGTTGCAAATATCATGTAGCTACTAATAAAAAGAAGTAGATTCTTGAAAATATGTACCAAACTAAATCACACCAATAAACTGAGGTCCATCTGTTATTTTCATTTCCAGTTCAGAGGAGTATTCTGGCTATGTGCAGATATGAGGCAACTTGTACGTTCAATTGTTGGTTATTTGTTTTTTATTAAGGTGAAATTCAGAAAACGAAGATCACGGCCTCTGGTCCCATCACTTTATGGGAAATAGATGGGGAAACAGTAGAAACAGTGTCAGACTTTATTTTGGGGGGCTCCAACATGACTGCAGATGGTGATTGCAGCCATGAAATTAAAAGACGCTTACTCCTTGGAAGGAAAGTTATGACCAACCTAGATAGTATTTTCAAAAGCAGAGACATTATTTGCCAACAAACGTCTGTCTAGTCAAGGCTATGGTTTTTCCAGTGGTCATGTATGGATGTGAGAGTTGGACTGTGAAGAAGGCTGAGCACCGAAGAATTGATGCTTTTGAGTTGGAGAAGACTCTTGAGAGTCCCTTGGACTGCAAGGAGATCCAACCAGTCCATTCTGAAGGAGATCAACCCTGGATTTCTTTGGAGGGAATGATGCTAAAGCTGAAGCTCCAGTACTTTGGCCACCTCATGCGAAGAGCTGACTCATTGGAAAAGACTCTGATGCTGGGAGGGATTGGGGGCAGGAGGAGAAGGGGATGACCGAGGATGAGATGGCTGGATGGCATCTCCGACTCGATGGACATGAGTCTGAGTGAACTCCGGGAGTTGGTGATGGACAGGGAGGCCTGGAGTCCTGTGATTCATGGGGTCGCAAAGAGTTGAACATGACTGAGCGACTGAACTGACTGAAGGTGAAATTCACATAGAATAAGATTAATCATTTCTAACTAGCAAATTCTGTGGCACCTAGGACATTCACAGTGTTGTACAACTGCTACTTCTATGAAGTTCCAAAACATTTCCATCATTACAAAACAAAATCCCAAACCTATTAAACAATCTCATCCCATTTTGTCCTCCTACTATTAATTGCACCTGGCAAACACTAATCTGCATTCTGTTTCTATGAATAAAGTTATTATAGATAAATAATAAAAATAATTAAAAATATGTTTTGTGTCTGGTTTCTTTCACTTAGCATACTGTTTTAGAGGTTTGCCTACTTCAGAACATGTATCAGAATTTTCATTTATTTTTATGACTGATTAATGCTCCCTTTATACCACATATATATGCCATAATTATTTTATTGGTTTGTACTCTGATAGGCATTTGAATGATTTCCATCTTCTAGCTACTGTGAACAGTACTGCTGTGAATATGGGTTTATATGTATTTTTTTAATATAAATGTATTTCTTTTAATTGGAGGTTAATTACTTTACAATATTGTATTGATTTTGCCATACATCAACATGTATCCACCAAAGGTATACACGTGTTCCCCATCCTGAACCCCCCTCCCTACTCCCTACCATGGGATTGCAAAGAGTTGGACATGACTAAGCAACTAAGCACAGAATGTGGTTCTGATTAGCATTTTCCTAATGAGTAAATGCTGAGCACCTATTCATGTGCATAGACATTTTTATATTTCTGGAAAATTATCTATTCATTCCTTTAAGCATTTTTAGTAGGGTTGTTTCATTGTTACAGGTTTTTTAAATATCCTGGACTTCCCTGGTGGCTTAGATGGTAAAGCGTCTGTCTACAATGCGGGAGACCTGGGTTCGATCCCTGGGTTGGGAAGATCCCCTGGAGAAGGAAATGGCAATCCACTCCAGTACTATTGCCTGGAAAATCTCATGGACAGAGAAGCCTGGTAGGCTACAGTCCATGGGGTTGCAAAGAGTTGGACACGACTGAGCAACTTCACTTCACTATACTATATAAATATTGTGTATATATATATATATATTTTTTGACCATTCTATGGATATCTTTTCATATTTTTATGACAAAGATGTTTATATAAAAGCAAGCACTTCACAGACACAAAAAAAAAAAAAAGAAGAAGAAGACAAAAGGACCAAAATTTGAAAGCTGGAAAATTGATAAATGATTTAGTAAATACAAAAATTTGAATCAGGAGCCTGTAGAAGCAGTCCAAAAACTTGGAGACACAGGTTCTATCCCTGGATCAGGAAGATCCCCTGGAGAAGAAAATAGCAACCCCATCCCAGTATTCTTTCTAGGATGATCCCATGGACAGAGGAGCCTGGTGGGCTGCAGTCCATGGGGTCACAAAGAGTTGGATACACATGAACACATTGTTTCTTACAGCTCAACAGAATGGCCTTTAGAACTCTTTTCTTATTCCAGGAGGTGGCACTAAAGCTCAAGTTTGTAGCTTCTCCTGCAGGAGATGGCTTTTGGGAATCTGTTAGAATGTGCATGAGGAGCTGGCGTCAGAGTGGGAGGTTTGGGCTAGAACCTCAGTCTCTGGAGATGCTCATGACTTAGTGGAAAGAACTTCACCTGGAGATACTCTGTGGGTGTGCTCCTGCTGAAATCCCATAGCAGATGTCAGGGAAGCTATTTCTTCAATGCCCATTGATATTCCTGTCTGCCCTCTCCTCTTCCTTCTCTCTCCCACCAGTCACAGAGGTCCCTAATACAAATCTGGATGCTTCTAGAGAGAAACAGATCCCTCCAGCTGCAATTCACATTACTGAGAAGCAGAGTAGTCCCTCACTATTTTCATCTTACACCTCCTCTGCCAAAAGAGGCACCTCTGATGCTCCCCCAAACCCACACTTTGGGCATCAGTCTGGAGCAGAGACACACTAGAAGAGGTCCTCTACTTTATTGGCCTTAATACTCATTTCTATCCCACTCTGACAGTGTTCCATACCCCCCTGTCCAGTCAAGGTAGACAAAAACATAGAAATCTAGATCTCAAAGAGATATTGCACTCCCACGCAGCATTATTCACAATAACTTAGAGGTGGAAATAAACTGAATGTCCATCAGTGGATGACTTGACATGGAAAATGTACAATAAGCACACAATTTCATTCTTTTCCTTGCAAATATCTAGTTTTCAAAACACCATTTGTTGAAGAGGCTTTACTTTCTTCACTGTGTATCCTTGACACCCTTGTCAAAAGCAGTCGATATGTGTGGATTCATTTCTAGGCTGTATATTCCCTTCTATTGGTCTACAAGTCTGTCTTTATGTTAGGATCATACTATTTTAATTATTATAGCTTTGAAATATGTTTTAAAATTAGGAACTCTGAGGCTTCCAGCATTGTTTTTCTTTCTCAAGACCATTTTTGGATATTCTTTCATGGTTCCATAAAATTTTTGGCATTGTTTTTTTCTCTAAAAAGTGCTATTGAAAATCTTGCAGTAATTGCTATGGGCCTGTAGATTGATTTGGGTATTATAGACATTTTAGCAGCACTTAAGTTTTCTAATCCATGAAAAAAAGACAGCATTCCATTTGTGTCTTTTAAAAATCTTTTCAGTAATATTTATAGTTTTTAATATATAAGACTTTCACTTCCCTAGTTCATTTCTATGTATTTTACTCTTAAATTTTATATTTAGATTGTTCTCTATCAATATATAGAAGTTAAACTGATCTTTGTATATTGATTTTGTATTCTGAAATTTTGGTCAACTCATTTATTTGACAGATTTTTGTGAAACCTGTAGGGTTTTCTGTGCATCAGATCATGTCATCAGTGAGTAAAAATAATTTTGCTTTCTTATATTCTATTTGGATGCCTTTAAAAATTAATTAGTTTATTTTAATTGGAGGCTAATTACTTTACAATATTGTATTGGTTTTGCCACACATCAACATGAATCCACCACGGGTGTATATGAATCCCCATCCTGAACCCCCCTCCCACCTCCTTCTCCATCCCATCCCTCAGGGTCATCCCAGTGCACCAGCCTTTAGCACCTGGTCTCATGCATTGAACCTGGACTGGCGATCTATTTCACATATGATAATATACATGTTTCAATGCTATTCTCTCAAATCATCCCACTCTTGCCTTCTCCCACAGAGTTCAAAAGTCTGTTCTTTATCTCTGTGTCTCTTGCTGTCTCACATATAGGGTCATCATTACCATCTTTCTAAATTCCATTTTTATGCATTAATACACTCTATTGGTGTTTTTCTTTCTGACTTACTTCACTCTGTATAATTGGCTTCAGTTTCATCCACCTCATTAGAACTGATTCAAATGCATTCTTTTTAATTGCTGAATAATATTCCATTGTGCATATGTACCACAGCTTTATTATCCATTAGTCTGTTGATGGACTTCTAGGTTGCTTCCATGTCCTGACTATTGTAAATAGTGCTGTGATGACCACTGGGGTACATGTGTCTCTTTCAATTCTGGTTTCCTTGGTGTGTATGCCCAGCAGTGGGATTGCTGGGCTGTATGGCAGTTCTATTTTCAGTTTTTTAAGGAACCTCCACTCCAGTACTCTTGCCTGGAAAATCCCATGGGCGGAGGAGCCTGCTAGGCTGCAGTCCATGGGGTCGCTAAGAGTCGGACACGACTGAGCGACTTCACTTTTACTTCTCACTTTCATGCATTGGAGAAGGAAATGGCAACCCACTTCAGTGTTCTTGCCTGGAGAATCCCAGGGACGGGGGAGCCTGGTGGGCTACCGTCTATGGGGTCGCACAGAGCGGACACGACTGAAGCGACTTAGCAGCAGCAGCAGCAAGGAACCTCCACACTGTTCTCCATAGTGGCTGTACTAGTTTGCATTCCCATCAACAGTGTAAGAGGGTTCCCTTTTCTCCGCACACTTTCCAGCATTTATTGTTTGTAGATCTTTTTGATGGCAGCCATTCTGACTGGCATGAGATGGTATCTCATTGTGGTTTTGATTTGTATTTCTCTGATAATGAGTGATGTTGAGCATCTTTTCATGTGTTTGTTAGCCATCTGTATGTCTTCTTTGTAGAAATGTCTGTTTAGTTCTTTGGCCCATTTTTTGATTGGGTTGTTTATTTTTCTTGTATTCAACTGTAGGAGCTGCTTGTATATTTTTGAGATTAATTCTTTGGCGGTTCCTTCGTTTTCTATTATTTTCTCCCATGCTGAAGGCTGTCTTTTCACCTTGCTTATAGTTTCCTTCATTGTGCAAAAGCTTTTAAGTTTAATTAGGTCCCATTTGTTTATTTTTGCTTTTATTTCCATTACTCTGGGAGGTAGGTCTTAGAGGATCCTGCTGTGATTAATCTTTGCCTATATTTTCCTCTAGGAGTTTTATAGTTTCTGGTCTTAGATCTCTGATCCATTTTGAGTTTATTTTTGTGGATGGTGCTAGAAATTGCTCTAGTTTCATTGTTTTACAAGTGGTTGAGGAGTTTTCCCAGCACCACTTGTTAAAAGATTGTCTTTTCTCCATTGTATATTCTTGTCTCCTTTGTCAAAAATAAGGTGTCCATAGGTGTGTGGATTTATCTCTGGGCTTTCTATTTCACTCCATTGACCTATATTTCTGTATTTGTCCCAGTACCATATTGTTTTGTATAGTCTGAAGTCAGGAAGGTTGATTCCTCCAGTTTCATTATTCTTACTCAAGATTGCTTTGGCTATTCGAGGTTTTTTTGTATTTCTATACAAAGTTTAAAATTATGTGTTCTAGTTCTGTGAAAAATACCATTGGTAACTTGATAAGGATTGTATTGAATCTATAGATGCTTTGAGTAATATATTCATTTCCACTATATTGATTCTTCCAATTCACAAACTTGGTATATTTCTCCATCTGTTTGTGTCATCTTTGATTTCTTTCATCACTGTTTTATAGCTATATATATATATATATAGACATAAATCAAAGGTCTTTTGTTTCTTTCGGTTAATTTATGTCTAAGTATTTTGTTCTTTTCCTTGCAATGGTGAATGGAATTGTTTCCTTAATTTCTCTTTCTGTTTTCTCACTGTTAGTGTATAAGAATGCAAGGGATTTCTGTGTGTTAAATTTATATCCTGCAACTTTACTATATTCATTAATTAGCTCTAGTAATTTTATGAAAATGTAAAAATATAGGACACTGAAGGATGAACTCCCCAGGTGGGTAGGTGCCTAATATGCTACAGGAGATCAGTGGATAAATAACTCCAGAAAGAATGAAAGGATGGAGAAAAAGCAAATAAACAAACAAAAAAAACCCTGTTTTGATTGTGACTGGTGATAGAAGCAAGGTCTGAGGCTGTAAAGAGCAATATTGCATAGGAACCTGGAATGTTAGGTCCAGGCAAATTGGAAGTGGTCAAACAGGAGATAGCAAGAGGGAATGTCAACATTCTAGGAATCAGTGAACTAAAATGGACAGGAATGGGTGAATTTAACTCAGATAACCATTATATCTACTACTGTGGGCAAGAATCCCTTAGAGGAAATGGAGTAGCCATCATGGTCAACAAAAGAGTCTGAAATGCAGTACTTGGATGCGATCTCAAAAATGACAGAATGATCTCTGTTCGTTTCCAAGGCACACCATTCAATATCATGGTAATCTAACTCTGTGCCCCAATCAGTAATGCTGAAGAAGCTGAAGTTGAATGGTTCAATGAAGACCTACAAGACCTTTGAAAACTAACACCCAAAAAAGATGTCCTTTTCATTATAGGGGACCGGAATGCAAAAGTAGGAAGTCAAGAAACACCTGGAGTAACAGGCAAATTTGGCCTTGGAGTACAGAATGAAGCAGGGCAAGGCCAGAGAATTTTGCCAAAGAATGCACAAGTGATAGCAAACACCCTCTTCCAACAACACAAGAGAAGACTCTACATATGGACATCACCAGATGGTCAGCACCGAAATCAGATTGATTATATTCTTTACAAACAAAGAAGGAGAAGCTCTATACAGTCAACAAAAAACAAGACCGGGAGCTGACTGTGACTCAGATCATGAACTCTTTATTGCCTGATTCAGATTGAAATTGAAGATTTGTGGGAAACCACTAGATCATTCAGGTATGATCTGAATCAAATCCCTTACAATTATACAGTAGAACTGACAGATAGATTTAAAGGACTAGATCTGATAGACAGTGTTCCTTATGAACTATGGACGGAGGTTTGTGACACTGTATATGAGACATCCACAAGAAAAAGAAATGCAAAAAAGCAAAATGGTTGTCTGAGGAGGCCTTACAAATAGCTGTGAAAAGAAGAGAAATGAAAAGCAAAGGAGGAAAGGAAAGAAACACATTTGAATGCACAGTTCCAAAGAATAGCAAGGGGAGATAAAAAAAAAAAAAAAAAAGCCTTCCTCAGTGATCAGTAAAAAGAAATAGAGGAAAACAATAGAATGGGAAAGACTAGAGGACTAGAGATCTCTTCAACAAAATTAGAAATACCAAAGGAACATTTCATGCAAAGATGGGCTCAATAAAGGACAGAAATTGTATGGACCTAACAGAAGCTGTACAAAAAAGATCATCACAACCCAGATAATCATGATGGTGTGATCACTGATCTAGAGCCAGACATCCAGGAATGTGAAGTCAAGTGGGCCTTAGAAAGCATCACTACAAACAAAGCTAGTGGAGGTGATGGAATTCCAGCTGAGCTATTTCAAATCCTAAAAGATGATGCTGTGAAAGTGCTACACTCAATACGCCAGCAAATTTGGAAAACTCAGCAGTGGCCACAGGACTGGAAAAGGTCCGTTTTCATTCCAATCCCAAAGAAAGGCAATGCCAAAGAATGCTCAAACTACCACACAATTGACTCATCTCGCATGCTAGCAAAGTAATGCTCAAAATTCTTCAAGCCAGGCTTCAGTAATACATGAACTGAGAATTTCCAGATGTTCAAGCTGGTTTTAGAAAAGGCAGACGAACCAGAGATGAAATTGCCCACATCTGCTGGATCATTCAAAAAGCAAGAGAGTTCCAGAAAAACATCTACTTATGCTTTATTGACTATGCCAAAGCCTTTGACTGTGTGGATCACAAGAAACTGGGAAATATATGCTGGTCAGGATGCAACAGCTAGAACTGGTCATGGATATTTTTTTCATTTTATTTTTCAACCTTTCTGCAGCTTTATAATTTGAATTTTAAACAAATATAAATGTGATTTTTTAAAAGCTTTGTCTGATAACCTTTGTAGTTTTAAATTGCAATGCTTAGTCAATTTACATATATTTATTGATATATATGATTGCAGATTTACCATGGAACTATTTGTATTCTTTGTGATAGTTGTGTTGGCATCCTTTTGCCCCCTTTTTATGTCTTCTCTTATATTGATTAAGATTTAATCAACTTTTTTTATTAACCAGTTTTTTCCATCTATTGGCTTATTGCTTATGATTGTAATAGTATTTATGTACTGTTTACCCTAAAGAGTAGAACAAACATCAGTAACTTTGCAAAACTGTTATTTATAAACAGTTGTCATTTATTGTTCCAAAAAAATGCAAGAATTTTAAAAATATTTATATCTGTTCTCATATCCATGCTATCATTGTGATATATTCTATCATGTATCTATATAAATAAATAAATAAAAATTTGCTGGTGTTTTTGGCCTCTATATGAATATGATAGTTGAACTTCCCTGGTAGCTCAGTCATTAAAGAACCTGCCTGCAATGCAGGAGACCTAGGTTCGATCTCAGGGTTGGGAAGATCCCTTGGAGAAAGAAATGGCAACCCACCTGAGTATTCTTGCTTAGGAAATCCTTTGGCTCGAGAAATCTGGTGGGCTACAGTCCATGGGGTCTCAAGACAAGGACACAACTTAGCACTAAACCACCAAAATGAATATGATAGGCAAGCATCATGTTTTTTTGTTTGTAATTGTTTTCCCTTGGATCTGATTTCAGCAGTATTAGCCTCATGAACCGTTCATTTTTATTTTTATTTTCTATTGAAGTATAGTTGGTAACACATATATATGGAATTTAGAAAGATGGTAATGATAACCCTCTATGCGAGATAGCAAAAGAGACACAGATGTATAGAATGGACTTTTAGACTCTGTGGGAGAGGGAGAGGGTGGGATGATTTGGGAGAATGACATTGAAACATGTATACTATCAGGTAAGAAACGAATCACCAGTCTATGTTTGATACAGGATACAGGATGCTTGGGGCTGGTGCACGGGGATGATCCAGAGAGATGACATGGGGTGGGAGGTGGGAGGGGGGTTCAGGACTGGGAATACATGTACACCCATGACTGATTCATGTCAATGTATGGCAAAACCAATACAGTATTGTAAAAACAAAATAAAGTAAAAATAAAAATTAAAAAAAATAATAATAAAGGGCTGTAACATGAAAAAAAAGAAGTATAGTTGGCTTACAATGTTGTGTTAATTTCTGTGGTATAGCAGCATTCTTGTTTAAAAAATATTCTTTTCTGGTATGGTTTATCAAAGGAAAATGACTGTAGTTTCCTGTGCTATACAGTAAAATGTTGTGGCTTAACCATTATATCTATAAAAGCTTACAGGTGCTAACTCCAATCTCCACTCCATCCCTCCCCCAACCACCTCCCTGCTCTACTTTGGCAATTAAGTCTGTTCTCTGTCTGTGAGTCTGTTTCATAGCCTGTAAACCTGTAAAGATAGGTTGTAAACCTGTAAAGATAGGCTCATTTGTGTCATATTTTAGATTACACATATAAGTGATATCATATATTTGTCTTTATCTTTCTAAATTCACTTAGTGTGATCATCTCTAGATGCATGTATGTTACAGCAGATGGCATTATTTTGCTCTTTATTTTGGCTGCTGCTGCTGCTAAGTCGCTTCAGTCATGTTGACTCTGTGCGACCCTGTAGATGGCAGCCCACCAGGCTCCTCCATCTCTGGGATTCTCCAGGCAAGAACACTGGAGTGGGTTGCCATTTCCTTCTCCAATGCATGAAAGTGAGAAGTGAAAGTGAAGTCACTCAGTCATGTCCGACTCTTAGCAACCTCATGGACTGCAGCCTACCAGGCTCCTCCATCCATGGGATTTTCCAAGCAAGAGTACTGGAGTGGGGTGCCATTGATTTTGGCTGAGAGGTATTCAATTGTACCATGTCTTCTTTATCCATTTATCTGTCAATGAACAGTTAGGTTGTTTCCAACAACCTTGGCTACTGTGAATAGCACTGCCATGAACATAAGGGTACATGTATCTTTTTGATTTAGAGTTTTATCTGGAAATATGCCCAAAAGTGGGATTGCTGGATTATATGGCAACTCTATTTTTAATTTTCTGAGGAACCTGCATACTCTTTTGCATATTAACTGTCCCAATTTATATTCCTACCAGCAGTGTAGGAGGACAAATTTTAAAGAAGCATAGCCATTTATGTTCTTCTGGCTGTGTAATTTTAGTTTCAATTTCCTTTACCTTTACAATAAAGGAAACCTATTCTCGCAAAACAAATATCTTTATCAAAAGCCATCATGTAATTAGGAAGAATAGTGTTTATCAAAAGCCATCACGTGATTAGGAAGAATACTGTGAGAACCATTCTAGAATGGGGTCATTGCGATGCAGTGTATTGTTAAAATCTATTGTAAATACTGAAACCTGGAAGACAATATTGCATTGTCTGTTAATGTACTGAACACTCCTTTTTTCTCCTTTTGACCATCATAATAAACAGGATGTCTCCTTCTCTTGCTTCAGCTTTGTGTATAATATCAAACGATCTTATATGTAAGTGACCACAGACCTCCAGACACCCTGAAACTCTTTACCAAATGCAACCTTAATTTGAATTTTGAAAGAACTCTTTTCAAGATAGATTTTTATAATTTATTTCAACTTTAAGCATATTCTAGAGTCCCAAATGTGGCCTATTGCCTTACTAGTCCCTTAGAGATCATATACAGTAGAGATGCAAGAAAATCTTCCACAGTTGGGGAGGGAAAGGGTGAAAAAAATTGAGACAGTAGCATTGAAATATTAACATATTCACTACCAGTGTAAAATAGCTAGCTAGAGGGAAGCAAATGTATTGCACAGGGAGCTCAAACCAGTGTTCTGTGATGACCTAGAGGGATGAGATGGGAGGTGGGTTGGGAAGGAGGCTCAAGATGGAGGGGATATATGTATATATATAGCTGATTCACATTGTTGTATGGCAGAAACCAGCACAACATTGTAAAACAACTATTCTCCAATTAAAAAATTTTAAAAAAAGAACAGTATTGAGAACACTTATGGAATCTGGGTAAGAAAAATGGGACTAGAGGGTTTAAGAGATGCTCTGCTTCTAAATTCTTCATGTGCTTGCATTTTTTTTCTTTTTTCTATTTCAGAGGCACTAACTCTGGGTACCAAAAATTTTTTTCCATGGCTGCTGAAACAAGACACTAATATGTTCAAAGAACCCTGAGGGTTTAAAAGAAAGCCAATGACTACAATAACTAAAAGATGGTTTAGGCCATTAGGCTCGGTTAAATTCATTATTTTAACTCAAAGTTTCAATAGTTCCCATAAAATAAAAATGTTCTTTCTGGCCACCTATTTTCTTTTTTTTTTTTTATTTATTTATTTCAGTCAGGCCCTTTCCAACCCCCCTTAGGCAGTAAGCAAATGATGTTCCCAGAAATGTTTAGTATGGAATATATACTTTCAGTTTCTTCATGTGATGAACAGTCATGCTTTTGTAATTTTATTTTTCATCAAACTACATATAAAGAAAGTAGAAAATGAAACTATTCCAAAAGTGGAAGTCATTTCCTACTGCCAACAACCACTGAGTTGTGGTTGTTGGCTATGACAACCTCTGTAATAAATAGATGCTCTGGAACTCCTCTAGCCTGAGGAGGAACAGAGTAGGCTGCAAGAATGGCAGTTGACAATCATCTCCTGTGGAAAAGTCATGGACCATCTTTAAGGAATACCACATAGATGAAGATGTGGGCTTTGCTTTGCCACTTCCACTGGTAAGAGAGGACATGGGCATATGGGCAAAATTATTTTCTTATCTTGACTTACCTGGACAAGTTAACTTCTACTGAATAATTGTGGTTCAGTAATTTCTACTGAACAAATAGATATACAGGTACCAAAATTGGAGGCAGAGTTTGAATAAAGGTATCTCAGGTAACTTTCTTAAAATTTTCTTCCTAGAAACTTAGCCTTAGAGGCACTTCTTACTCATCTTACACAGGTACAAAGAGTGATGAGATAAGGTAACTATAGAGGTATTTTAGTTTAAGACAATCACACTTCAGGGGGCATTTTGAAAAATTTTTTTAAAAAGTAATAAATGACCCATGAGTCAAAGGAACCCCCTTTCTCAGCTGATAAAACTTAGATTGCACAAAGCATGTGTTCCTGCTTTGATGTTTTTGAGGTGGGGCTTCAAGCAACTTGGTGCTGTATTAATATTGTTTGGTATTTACTAAGCCTAAGTTTCAGGCTTAGAGAGAGTTAGACCTGCCAGACCTGCATGCTTTTTCCACAGGTTTTGCTACAAAGGGCAAGGCATTAGAATAAATGTGTGTCTTAAGACTACACTTTCCTAAGTTATTTTCCCGAGTGCCATGAAAAGCCTCTTATCTTTAATATTTTAATCATCACACACTTTTATCTCATTTTTAGCAATTTACAAATATTAACTTACTCCATCTTTACAATCATCCTGAAAGGTATGTATGTTGTTAATCTCATTTTCCTGATGAGAAAGTAAGCCATGCAGAATTTAAGTAATTAGCCAAACTTACACAGCTAGTAATAACAGGGATAAGAAGTGAGTCTAATCAGTCTGGTTCCAGAATCCTTTGTCTGAAAACCATTATCTATTATGCTACACTGCCTAACTCAAGAGAAGGAGAGAACACAAGACATTATTTTGGTTTTTGGTTATTGTTTGTTTTCCACTCTTAGTTTTAATGAAGTTTATGAGATTCCAGGAGAGGATTTCTGGAAGCCAGCAACATGTTGTGACAATGCTGTATACCAGGATGTATCTGTTTACTTTTGACTGGAACAGAATCCAGACTCTAGAGACAATCTTTAAGTGTGACAAATGCATATTTTAGTCAGAATCTAACTATATTTAGAAATCACATCTAATAAATACCTTGGTTAATACAGGCAAATCTAAAGCAAATTCTTTGTCACAATTTAATTTTCCTCTTCACATGATTAAGTTAATTGAAGAAAATGAAGCAGATGTTTTAATTTTATTGCTAAAAGCAACTGGCTTAATTTATATTTTCAAATCAATAATATTCAGACTTACTCTCTCTTCACTAAAGTGCACAAGTGCCAAGACGATGTTTTGAGGAAATATTTATCAATGGTACAAAAAAGAAAAAAAAAACTTTTTCAGAAGCTGCAAAGTCTCATATCAAATTTATTTTTCATTTCCCTATAAAGTTAGTTCTCTTATAAAAGAAAATAATCACAATAATTATGTGAATGAGTAAGTGAAATTTGTTCAGTTGTGTCTGACTCTTTTCTACCCCATGGACTGTGGCCCACCAGGCTCCTCTGTCCATGGAATTCTATAGGCAAGAAAACTGGAGTGGGTTGCCATTCCCTTCTCCAGGGAATCTTCCCTACTTGGGGATTGAATCTGGGTCTCCTACATTGCAGGCAGATTCTTTATCATCTGAGTCACCAAGGAAGCCACAAGTAACTTGTAGACCTCTAAAACAGAGTCCAAGGGCTAAACCCCAAAGCTAAATCAAAATAAAACACTTCCTGAGCTATTTACAAAACAATGCTGCTACTTGAGATGACTATGAAATTAGATTTTGTATCCTGAAACAGGATGAAAAAAAAAAATTAGAGGTTACTTTTATTTCCTCACTGAAGATCTTTCCTGGAAATTAGAGGTTCAAAAATATCCATTTCATCTCTTATAATCTATCACCTTCCAATTGTAAAGCCAAAAATTTGCCTTCTGATTTCATGTAGATGAAAAATGCATTCTCTCATTTAGCAGGAGTTGAATGACCCTCTGTGTTACCCTTTATTAATTTATAATATATCATTCAGGCACCCTTTGAACCAGAAGGATATTATTGATTGAATTTTACATTTGTTGAAAATTCTGTCCAATAAAACACTAATCTGGACACATAATAAAGTACTTCTGTTATTTGGGGAAAGTAGCCCCAATAAGAATTTTAGACGTGCTACACATGCAACAGGTGGAACACAGAATAAAGAAAATATGTATATATTACTAAAGCCATCAGAGCACAGTAGTTTTGTGGTTAGGGAGAAAAAATTCAGAGCAAACACAGAAGTGAAGTGAAGTGAAGTGAAGTCGCTCAGTCGTGTCCGACTCTTTGCGACCCCATGGACGGACCAGTCCATGGGATTCTCCAGGCAAGAGTACTGGAGTGGATTGCCATTAAGAAAGGTGATTACCTAGTAAGTATACTGCCTAGATCTTTCATTCCTAAAAATTTGCCCTAATTCTAGCAAATTCTCTGCAGCCCCTGAACAGGTTTGAAGTTTTTATTACATTTGTCTTCATGTTTTATAGCTTCCTTATAATATTAACTTGTTTTTGAAGCTTAAAGCCTCACTCACCTTAGTTTCAAGTAAACTCATTTTATGCCCTCTCCCCTTAATTCAGTATCGGTGCCCCCAAGAGCACCTCTGGAAGCAGCTTAATGAAGAAGGCCTGGGGAGTTTTCAAGACTCTGAATCTCATTTCAGGCTGTGACCTAATTCTTTGGTTTTTATGTTTTCCCTTGAGACACGATTAGAAACAACACCCAGGGAGGCACTTATTAAAAACAAAAGCCAAGTGAGTAAAATTTAAAACATCATTGGCTTCCTTCAGTGATTCATGAAATGGGCATCATCCCAACTAGCAGGAAGAAAAGTACTCTGAGGAGCTGTACAAAAATGAAAGACTTTTTAAGTGAAACGAATCGCCGGTCTAGGTTCGATGCAGGATGAGGATGCTTGGGACTGATGCACGGGGATAATCCAGAGAGAAGGTGTGGGGCGGGAGGGGGGAGGTGGGGGTCAGGATTGGGAGTTCATGTACACTCGTGACTGATTAATGTCAATGTATAGCAAAACGAATACAGTATTGTAAAGCAAAGCAAACTAAAAAATAAAAATTAATTAAAAAAAAAAAGATTCATGAAATGGGCATCATCCCAACTAGCAGGAAGAAAAGTACTCTGAGGAGCTGTACAAAAATGAAAGACTTTTTAAGTGAAACGAATCGCCGGTCTAGGTTCGATGCAGGATGCAGGATGCTTGGGACTGATGCACGGGGATAATCCAGAGAGATGGTGTGGGGCGGGAGGGGGGAGGGTGGGTCAGGATTGGGAGTTCATGTACACTCGTGACTGATTAATGTCAATGTATAGCAAAACGAATACAGTATTGTAAAGCAAAGCAAACTAAAAAATAAAAATTAATTAAAAAAAAAACTTTTATAGGCAGAAGAGAGCAGAAACAAGGAAGTCATCCCTACAGAGAGTGGATTGGTTGTATCGAGGTCACATTTCTTTAGAGAAAAGCAGGTCTCTATGAGCAGATCGGTTCACTACTGCTGCCCAGGGGATTCCGGAGTAACTGGTTTAGGATTCCATTCTGGGAGAGGCAGAAACTGTAATTAAATATTGTCTCCATTTAGTGACATGGGACTTAAGTTACTTGATTCTGGGTTTGGGGTTTTTTTTTTTTTTTTTTATTGGAGTATAGCCAGTTAACATTGTTATAATAGATTCAGTCGATCAGTTCAGTCGCTCAGTCGGGTCTGATTCTTTGCAATCCCATGAATGGCAGCACGCCAGGCTTTCCTGTCCATCACCTACTCCCAGAGCTTGCTCAAACTCATGTCCATCATGTCCGTGATACCATCTAACCATCTCATCCTCTGTCGTCCGCTTCTCCCGCGTTCAACTTTTCCCAGCATCAGGGTCATTTTTTAGCATCAGATGGCCAAAGAATTGGAGTTTCAGCTTCAGCATCAGTCCTTCCAATGAATAGTCAGGACAGATTTCCTTTAGTTTCAGGCAGACAGCAAAGGGATTTAGCCATACATACACATTTATCCATTCTCCCCCAAACTCCCCTCCCATCCCGGCTGCCACATAACACTGAGCAATCTTATTTATAACACTCTTTTATTTGGATTTCATTTTTACGTACTTGACCAAAAACTTGCCTGTTGTACCAAAGGAAGCAATCAACATGTGTGTGTATATATGTGTGTGTATATATATATATATGCATATATACAACAAATATACAGCATCTCTTGTGTGTCTAGTACTGTGCTAAGAAATACAGAATTAAAAATATGATCAAATCCTTGCCTTCAGATAGTGAGATGTAAAAAGAGAAAACATCTTTTAGAAGTTGGAAATCCTTATGTTTGCATTACAATGAACTATATGCACAAAACAAGCCATGAATCTACCTGAGCCTTGCTTGTCTTATTTATGACATAACTTTGGGGGCCATTATTATAATTAAACAAGAAATAATTAAACAAAAAATTGAAGCAAAACTGCCTCATTACTGACATTTAATAAATCTCATTTTCCTTCTATTAAAAAAAATAAACTTAACATCTAGCTGAGGAGGTAAAAATATAGCAGACAGCAATAAATTACTTAGGGCTTCCCTGGTAGCTCAGCAATAAAGAATCTGCCTGCCAATGCAGAAGACTTGGGTTCGATCCCTGGGTTGGAAGATCCCCTGGAGAAGGAAATGGCAGCCCATTGCAGTATTCCTGCCAGGGAAATCCCATGCGCAGGGAAATCTGGCAGGCTAAGTCCATGGGGTCTTAAAGAGTTTGACACAACTGACTACACAACAATAATAACAAATCACTTAATGTGAAAGGGTATAATTCATAGGATTCCTCATTGGAGGCATACCTATAGAATGGAATAGTCAGGAAGATGTCAATGAAATGTTTCAAGGGATCTTTGCAAAGGAGGCAGATGAGAGGAAGAAGAGCAGCACAGAGGAGGTCCTGAGCTCTTCGTGTGCAGGTGGCAATGCCTGGCCTGGTGGCCCTAGACAGGTTAAGTGTGCATCAGCATTGCACGGCATCAACACAGAGGCAACATGGGCCATCAGTGGAGGCACCACTGTTGGATAAGACCTTCCACTGCTGAATCAAAGCCTTGTTTTTCTTTTTAAGGAGGAGCTACCTCATCCTTATGATGCCTGGATTGCTATTGCTAGAAATCTGCCTGAACTGATCAAGAACAACCAACTACGTGTGGAAGTTGAAAAGGTTTGGAAAAAATATTACACGTTTTCTATTTCAGCTTCTTAAGAGCATTAACTCAGTTTTGTGGCAATCATATCACACATTTTGAGTTGAACCCATCTCTCCATTTATTCTCAGCTAGCAACGCTCAGCATTGATGGCCTCCGAGGCCACAAGGCACAGCGCCTGGCACACTTGGTTCTGGGATACATCACCATGGCGTATGTGTGGGGTCAAGGTGATGGAGACATCCGCAAGGTCTGGAGATTTTCATATATTCTTTTATGCTAACACAACAGACTGACATCCAGTTGACATTTAATGTAAACGAACTCTAAGAGTATTGTCACGGCATTTGTGAAGCTTGAGGATCTTGTGCAGAGGAGTTGCCTAACAAATATTTGGGGAATGGATGGATGCTTGAGCGAATGGTTGCAAATGATTCCCAGGCCATTAGAAAGTCAAGAATACAGCCTTGATTTCCTCTGGCCTCTAGTTAGGCTTTGTTCTCTCTATGCCCAGATTATATCTACATCATCACAAATCTCAAATGTAAGAGTTTAATAAGTACTGGGCTTAAGTTACAAAATGAGGAAGAGGCAATGACATTGGTTTGGTTTCACAGGGCCCTTATGTAGAACAGTTAATCTTTTGAAACCCAGAAAGCAGAAGCAAAGGTGAGACATTTCAGAGGTTAATACTAAAAGTTGTGTTTTCATTAGGTCTTGCCAAGCAATATCGCTATTCCTTACTGCAAGCTGTCTGAGAAGCTGGGGCTGCCTCCTATTCTGCTTTATGCAGATTGCGTCTTGGCTAATTGGAAGAAAAAGGATCCCAATGGGTATGTAAATAGTGATTATAACAAAAATTAAAGGTGTTCACAGTATTCTAATCAAAAGGGAATTGATCATTTGTTTAATCTTTGGCAGCATGGCTTTCTTCTCTGTTGTTAAGATGTAAAATATACATGCATGTGAGAGAGAGAGGTGTGTTGTCAACATACAATGAAATGTACATATCTTAAGTGTTCAGTTTGATCAGTTTGACTGGCTTCTTTTGAGATTCTACAAATTTCAATTTTAACTATTGAGTCGAATCAACACATCTTTGGCAGTAGAGGTGGCAACGTCTGGGCTTTCAGAAGAGTCTGCTTAGAATCTCAGCCCTTCCTAAGCACTGACTAATGGATCTGCTACAGTGAAGGGTCAGAGGCTTTGGGTGTTTATCCGCACAGGTGTGTTCTAGATACGGGAGTACCGCAAAATGAAATGATTTGATCTTGAAAATTTCTTATTAGTAACAAGGCTTCCGATTGGTTTTGACAATCCACGTGTGTTCCTTGCATGTTTAATTGTTTCTTTCACTGCAATAAAGTCCTAAATTAAATGTTTGTGATGCCTGCTTGACAAATATTGAAAAAAACACACCTTTACATTTTTATGTATTTTTTTTTTACCTTTGCTAGATCAGTAGTATTAAATGAAATAACTCAAAACCATTTAATTTTTAACGGTTTCCTTTCCATCTTCCAATTGATCCATGGCTTCGTGGCTGCTCTCCTAAGGCCCATGACTTATGAGTAAGTACTCCATCTTTTTTATTTGAAGAATTACTGTTATTCAAAGTAAATAAGGATGTATCACTACCATCAAAGTGCATTCTTTTAAAAGACCAATTAATTTTAGGCAAAAAATACAAAAATCTTATTTGTGTATGCAGATGATACCTGACTTAAGGATGGTTCAACTTACGATTTTTTGACCTTGCTGCTGCTACTGCTGCTAAGTCGCTTCAATCGTGTCCAACTCTGTGCGACCCCATAGATGGCAGCCCACTAGGCTCCCCCGTCCCTGGGACCTTAAGATGATGCAAAAGTGATATACGTTCACTAGAAACTCAGTTTGAATTTTGAATTTTGATCTTTCCCTAAGTAGATGTGCAGTACATACTCTCCTGTGATCCTGGGCAGGGCAGTGCAGCTCCCAGGCCTGTCAAGAGGGTGAACAACTGATACACTTACAAGCATCATGCACCCAGATAACCATTCTGTTTTTCACTTTCAGTATTCAATAAATCACAAGAGATATTCCACACTTTACTATAAACTAGATTTTGTGTTAGGTGATTTTGCCCAGCTCTAGGCTAATGCAAATGTTCTAAGCACATTCATGGTAGGCTAGGCTAAACTCGGGGGCACCCGGGTAGGCCAGTGGTAAAGAATCCAATCTGCCTGCCAAAGCAGGGGCACAGGAGAAGTGGGTTCAAGTCCTGGGTCAGGAAGATCCTCTGGAGGAAGAAATGGCAATCCACTCCAGTATTCTTGTCTGGAAAATCCCATGGACAGAGGAAGAGGAGCCTGGCGGGCTACCGTCCTTGGGATCACAATGACTATGACCCCAAGGTCACAGTGAGTGAGACAGACACAACTTGAGTCAGACACAACTTAGCAGGACCACAAGGCTAATATTTGATAGGCTAATATCTGATATTTGGTAGCTTAAGTATATTGAATGAATTTTCAACTTATCTTCAATGGAGATGGATTTATTGATATATAACACCATTGTAAGTTTAAGAAGATCTGTAGATAAATATGGAGAAGGCAATGGCACCCCACTCCAGCACTTTTGCCTGGAAAATCCCATGGATGGAGGAGCCTGGTGGGCCGCAGTCCATGGGGTCGCTAAGAACATACATACATACAAAAGGCACATACATCTGTGTATCCATGAGCCCATGACCTCAGTGGCCAGAAGTAATAAAACTATTCTTTTTGACCTAATTCTTGCCATTTTTGGCCTAGGTACTTAACAGAGGCTAAGAGCTAGGGAAGCTAAAGTAAATACAGGAATAAGCTTACCCTCATGAAACTGGGTTAATTTGGAGGAAAGAAGATACATGAAAATTATGTAAATAGCTATGTGATCAAGAGAAGAATTAAGGAATTAAAGACTATGAGTTCAAGTCAAACAAAAGGCACAAGGAAAGAATCCTACAGCAAGGAATTTAAGCTGAATTTGGAAGAGTGACTAGGCACAGGTTAGAAGAAGGAAACCCGGGACTTCCCTGGTGGTCCAGTGGTTAAGATTCTGTACTTCCAGTGCACGGCATGTTCCCTATCCCTGGTTGGGGAACTAAGATCCCATGTGTCATGTGGCCAGAAAAAGTAAAGGAAGAAGAAGGTAAAGCTGAGCATGTTCACAGTGGAGGAAATAGCAAGAATGAGGGCTTTGAAATGACAAAAATCTCGGTGCATTTTCAGAATTGAAGGAAGGCTAGTGTCACTGATACATCATAAATAAAGAAGGTAACAGTATAGGAAGGGGATGAAGAAATAAACTATAGAAATATTACATAGGACTTTGGGCTCTGATAAGGGGTTAAAACAGTATCTTTAAAGGGGAAGCTATGGAAGGTTTTTAAATGGGAGAATGATATCACCAGCCCCATTTGAGGCTGAAACTGATGAAATATCTTATTCAATGAACCTCAGGGAGTTAGGTGTGAAAATGGTTTGAGACCATACATTTAACTGCCATGAAACTCAGAGGTGTATGGTGCTGAGACCATATTTGCATCAACACAAAACTTCAGGGCAAAAGAAAATAAGGTGTAATAAATTATTTGAATTTCCCAATCAATTCCTTTGTAAGGCAGGATATATCACTGAGAAATTGAGTCAGGCTCACAGATAAAAATATGGATATTATGTTTATTTAATCCAAAAATCTACTTTTGTAAACAATACCTCACAGATATCTCTATAAACCTTGAGTTTATAAATTTGTGAAAAAATGATGAGATAATAGAAAAAGAAATGCTCTTGAAGTTTCTAGTTTCGAGTTCTAGAATGAAATTTCAAGTTCCAGCTTAAAGTTAATTTTATGACGTTAGACAACAGACCTAACGTTAATATTCCTAACTACATAATGGATATAGTAAGCCTGCCATACTTATCTCACAACATTATTTTGAAAATGGAGGGTAAATAAAAGTCTTGAAAATGAATAAGAATCCAACAAATAGATCAATATTGTTACTAAATTTTTTTTTCTTCTTTTTAGCTTTTCTTTCTTTTATTTTTACTAAATTCTTGACTTCCTGGATTAATTTTCTTAGGAACATGGACATTCTGTTCTCATTTCCTGGTGGGGACTGCGGCAAAGGCTTCTTTCTGGTTTCTCTGTTGGTGGAAATAGCAGCTGCCTCTGCAATCAAAGTATGTCAGTCCAGAAAAATGGGCATTTTGATTCACTTAAGCAGAACAATTACTTAACAGCAGAACGCTATTATGCATAAAGTAACTTGATCCTGACTGAATAGAGGATTTTATGATTGAATTGGAAATAAGGCATCCCCTGGTTCAAATAAATATTTTTTTTTTGTCTCTTCTAAAATATAAAATGTAAGAGCCATATAATTAGAATCAAATTTGAAGCCCTAATAAGAGAAATATTTTCAATGCAACTTGCCATTGGAACTTTGTCTCACAAAGTTAATGATCTTTTGCCTTAGAGATAGAAATACATACAACTATATAAACTTATCTCTAAGTGATAAATTAATAAAGACAAACCAAGTTTAATTAAACATATAGAAATTAGTCAAACAATCCAAGAGTATCCAATCCAAGAAAGAAATGGAAATACCAAATTTAATTTGGGCATTAAGATTTAGAAGAACTTTATGCCAATATTTATTTATGAAATCTGAAGTTTTGTCTTCTTTTTTTTTAAAGGTGATCCCCATTATATTTGATGCAGTACGACGTGAAGACACAGATACTTTGCAGAAGGCACTGCTTGACATATCTTCCAGCCTGCACAAAGCCGAGGAAGTATTTACCCAAATCCATGGCAAGTATTGTGTGCCTTGCAAATGCTAGACCATGCTCAGATGTTTCTGGTTATCTAGATGCAGACTTGCAGAGAAATAGAAGCAAAACCAACTCTCACATAGTGGGTGTGTTTGCACTTTCTTTTATCTCACTGAATTATTTTATGTACTTTCCATGTGGTGGGTTTTGTTATATTCAGAGAATCTAAATTTTGAGAGAGAAGATAAATGATCCAAGATGATATAAGTAGTAAACAGGGAAGCCAGAATTCCACTAAAAATTCTGGAAAAACTTGCCAAAGGTGCAGGATATGTTAAGTTCTGAAAAACTTAGCTTCTGCTTGATAAGAACTCTCTATGAATTCTGTTTTATGTAAATTAACTAGAAAGCCATCTAAAACAGCCATGGGATTTGAAATTTATCATAAAATTAACAGCTAAAATCAATAACAAAAAGAGGACATAAACAAGGATTTGCAATAGGAAATAGGCCCTACTGGACGCGCCTAACAAATATGTGACTGCGTATCACTGGGCTTTGTCAAGAAGATTGGCCTTCAAACCAAAGACATTAGCAGGCTTTGGAGAGGGACACTCAGAGATGTGGTCCCTAGGGCTCCAGGGGGTTCTGTTTTATTTTTATTTTTTGTGTTTAGGTTTGGAGTTTCTTTAGGTCAGTAATTTATCAGTTATGCCCCAGTAAAAACATGTTGCTGTTGTTTAGTCTCTAAATCGTGTCCGACTCTTTTACAATCCCATGGACATAGCCCATCAGGCTTCTCTGTCCATGGGATTCTCCAGGCAAGAATACCAGGGTGGGTTGCCATTCCCTTCTCCAGGGAATCTTCTTGACCCAGGGACCCAACCCGCATCTCCTTCACTGGCAGGCAGATTCTTTGCCACTAAGCCACAAGGGAAGCCCAGTAAGCATATGAAGCATCTTTAAGTAAATGTTGGCAGTTTAATTGGTCTCCTGAGGATGAGTGGTGAATGGGCCCGGGCTCTTTGTCACAAGATGTGTACTGCTCCCATAGTAAACCCCATTCATTGTATACAGGTGATGATAGAGGACAGGTGGGTGAAAGCTTGACCTCAGGGAATTTTTCTGCACAAACTGACATAGTACCTTTCTTGTGTCCTATACTGAAATCCAGGATCAGTTGTTTATAACACTTTGATTTTCCCCAATATATCTGATGCTACTTAATTAGGTGTATCTCACCTTTTTTTTTTTTTTTCTTTTTTAGTATATGTGGACCCAAACCTATTTTTCAATGTTCTTCGAATATACTTATCTGGGTATGTAGCCTTATGCTTGGTTCTGTTTTCACTTAGACAATGAACAAAAAGAAGACAACAAATTTCCACTGATGGAACCCACTATCAATCCAATTTAAAAAACAATTTATATCTTAAAATACATGTTGCAAGAAACAATAGGCTATTCTCTTAGTTACTACTTGGGCAGGCACACACTGGAGTAGGGACAAGAAAGCTAGTCATTTTAAAGAGAGTGAAATAAACTTTGGTAGTGAAAGGTAAGATTTGACTTATAGAATCCTTATGCTGAATTTGCTCAGAACCATATTAATTATTATTCTCTTGCTTGCACATGAGTAGAAGGGGGAGTATGGGAGAAGTACAATGAACCCTAGCTCATTTCACATTCCACTCATCCTCTGTGGCAAGATTTGACATACAAAAATTTGGCAACTGATAAAATACTGATTATTCTTCCCTTCCTGATTTAGTTGGAAAGGCAATCCCTTGCTGTCAGAAGGTCTGTGTATGAAGGCGTCTGGGACACCCCAAAGCAGTTTGCCGGAGGCAGTGCAGCCCAAAGCAGCATCTTTCAATGCTTTGACGTTCTCCTGGGCATTCAGCACAGAGTTGGTGGAGGTGAGCGGCAAATGACAAATGACCAGAATCACTTAGGCTAACAGGATAGTATCTAAAAAGTGCCTTCCCATCAGCATCTTATCTGAGCTTATCAGATACTTTTAGAAGAATCAATCGAGACTTTACTGCAATCATCTTATTACACCACGAAGAAGCAGAAACTGAGAGAGACTCATAAACAGATTCCCTGTGAATCAACTAAAAAGCCCGGAGGCCAGAACTCAGGTCAAGTTCAACACCATCTTGATCTTGATTTTTGAACATGCCTATGAGGTCTGATTGAGTGGTGAAGTCAATATCGCCTGAACATGTAAGCTCAGATTTAGAAAGAGAAAGTCTGCTAATGAGATAAGACCACAAGCGGAAGCTGGAGAGTGGAGAGGCTTGGCACTGTTCTAGTTCCCTGACCTACCCCCCAGGGAGCCCAGGGCCAACATGTGCACCAAAGTTTAAAGATGAACCATCTTCATTATATTCCTTCTAGGGGATTAAGGGAGCAGAGAAAGAGGCTTCAAGAAGAACTTCTTTCTGCTTTTCTTTCTTTCCTAAACTTCTATTGAGTAGTCAAAGGGGAAAGCTTTGGGTTGAATGACAGTAAGTTGGTTTTTTTTTTTTTTTTTCTGAGCTCATTCTCTTATTTTAAAATGATCCCTTTAATTCTCTTGGACTCAGCATCACAGTCTATCAAGTATAGTACATCTACCCTGTCCTTAGAAGGATCAAATACAGTAGGAACATGAGAAAGGAAGCAAAACAAAAATACAATGAATGAGTTTAGCTCATATGGTTTTTAAAATTAACTGTATTTTGCAGTAATTACCATTACTAGTAGCAAGATTAGTAGGATGCTGACTTGATGGTTATAAATTCATGGCCACCCACTCTGGCCCTACTTGGCCCTCCCTCCCGGACTGGAGACTACTTCACACTACTTACTAACTCATCTTTGTCTTTAGTCCCTTCAGACTTTGCTGCTGAATTTCTCCAGGAGATGAGAACATACATGCCACCAGCTCACCAGAGCTTTCTTCTCTCATTAAAAGCAAAGCCCTCGGTCCGTGAGTTTGTTCTTTCAAAAGGCAATGCTACCCTGCAGGAAACTTACAATGAGTGCGTGAACGCTATGGTGTCCTTGAGAAGCTACCATTTGCGAATAGTAGCTAAATACATCATGATTCCTGCAAGCCGGCAACCCAAGGTGGAAAGAAGCTCGGAAGAAGCTTCAGAGTCAGGAAGTAAAGGAACTGGAGGCACCAATATCATGGACTTTCTGAAGGCTGTAAGAGGTACAACTGAGAAATCCGTGTTGAAGGAAGATTAATTGTAATCCAAGAAAGTAAATTTTTGGCATATTTTGTTTATTTTGACGTGTGCTAATTATCACTGTCCATTATATCAGAAATAGCATTGACATTCATCATTTGAGGAGAGGAAAATGAAACTTATGTCTATACAAAAGCCTGCGCAGAAATGATTATTGCAGCTTTATCATAATCACCCAAACTTGGAAACATCCAAGATGTCCGTCAATGGTTGAATGGATGAACAAATCGAAGTACATCCTGACAATAGAATATTTTTCAGGGCTGAAAAGAAATGAGTGCTATGTGACAACCTAGAGGGGTGGGATGGGGTGGGAGGAAGATTCGAGAGGCAGGGACATGTATACGTACGGCTGATTCATGATTTATTGCAGAAACTTAACACAAGCTTGTAAAGCAATCATCCTCCAATTAAAAAATAAAATTTAAAAATTTTGTAAAAAAGAAATGAGTGTGGTGTATTTCTTCCTGCTTCAGTAAAAAATGTTGAAAATGAACTTATTTACAAAATACAAACAGACACATAGACAAATTCTGGTTACCAAAGTGGAAAGGTGGTGTGTCAGGGGCGGGGGTGGTGATGGTGGTGGTGGTGGTAAATTAAGAGTTGGGATTAACATATACACACCACTGCTGCTGCCACTACTGCTAAGTCACGTCAGTCGTTTCTGACTCTGTGCGACCCCATAGAGGGCAGCCCACCAGGCTCCCCTGTCCCTGAGATTCTCCAGGCAAGAACACTGGAGTGGGTTGCCATTTTCTTCTCCAGTGCATGAAGGTGAAAAGTGAAAGTGAAGTCGCTCAGTTGTGTCCAAATCTTAGCAACCTCATGGACTGCAGCCTACCAGACTCTTCCATCCATGGGATTTTCCAGGCAAGAGTACTGGAGTGGGTTGCCATTGCCTTCTCCCAACATATACACACTGCTATATATAATGTAGAAAATCAACATCAAACTATTATAGAGCACAGGGAAATCTACTCAATATTCTGTAATAACCTATTTGGGAAAAGAATATGAAAAAGAATAGGTATTATGTATAAATGAATCATGTTGCTATATTCCTAAAACTAACACAACATTGTAAATCAACCATACCCCAGTATAAAATTAAAAATATTTTAAAAAGAAAAAAAAATAAATGAGTGATCAAGCGATGAAACAACATGGAGAAACATAACATGCATATGACTAAGTAAAAGAGGTCACTCTGAAAAGGCCACAGACTGTGAGATTCCCGCTATATGACATTCTGAAAAAAGGTAAAAACCATGGAGGAATGAAAAGGATCAGGGATTGCCAGGGGTTAGGACAGAGGGAGTGATGAACAGGAGGAACACAGAGGATGTTTAGTTCAGTGAAACCACTCTGTATGATAGAATAACAGTAGATACATGCCATGCATTTCCCAAAGCCCATAGGACATATAACACCAGAAGTGAACCCTAATGTAAGCTGTGGACTTTGGATAATCATAACCTATCAATGCAGGTTGATCAGCTGGAACACGTGCACCATTCTGATGTGCAAAACTAAGCATGTCTGGGGAAGAAGGTATATGGGGACTCTGTGCTTTCTGCCTAATTTTGCTTTGGGCCTAATCAACTCTAAAAAATTAAAGTCTATTAAAAGAAAACCATTCTGTGGCCTTCAATGGTTCGCTTAACCTCTCTGGTCTGTTTTTGCACACCTAAAATAATCAGAGATAAAGAGATTAAGGTGCTTTCCAATTCTCTGATTAAATCCTCTATGTGATCTGAAAGTTCATCCAGATGTTATGTTAAGCTATGGAAGCTATGGAAATTTTAAACAACACATGTTCAAAAGTATAATAGCATCTCTATTTCTTCCAGATCATAAAGACAATGATTTTGATGTAAGAATTATTTTATATATTTATAATTTTTAAAAGTTTACAACAGGTTTTCCCTCAGTATCTTTGTTTCCTGACAATATCAGTAAGTCAGAAGAGGAATTATTTTTCTATTTTGTGGTGGTGGTTTTCTAAAGTGTTGGAGGCAGAGTGAATGAGAATGATTGTACTTAAAACAGTCAAGGTGACTCTCATCAGTCAGATCACTGATGACTAATTTCAAGACGATCATCAGAGTAAACTGTGCTCTTTCTGCATGTAGCTCACTCTGTCTACAAATGTTCTAAGCCGCTGATTGTTGATGCGGGTGTTGGGGGTGGTGGTGGAATCAGTCTTTGGACAGGAGTCTGTCCTCCTGTCCTCCTGTCCCTACACCCAGTTGCTGGCATCTAAAATAAAGCAAACTTTGCTTTCCACCAAAAAAAAAAAAAATTTTTTTTGCGGTAAGAATAGATTTTCCTAGATAAGACAATTCATGAGATGAGGTTTAAAAGATGATTAGTATTCTATATGCAAATAAAAGGCTAGAAAAATGCAGGAAGAGAAAGAAGAGTGTTTAAGAATAGCAGCATAGCAAGGGCTACTGAGGAAGCCCACACAGCTCAATATGACTGAAACATAAAAGAAGGAAAATGGAGATGGGTTGATTAAGCTAACTTATGATCAGCTTCCAGGGCCATGCAATAAAAGAATTTCAGTTTATTGTGAGAACAAAAAGAATACTTTTAAGCAGAGAAATGACTTTATTATATTTTTATATTTGCATTCTATTTAAGTGAGCATTGCCCTGTATAAAGGAAGGTGAAAGTCACTCAGCTGTGTCCGACTTATTGCAACGCCATGGACTATATAGGCCATGGGATTCTCCAGGCCAGAATACTGGAGTGGACAGTCTTTCCCTTCCCCAGGATATCTTCTCAACTCAGGGATCAAACCCAGGTTTCCTGAATTGCAGGCAGATTTTTTACCAGCTGAGCCACAAGGGAAGCCCATTGTAAAGAAATAAGTATTTAAATGACTCTGGTAGTAGTTGGGGGAAAAATTGTAGGGGTAGGATAAAATAGGGACTGATCATAAAGGCAGGGTAATGAGCTTGTAAAAGTCATCCAAGCCTGCAAAGGATGGTAAAGTATTATAGGCTTAGATTTGGGGCAAAGATCAGTTTAAGGATTAGAATATATAATATTTCAGTAGTAACTGGCTATTGAAAACGATGGCAGTGGGATTGGAGATAAGGGAAACATAAGAAATATTATGGCCGTAGGAGGCACAAGACCAGAGCTCTGTTGGATGAGATGGAGAGACAACTTTCAGGTCTCCAACTGAGCTAGAGCCATCTTCATGGACCTTCAGCCCATGTGGTCAGATAGGGTCTTGTCTGCAGAAGGGTCCACTCTTGGCTTCATGCTCACCTGTGTCTCTTTTGAAATTCTAAATAATTTTGAACAAGGGTCCTGATGTTTTTTATTCTTCTCTGGGCCCAACAAATTATACCACCAGTTCTGAAAGGTACCATTCACCAAGACATGGAATAGGAGGGAAAGATGAGCCTAGTTCTTATCATCAGAGAGTAAGTAATAAGTAAGCCTTGAATTTATCTCTTGGCAGTAGGCTCTCTGCTCAAGACCTCGAACCTTGATGCAGGTTTTCTAAGCATTTTCCCGGGTCTTCATGAAAAGTGTACAGCACATGTTGAACGTGTTAATGTATTTCTTAGGAAGCTTCTACAGCAGTCCAGTAAAGATGTCTAGTAGATGGCAGGAGAGATCCAACTAGAAATGAAATGCTGGGAGTCCTCAGTGGAGATGATGGTTGAAGGCTGAAGAGAGATGACCACCCGAGGAGAGGGAAATCAGGGCCTGAGCTAGGGAGATCGCCAGTGGCAAGCTGTGACTAGAACAACAAGAGAGAAAAACCCAGAAAGGGAAGCCATGCCTTCATGGTTAAAGGCAACAATTTGGGCTCCAGATGGCTCTAGCCCTGACACAAACGCTTACAAAGAAGTATGACCTTAGGCTCTTACTTAACTTCCCCATGCTGCAGTTTCCTCAACTGAATGATGGGAATAATAGTGACCCACTTATAGGGCTGGGAAGGTTAAATCAGATACTCTATGGAAGATGCTTACCTTAGGACTAGGAACAGACAAAAACAATCAGTGAGTGTTAACTGTCAGCTTTTTCTTTTAATACAGTTTTAAATACAGTCCAACCAGAAGGGATACATTTCATTCAGTTCAGTTCAGTCACTCAGTTGTGTCCGACTCTTTGTGACCCCATGGACGACAGCATGCAAGGCTACCCTGTCCATCACCAACTTCTGGAGCCTACTCAAACTCATGTCCATTGAGTCGGTGATGCCATCCAACCATCTCATTCTCTGTCATCCCCTTCTCCTCCTGCTTTCAATCTTTCCCAGCATCAAGGTCTTTTCCAATGAATCAGTTCTTTGCATCAGGTGGCCAAAGTATTGGAGTTTCAGCTTCACCATCAGTCCTTCAGATGAATATTCAGGACTGATTTCCTTTAGGATGGACTGGTTGGATCTCCTTGCAGTCCAAGGGACTCTCAAGAGTCTTCTCTAACACCACAGTTCAAAAGCATTAATTCTTCAGTGCTCAGCTTTCTTTATAGTCCAACTCTAACATCAATACATGACTACTGGAAAAACCATAACTTTGACTAGATGGACCTTTGTTAGTAAAGTAATACCTCTGCTTTTTAATATGCTATCTAGGTTGGTCATAGCTTTTTTCCCAAGGAGCAAGCATTTCATAGGAAAGGTCAAAAGGAGAAGAGAGTTTTAAAAAATTAGTAAAGCAATTGCCAAATGCGTGAACTGTTAATCAGAAAGGACTAAGAAGTTCCATTGAATTTATGAACAAAGGAGTAATTAATGAGCTGTACAGAATGACCTCAGTGTACTGCCGTTTGGGCTGATGGAGTTTGATAAGTCAGGCTTTGGACTTAATCAACTTGAAACTAAAACTAAGTATAACTGAAATTGTACCAGAAAACATGTAAATCCTAAATACTTCCATTTTGAATGCTTTTCTTCTTTTTCAGAATATTTCTTGGTGCATTTCCAAAAGACCCTAATGCCCAGTTTAAGAAAAGGGGAAACTTTGTTGTATACTGAAATTATAATAATACACACAAAAGCTGATTATAAAACCCAGGACTCTGAAATGGGAAGGCTTACTCTTAGGAAAGGAAGATCTTGAACACACTTTCCTCTTGGTAAATAAACATATCAAACAAATCTTCATGAGGTCACTGTGTTCCCTACTTCAGAGTACACCTCTGGTCTGGGACTAGAATGGAGTTACAGAACAGCATAAACTTTTACTTGGCATCAAGACGCCAAGTCCAAAAATGAGATGCCAGAAGAGATAATTCATTTCATAAATATTTATTGAACTCTAGACGCTGGGCGTGCTGCTAAAGGCAAATACAAATCTGGGTTCAATAAGGCTTGGTCAAGGAACTTGGTCAAGGAACTGATAGAAAAGATTAGATAAATACAGTGTTTGGATGTTAGCAGCTGTCAAACCAGGTTTGACATGATGCTTGAAACATGATGCAAAAGACGTTCAAAGTGATAGAATTTTGCACAGCTAAAGGGTATTTAGAGGTCAGCTGAAGGACATCCTTGAACGCCAGGCCAAGGACATTTGAACTTTGACTTACAATGAGGAGTTCTTAATGATTTTACGGCAGAACCTGAGATGTTCAGTGACACACAGGTTCCATGGGCCTAGACCTTGGAAGTAAGAAAGGTCAAGATTGAACATGCAGACTGGAGTACATGCGCATAGAACTGATGGTTAAGATCACGTGGAAATCCTAACACTGAGGTGGGGAGGTGGTTACAGTAATACTGCAAATATCTATACACTTTGACCTGAAGTGGGAAAAGAAGTCAGGGACTAAAAAAGAAAAGATCCAGTCAGGAAGAGAGGGAAGAAAGCTAGAAAAAATATCCTATTGAAAATGGATTTCTAGAAAGGGGGGAGAACATGAGGAAAATAACACTTACTGTTACCCATCTGATAAGGGCTTCAGTTATGTTCCTCATTTATCCACTGAGATAAACATTACTATTTCCTGCAGATGTAGAAACAGAAGCTTAGAATTTTAAGCCACTTGTTAAAATAGCCACATATGCTAATAGGAGATGAGATAGCAATTCCCACTCAGGGAGGCCTGGCGATTGGGCAGAGTGGAAAATTCTGGGCTGAGAGGCAGTAAGTCCAAATTCTAGACCAGTTCTGATGGCAACCCCATCAGAATGACATTTGCTAAGTCACTTCCCTCCCACCAAGGAAGGAATATGCTGTTCAAACTACACACAGAATCCTTCAGAGGTTCTGATATGCCCACAGAGTCCTTGTCCCCCTCTACTCATGGCAGTCATGGACATGTCTGTCTGAAAGTAACTAACTCCTGGTTTTAGTAGTTTACGCCCAAGACCCAGTTATCAAAGTTCATCATGGACCAGGTTCTGTCAGAATGTTTGGGATCAACAAAAACTCTTGTTTATTTCCCTTTTTCTAAAGAAGAGCAGATTTGTCTCTGGGTTTAAAATCAATCTTCTTGAAAAGAATTTTTCTTTTTTTTTTGTGACGTGGTTTTGATTGCCTGTTTGTTTTAACCAGCAGTCTTTAGCTGTTGACTCAGTTTTGTGTCAGAGAAAGTCCATGATAGTGTGGAATTTAACCTCAGAGCAAGGTTCTCCCCTGTTCCTGAGATAACTGGATAGCTAACTGCGAAGAAGAAATGCTATTCTGAAGCTCCCTGTGTTTTTGACATATTTGGAGCAGCTGTCTCTTCAGTAGCAGTCTCGGCACAGATACTTCAAACAACATATGGAGCCTCATAGTCAGAATTTGAAGACAGCACCATTCTTGACTTTAGGAAGATTTCACATTTCTGAAGATTATGGCTTTCTTCTCCCAAATCCTCTGGTAAGGCTAGGGTCTTAGAGCAAATCAGTATAGTTTTCTTGAGACGTTGATTTGTGTGTTTGTGTGTTTGTATATTTAATGATGTAGTCATTAAGAGAGATGCAACATAAATGCCAAGTCTGTGATATGGGATGGATAATACAAATAAAGTGCAGTTGCTCAGTCATGTCCAACTCTGTGACCCCATGGACTATACAGTCCATGGAATTTGCTAGGCCAGAATACTGGAGTTGGTAGCCTCTCCCTTCTCTAAGGGATCTTCCCAACCCAGGGATCAAACCCAGGTCTCCTGCACTGCAGGCGGATTCTTTATCAGCTGAGCTACTAGGGAAGCCCAACAATAGTGGAGTGGAGAGCCTATCCCTTCTCCAGTGGGTCTTCCTGACTCAAGGACTGAACCAGGGTCTCCTGCATTGCAGGCGGATTCTTTACCAACAATACAAATAAGGCACAGGGTGATTACCAGCAAAGGCAATTGACAGCTATAGCAGGGAGAGAGCAAGTGAAATGTTTTAATGTCAGGTTTTTTGTTTGTTTTTTAAATGGATTTCCGGTCATTCCAGTGATTTGTGAGCAAATATGCAGTTATCAAAAAAGAAAGAGAGAATTAGATAAAGATCAGTTATATGATCCCTGGGTCTGGAAGATCCCCTGCAGAAGGGAACGGCTATCCCTCCAGTATCCTTGCCTGGAGAGTCCCATGGACAGAGGAGCCTGATGCGCTACCCCAGTTCATGGGGTCACAGAGAGTCAGACATGACCGAGTGACTAAGCACTAAGGCAAGAAATTTGGTTTATCTTGCCTGGCTGTTGCTGCTGCAGCTAAGTCGCTTCAGTCGTGTCCAACTCTGTGTGACCCCATAGACGGCAGCCCACCAGGCTCCCCCATCCCTGGGATTCTCCAGGCAAGAACACTGGATAGGTTGCCATTTCCTTCTCCAAAGCATGAAAATGAAGAGTGACAGTGAAGTCATTCAGTTGTATCTGACTCTTAGCAACCCCATGGACTGCAGCCTGCCAGCCTCCTCCACCCATGGGATTTTCCAGGCAAGAGTACTGGAGTGGAGTGCCATTCCCTTCTCTGATCTTACCTGGCTAGTAGTAGAGGAAAGAGAACACAATGGACCTCAAGTGTGCTTGAGGATAGTAGGAGGGATTAGATAGTCACAGATATGGCTGTGAAGAGGAAAAAACCTTTTTGAGAACAAACTGCAATTATTTCTTAATTGTTGTTGATGCAGTTCCTTTTCAACACTGTTAAATCTTTGAATGTGGTTGAGATCGAAAATGTTAAACTGCAAAAGTTCTTAGAAACTGAAGACCAGAAGTGGCTTGCCCAAAGTCATATTACTGGAAAAAGCAGAAGTACTCAGGACTCTTAATTTCTTTTTTTCTACTATATTATAAATAAGGGCCAAGACTACTCAGCTAAAAATCTAGAGATCCAATGTTACAATCACTGCAATCATTTATTAGATGCAATTTTTCCTTCTATAGACCTAATTGGTGATTTAATCATGATTAATGATTGACCTATAATTTAATGAACTTTTATGGAATTCCTACTTCTGAGTGAGATAGAGAAATACAGCTGAAGATAGGATCCATTTGCTGATCCCCAGTGCTACTCTGTAGAGTTGTTAGTTTTGAAATCAAGTCACAGATCTGCAAGAAACTTGAGCATTAACAGTAATGACTCCAGGGTGTTATAACAGATGACAGTTGTGGCCCCGAAGACTGGATTGTGTTCTCTGACCCTGCCACTAGGGTGGCCAAGAATGTCCATTTGCTAGAGGCCAAAGGGGATTCCAAGATGCAGGATTTTCTATGCTAAGCCAGGAAAGTCCTGAACAAATCAGAATACTTGAGTCATCCAAAGTTTTACGTACTAACTTTTGTGACCTAGAATGAATCATCAGCATTGCCTGACCCTCAGTTTTCACAGCACTGGAAGAGATCTAGACCCACTCCCACTGGACTCCTGTGGAGCATGGAAGCACTTTCATAAATCCAATGTACTGCTAGAAGCCAATTTGCCTGACCCTCAGTCCAGAGCTTATTCAAAATTTCATTCTGTGTATATAACTTGTTTCAGGCACATTCAGATCGTCTCTAGTTCACAAGAAAGAGCCAGTATACAGCCCAAAGCTCTCTTACTGGGATTAAATATATACACTGAACTGAGAAAAATAATATTAAAATTATTGGGTTGGCTGAAAAGCTTTTTCAGGTTTTTCGATAACTTTTATGTGTGAACATTGTGTGGGGCCATGATTGTGTTTCCTTCTTTGCTGTTTCCTGTCTTATAAATAAGAAAAATAGATGGGAAACAATAACAACATCAAGTGCGTATGACTTTCTGAGACAACACAAGACCCCGCCTGCCCTGTGATCTGGTTGATACATACTCCTTAGAAGAAATTTCCATTCTGGAACTCAGATAGAAATTTTCTGGCAAACTGGATCTATTCTCACAGTCATTTGCCAGAGTTCTAAAGATTGCAAGTGTTTGTTTCAGTTTTAGTTTTCTCTCCTAAACACCTCCCTTTCTGGGAAGAGATAAGGGAAGTGTGTTGACACCAGAATCTGTCTCAGGTTAACTCAACTGATCAAAAGAGAATCCCTCACCCATCACCAAATAGCAGTAGTGTCACAACAGGTCACAGATTGAGAAATATCAGCCTGGTTTTGCTAAGGGCTTTGTTTGCTTTTAGGGAAGTGATGGGGTGGCTATTCCATTATGTCAATCAGACCAAAGATGCCCTTCCAGCAAGCTTGGTTGTTTACCATAAATACTTAGAACATGTGAGTATAATTATGTACCACAGGTAGTAAATATCATGATGTTCCAATGATTTTAATAGCATTTTTAGGTAAAGCTAATAAATACAAGAAATGGTTCTGATTTTTATCAATAACAAAGAAGAAAAGAAAGCACAGTCAAACTAATGAATAAGCAATCATTCGGCTCTGCGGGAAAGGGCTGACTTGGTTTAACGTACTCTACCCTACTGTTTGTATAAACTCTCAAACATCTGTAGGGCCTAACATTTCAGTAAGGAAAATGTGTCTCTTTTAGTCCCATAGGAAAGCCACAAAAATCGCTTGCCAGAGTCATGTAATCTGTGTGTGCATGTGTTTGGGTGGGTGGGTGGGGAGAAATTTTTCTTTAAAGAATTTGAGCAAATCACCTGGGTAGGAAAGGAGGGACCAAGATAGATGATAGCAGATTAGATTTGGGTGAGACCAAGGGAACTCAAATGTTAAGCTCAGGAATTTGGATTTCACACATCTGGTAAATGTCTTATGCAATGGCGTGTGAATGTATTCCTAGCCGGTTAAGTGCAGGCAATGTTCTGACAGTGATTCCTAGATTGTGTACCAAAATTAGCTGGGGAGCCTAAATAAATACTGATGCCAGAACCCTAGCCAGGAGTTAAATCGGAACCTCTAGGCTAATTAGCTCAGTACTTGTAAGTGACAGAATCTATAAAAGACAGTGGAGGTTCACATGAGCAATGAGGGTTTTTAGAGGTTGTTTTTGGAAAGAAATGTGTTCCTAACTATGAGAAACAGTGAGAAGGGCTTGCGTGCATACTAAGTCACTTCAGTAGTGTCTGACTCTTTGTGACCCCATGGACTGCAGCCCACCAGGCTCCTCTGTCCATGGGATTCTCCAGGCAAGAATACTGGAGTGGGTTTCCATGCCCTTCTACAGGGGATCTTCTGGACCCAAGGACCAAACTTGAGTCTTTTAAGAAAAATAAATATACATATACTCTCCTGTAAAAATTCAAAGCACTTGTGAGAAGCAGTGGACTCCAGCTGTTTAGAAAGAAGAGTAGAAAAATAATTAACACAGAAGACTATAGTTTTTGAATGGAAAGTAGAAGTAGGAAGAAATCTAATATTTCCTTGAGAAAAAACTACCATTATTTGCTAGTATCTGCGCTATATGCCTGACCATGTCAAATGAGATTTGAGGCATTGATGGTTGCATTTAGTTTAGTTCAGTCACTCAGTCACGTCCGACTCTTTGCAGCCTATGGACTGCAGCATGCCAGGCTTTCCTGTCCATCACCAACTCCCAAAGCTTGCTCAAACACATGTCCATGCTTTATTTTATTTATTACATTTATATTACATACATATACATGGTTTATTACATACTATATAGCCATGTAAATTGTTATATTACCAATAGATATATAATTATTATATCTACTATATTGCAGAGATACACACAGATCAAATTTCAGAACACTGAGTGTAGATTAATAAAGAAAGGTGAATTTGGGGGTGGGGAGGGTTGGACAGGATGTGGATTTCCATGCCAAAGTTAAGAAACCAAGAGAAAGGTGAGGCAAGCGGATGGGGAAATGGTTGGACAATGGGGATAAAAATGGGGAAAAAGAGGCCAAGATGGTCCTAGAAACTGGAATCTGAAACAATGAAACTGCTCAGAGTTTTTCACCCTCAGGGTATCGAAGCTGTAGAAAAGCTTAAGACAACACGGGGAGAGCTGAGCTGAGTCATCTAAGAAATGATGAAAAAATCAGGCATAAAGGAAATTACATATCTGCTAAGGAAATGGCAACCCACTCCAGTGTTCTTGCCTGGGGAATCCCAGGGACAGGGGAAGCCTGGTGGGCTGCCGTCTATGGGGTCACACAGAGTCGTACACGACTGAAGCGACTTAGCAGCAGCAGCAGCAGCAGCAGCATTTTCAGTCAAAATGAGGCTCTGGAAGTGAATTAATTTCCTAGGGCTGAAGTCAAAATTACCAAACATATGTTGGTGGTTTAAAGCAAGAGAAATGTACTTTCTTAGACTTCTGGAGGGAAGAAGTCTGAAATTAGAGTATTGGCAGCACACTCCTGCCCCAGCAAAGTCTCTCGGGGAGAATCCTTCTTGGCTTCTTCCATCTTCTTGTGGCTCCTGGCGTCCTTGCTCCCAGTAGGAGGACTCCGCTCTCTGCTCCATCTTCACATGGCCTTCTTCTCTGCTCTGCAATCTTCCTCCCTCTCTCTCTGTCTTCTCTTATAAGGACACATGTCAGCACATCCAGGCTTCCCAGGTGAAGTTAGTGGTAAAGAACCTGCCTGCCAATGCAGGAGACATAGAGACATGGGTTTGATGCCCTGGGTCGGGAAGATCCCTGGAGGAGGGCATGGCAGTCTGCCCACTCCAGTATTCTCATCTGGAGAATCTTATGGACAGAGGAGCCTGGTGGGCTACCATCCACACCATCGCAAGAGTCAGACATGACTGAGATGGCTTAGCACACATCATCACATCCATGCTAATCCAAGGGGCTCTTATCTTGTGGTGCCTAAAAAACGATATCAGCAGAGACCCATTTCCAGTTAAGGTCACACTCACAGTTTCCAAGCAGACATGTCTTTTGGGGAGAAAAGAGTTGGCATAAGCCATTCGGCTCACTATAGGAAGTGAGGCAGAAAGATGAACAGTTAGAGAAAGGGAGATCCTGGGCAATGGAAACCAAAGCCTTGTTAATTTTTTTTTATATATAATTATTGATCAGTTGATTTTATTTTTTGGCTACGGGGGGCTTCACTGCTGCGAGAGCTTTTCTTTAGCTGTGGCAAGTGGGTTTCTCCTTGTGGCGGCCTCTCTTACTGTAGAACACAGGCTCTAGGGTGCTCAGGCTTCAGTGGTTTCAGCCCACAGCATCTAGAGCACAGGCTCAGCAGTTGTGGTGCACAGGCTTAGCTGTGTCACGGCATGTGGGATCTTCCCAGACCAAGGATTGAACCCATGTCTCCTGCATTGGCAGGTGGATTCTTTACCACTGAGCCACAAGGTAAGCCCCAAAGGTTTGTTTTGCCCTGAGATCCCCAGAGCTGACCAGACAGGAGGGTAAACAGCAATAAAATGTGAAGGTACAAAACACAAAATGATCAAGGAAGGACAAGGGGATGGTTAAATATTGACTGGTTTTGTCAGCATATTATTAACTTGTGTTCACCACTCTATGATCTCAATGTTCTGAAAAAACTAAAGAATATTCACATGCTCTGCTGAAAATTGTAGCTTTAAGATGAGAGAAAAGCTGGAATATGAGAAAAAAACATCTTAGGAGCAAAGGGTAGACAGATAAGCTAGCCCACATGAGCTCAAAGTCCAGCCTTGTTTTTCAAATATGAGCACAGTAATCAGTGACCACAGTTATATGGGAAAGCAATCTCCATGTCAGCAAATTTGGAAAACTCAGCAGTGGCCACAGGACTGGAAAAGGTCAGTTTTCATTCCAATCCCAAAGAAAGGCAATGCCAAAGAATGCTCAGACTACCTCACAATTGCACTCATCTCACAAGCTAGTAAAGTAATGCTCAAAATTCTCCAAGCCAGGCCTCAGCAATACATGAACCATGAACTTCCAGATGTTCAAGCTGGTTTTAGAAAAGGCAGAGGAACCAGAGATCAAAATGCCAACATCCACCGGATCATCGAAAAAGCAAGAGAGTTCCAGAAAACCATCTATTTCTGCTTCATTGACTATGCCAAAGCCTTTGATATGTGGATCACAAGAAACTGTGGAAAATTCTGAAAGAGATGGAAATACGAGACCACCTGACTTGCCTCTTGATAAACCTGAATGCAGGTCAGGACGCAACACTTAGAACTGGACATGGAAAAACAGACTGTTTCCAAATAAGGAATGGAGTACCTTAAGGCTGTATATTGTCAGCCTGCTCGTTTAAATTACATGCAGAGTACATCATGAGAAATGTCAGGCTGGATGAAGCACAAGCTGAAATCAAGATTGCCGGGAGAAATATCAGTAACCTCAAATACGCAGATGACACCAGTCTTATGGCAGAAAGTGAAGAAGAACTAAAGAGCCTCTTGATGAAAGTGAAAGAGGAGAGTGAAAAAATTGGCTTAAAACTCAACATTCACAAAACTAAGATCATGGCATCCAGCCCCATCACTTCATGGCAAATAGATAGGGAAACCACGGAAATAGTAGTTGACTATTTGGGGGTGGGGGTGGGGGGCCCCAAAATCACTACAGATGGTGATTGCAGCCATGAAATTAAAAGATGCTTACTCCTTGGCAGGAAATTTATGACCAATCTAGACAGCATATTAGAAAGCAGAGACATTACTTTGTCAACAAAGCTCTGTCTAGTCAAGGCTAAGGTTTTTCCAGTAGTCATGTATGGATGTGAGAGTTAACTATAAAGAAAGCTGAGTGCAGAAAAATTGATGCTTTTGAACTGTGGTGTTGGAAGAGACTTTTGAGAGACCCTTGGACTGCAAGGAGATCCAACCAGTCCATCCTAAAGGAAATCAGTCCTGGTTGTTCATTGGAAGGATTGATGTTGAAGCTGAAACTCTAGTACTTTGGCCACCTGATGCGAAGAGCTCACTCATTTGAAAAGACCCTGACGTTGGGAAAGATTGAAGGCAGGAGGAGAAGGGGATGACAAAGGATGAGATTGTTGGATGGCATCACCAACTTGATGGACATAAGTTTGGGTAAACTCTGGGAGTTGGTGATGGACAGGGAGGCCTGGCGTGCTGCAGTTCATGGGGGTCACAAACAGTCGGACACAAGCAACTGAACTGAACTGAACTGTCCTGTATAAATATTGTGAAAGTGAAAGTGAAGTCACTCAGTCATGTCCGACTCTTTGCAACCCCGTGGACTGTAGCCTACCAGGCTCCTCTGTCCATTGGATTTTCCAGGCAATAGTACTGGAGTGGATTGCCATTTCCTTCTTCAGGGGATCTTCCCAATCCAGGGATTGAACCCAGGTCTCCCGCACTGTAGACGGACGTTTTACCGTCTGAGCCACCGGGGAAGTCTGTACTGCAATACAATTGCATTGCAATGTTGTGTTAGTTTCTGCAGTACAAAAATGCAAATTATCCATATATATGCACATATATATGTATGTGTGTATATATATGTATATATGTATATATATACATATATATCCCATTCCTTTAGAGCTGCCCTCACATGCCCGAATCTCAGCCCTCTAGGTCATCATAGAACACTGGGCCGGGCGCCCTGTGCTATACAGCAGTCTCCACTACCTACCGATTTTAGTAGCTATCGATTTTACTAGCTATCAATTTTATGCATAGTAGTATATATATGTCAGTCCTACTTTCTCAATTTGTCCCATGCTCTCTTTCCCCTGCTGTGTCCATAAGTCCATTCTCTGCATCTGTATCTCTGTTCCTTCCTGCAAATAAGTTCATCAGTACCATTTTTTCTAGATTCCATACATACGTATTAATATACTCTATTTGTTTTCCTGACTTACTTCACTCTGTGTAATAGATTCTATATTCTTGCATGTCTGTTCAACTGACTCATATTTGTTTCTTTTTATGACTGACTAATATTCCATTGTATATATGTACCACAACTTCTTTATCCATTCATCTGTCAATGGACATCTAGGCTGGTTCCATGTCCTGGCTATTGTAAATAGAGCTGCAATGAACACTGGGGTACGTATGTCTTTTTGAATTATGATTTTCTCAGGGTATATGTTGAGTAATGAGATTGCTGGACCATACAGCTGTTTTATTCCTAATTTTTTAAGGAAACTCCATACTGTTCTGCATATTGGCAGTATCAATTTACATTCCCACCAACAGTGCAAGAGGGCTCCCTTTTCTCCACATGCTCTCCAGCATTTATTGTTTGCAGATTTTTTGATGATGGCCATTCTGACCCGTGTGAGGTGATACATCATTGTAGTTGTTGTTCGCATTTCTCATAATGAGCAATGTACATCTTTTCATGTTTTTTTTGGCCAACTGTATGTCTTCTTTGGAGAAATGTCTGTTTAGGTCTTCCACTCATTTTTTAATTGGGTTTTTTGTTTTTCCAATATTGACCTGTATAAATCTAAAAGGATAATCTAGAATCATGTTTCTGAAACTGTGGGTTGTGGAGTGGGGAGATGGAAGAGGAGTAAAGATGTACTCCTATGGATGCATAAATGCTGAGATGTTTAGTATTGTGTTTCTAAAATCTCTGACTAGATATAGAAAGAAACGTTTTATATCACAGAGATAATTTGCAATGAAGAAACATTTTCCATAAAAAAGATTTTAGTTTCCTTCTTTTTTCCAACTCAGGTCTTTGAATCTTTGGGAAATTATTCTCTGGGACTCATGAAAATTATTCCTTAAAGGCAATTTTATACATTCCTTCAGCTGAGAAACAGTAGATGATTAACGTTACAAATTCTGGTAACAGCACTGACAATACTATAACAGTCACATTGATTTGAATTTGAAGTCTAGATAAATCTCTGCTAGTTTTAAAACTAGCAAGTCATATTTGCCCCCTTTTTGCCTTCTTTACTTATGTGAGGATAACATGTCATGGGCATATGAGGAGGATCAAATTAAGAAAACCCCTCATAATGCTGACACTCTGTGATTTCAGTCTGAAACTAAAGACTAAGCCAGGCCCAGCTCCAGGTCCTATTGACAACAGGGTAAGTTACTACTATATAATATAGATTTCCTAAATCATGACCAATTTGAGAAGGACTATTTTATCATATTTCATACCACAATTATGTCAATATTCATCAAATTATGTCCTAATTTGATTTTGAAGCATATAATTACCATAATTATCTCCCAACTGCTTTTAATCACAACTCAAGACCCCATTATTGATAAAAAAAATTCTTTCAATTATATATATCAGGTTAATCTGTACTATAAATTGACCATCTTCTGCTTGAAATCTTACTTCAAACTCTTTTTATTGAATATTTATTTTATTATTAATCTTTAGAAATTAAGAGACTACTAAAATTCAGTGGCACATCATTAGTGACAAGATTTTTTTATGAAAAAAAATCTAAATGTGACTAGTTTTGTTACCAACTTAATAAATTCATATCAAGTTCATATTGGAAGATTCTTAAAAGTAGGAAATTGATTATTCATAACTCTACCATAAAATCAATATACCTTAGGTATCTGGTGATAATTTATCTAAGGGTGTGTATGTTTGGCTGTGTATTTGTCTGTATATATATGTGTGTCTATGTGTTTGCAAAGCTGCAAAATTATAATTCTATTGCATATCCAAACCTGCATTGTGTGTTTTTAACTCAATGCCATAAAATAAAACTGCCTGAAATTAATCAGTCTTAACAATATAATTTTAATGGTTTCATTAAATCCCATTTGCATGATAAAACATTGCAATTTAATGGCATTAGACATTTTGGTTAATTTTAATTTTCCCTCTATAATACAGCCAATATATGAAACTTCTGATGGTTTAATCGAAACCAAGTCATTCCCACAAATATTGCTTATCTTGTTCCTAAAATTAACTTGTAACACGAGCTAATTTTGAGGACATCTGCTTAGGGTGCTTCCTCATTCTTACCTCTGGGCATTCACTTTCTCTAGTGTCAGATTAATATACTTCCCCTGATTCACTATTTCTTCAAATTTTTTTTTGCTGGAATTTTTTTTATTGTTTCAGTCCACTGCATATTTTTGCACTACTTTTAATGTTTCAGAACGCTTAGTTTACAGATGTGAATTAATGTGAACTCTCTGCTCCAAGCCTAGAAAACAATTTTGATAGAGGATGAGACCAGAACAAAAGATACAGTTCCCCTAGGTGGATGGATCAATTTGTCACCAATGAAAATTTTTAATGCTTGTCCAATCTTCATTATAGAAATGCCTGAGCTCTTATTCTAAATGGAGACAGGTGGGCAGAGATGGTGAACCGCTCTCTGTAGCAGCTACTGTCCAAAACTACAGAACCTCAGTCCCAAATCTGTTTACATCCTCCAGAAAAAAAGACAAACAAAAAGAAACAGTTAAAAAAAAGAAGATTTATCATTGCCAGGTTCTGCCTTGGAGGGCATTTTAACATCCATGTATTGTTACTTTAGGGCATCCCTGGTAGCTCAGATGGTAAAGAATCCACCTGCAGTGTGCGAGACCTAGATTTGATCCCTGGATTGGGAAGATCCCCTGAAGAAGGGAATGACAACCCACTCCAGTATTCTTGCCTGGAGAATCCCATGGACAGAGGAGCCCGGCAGGCTAGAGTCCATGGAGCTGCCAAGAGTCGGACTCGAGTGAGCAACTAAACACTGTACATTGTTACTTTGGCATGCTCTCAAACAACTTACCAAGATATTCTTTCTAAACCTTTTCTATACTTTTTCTTGGCTTTTCTGATTTTATGTATCATAACAACTTTCCAGGGGCCTCCCTGGCAGCTCAATGATAAAGAATCCACCTGCAGTGTGGAGATGTGGGTTCAACCCCTGGGTGGGGAAGATCCTATGGAAGAGGGAATGATAACTCATTCTAATCTTCTTGCTTGGAAAATCTCACAGACAAAGGAACTTGGCGGGCTCCAGCTCATGGGGTTGCAAAAGAGTTGGATATGTCTTAGCAACTAAAAGACAACAGGTTTCCAATGTCAAAATATACTCACAGTAATGCCAAATATGGGTTGGTCTTGTATACTAATGAATTCCATTTGATAATATTTTATTTAAGAATTACCTTTTTGTATTCATACACCACAGTAGTGTTACAGTTTCAGGGGTTAGTCCTGAGTGCTATCTTCACAAATTGCATTAAGTGCTTTCTCATCTTCATCTAGAACAGATAATATATCTTCATTCTTAAGAAAGGATAGATTTTAGGTGATAAGTTTTTAATTATATTTTTCACTTCCTCTATTCTTATTGCTCTAGAAGCTTATTTCACCTAGAAGATTTCATACTTCTAGGTGAAAAAAGAACAAACAAAAAATGACCTTTTACAGTTTTTCACTTGGGGTTTCAATTTAGATTTTCAAAGTATTAGCAAAATTTATTGATATCATTCTTCTATATTTTATTAAGAATGGAATTTTTTTAGTTCCTATAATAACCTCTTTTAATATATAGTTATTTTATACTGGTAACTATTATTTAGTCAGTGTTCACTTTGTACTAGACCTGTGTTAAGCTTAACTACATATTTTGTGATTGAGTCTTGCAGTAGTCTTTATTATTCTCCAAAGACTCCTGTGAAGGAATTCATCCCTGTCTATGAAATCTATCTCTTGTCTGCCCACTTTTCTTTTCCACCCTAGTGCAACCCACCACTATTTCTTCCCGGACTGTTGCTTTGTAATCTGTCTTTATTTCCCCTCTTGCCCAACTATAATACACAACCAGCATGCCAGTCAGAGTGACCCTTAAATAAAAAAAAATCAAACCACATAACTGCTGGGGTCCAGCCCGGGTGGATCCAGGGTGATTCGAAGCGGGGACGCATTGGTGTCTTGGAAAGAATTATTTATTTAGATATATGAGATTAGGAAATAATAGTATAGTAGGAAAATATAGTGGAGAAAAGAGGCTGAATAACTTGGTTTACAGGGAAAGCCAATAAAATCTCAGGACAAGAGATTTGCATCATCTATGTGGGGCCATCAGCACCCACTTGAATCTCTAAGAGTGCCCCGCCCTGGGCTCCCTTTCGCGCAGATCTTAGAAGCTGGGACAAGTAAGTAGACGTGGTGAGCCTCCCCATTCCAGATGGGAATTCAGCCTGAAATTAGAGTAGGAGAAGAGGGAGAAAGAGAAAAGGAGAGAGACACGGCGGGAGCCAGATTTCCAAGAAACTAGTTCGAGAGACTAGTCCGAGAAACTGATCCATCCTTTATTTTTCAGAAGGCCTTTTATACATAAAGATCAATGGGTAACACAAAATTATGCAGCATCAGCAGCCCTGACTCTTATCGAGACCAGGCTTTTTTCTCTGCATACCTAGTTGTATGCACAAGTTTTAGGTGATTTACATCATCTTCCAGCCAAAAGGCCAATTTAACAATTTACGGCTCTTTTCTGATAAGTGTTATTCTTTCCAAGGTCTGGTGCCATTCTCAGGAAGCACTAAACAAAGTTACATTCTTACATAGCAAGGACACAGCAATTTGTAACAAGCAAGAGGAATACAGTGATGTATAAAAGAAAGTAATTAACTCAAAAGTCTAGAGTTGCTAACATCAAAACTACTACATATCTTTTTCCATATCCTGTTTATATTGGCTAACTTCTTCCCAGGTGCCTAAAAGGTAAAGAATAAGGAGGTCTGGCAGCAATCATTGAGTCAACAGTGAAATCCTATCACCAATAGGATTTTTAGCTCTTAGAAAAGGTTTTGTAACTTTAAGATACTTTAAGCTTTTTTGCCCTTAGCAGTTGGGGGTTGTAAGCAATTCACAAGCTTGTAAAAGTTCTGGGGAACCTGTTAGGGAAGTTAGAGCGTTTAAGTTAGGGAAGTTAGAGCGTTAAGTTAGAGCATTATCAAAGGGGGTTGAGCTGAAACACTCCTTTCAAATGCAGAACACTAAAGCCCTGAGTTGACTTTTTCCAGAGAATGTCAGAAGAGTAGAAAAGCAGGCAGATTCTTATTTTTGGGAGGTACATGCTCAGGAAATACCAGGGGGAAACCCCGAAACTCAAATTGCCTTGCCATTGAAGTCTCTGCCGCGTGACCCTGTCATGGGTGGGATTCCTTGTGCTGGCTCCTGGCAGCAGGCATATTCTGGTTTCCTTTTGGGGGGGTGGGTAGCTGCTCAGGGCATCTCAGGGGGAACCTCTGAAATCTGAATCGCCTTGCACATCGGATTTCTGCCACATAACCCTGTCACGGGTGGGGTTCCTCACGCTGGCCCCCGGCACATAACTCCTCTCTTTACAACAAAATCCTATACTTTGGTGTATCCTCAGAGGCTGCTCATACTGCCTACCCATCTCTTCAAAGTCATCTAATATTTTTGTCTCCTCTTTATTTGGCAGCTATGTCACACCAGCCTCTTTCCATTTTCCAGTCTTTTATTTCCCTAAAAATCTCATTCAAATTCTACTCAGTCCAATAGATCACATTATAATTTTAACAATGCTAACATTATCATCCAACTTTTCCTTATTGACATTTGCCTGGTTTAATTTCACTTAAACTTTTAATTTTTTTTTTTAGCTTTCTGTACTATTTTCTTAGCTTTCTGTACTATTTTCTTAGCTTTCTGTACTATTTTCTTAACCAGAAGCTGATTTCATGAACCAGGATAATACAGTTTAGTGTTTCTATAAAATACATGACTTCTATAAAATCTGTTCTTTTTTAGATTATAAAAGTACTGAGAACTATCCAAAGCAGAACAAAAGGAGGGCTGAGTTTTAGTCAATATCACCTGGAGCCCTGTCTAATTAGCAATTTCACTTTAGGATTACTTAATTACCTTCCTTAAGAACTATGCTCCTTTTTGGACGTGCTGCTTACTATTGAGCAGGACTGAATCTCTGAAACACATGTTAACTTGCAAATTTTTGTCCAAAAGAGCTGCAGGTGATTTCTGTTGAGTAAAAAATATAACCCTAAAGTTTGTGACAGTTGTGCCACATAAGACATTAACCCATTACCATGTCTTTTAACTTAGCAATTAATTTTTTAGCATTCATTTTTTAAAAAATTCTAAACACTTCAGTCTATCAAATGCTTTTGAAGGAACTTGGCCATCCTGCTTAGTTCTTCATTAATAAACTAAATTTATTTTGGACATGCATTCCATATTTGCATGAGTCATTTTTCAACTTTTGAAAACTATACTTTGACAGATATAAAAGTCCAGAAAAAGAATAATATCAAATATGAAACTGAAAAAAAAAAGAAAAGAAGACCACAGGTTTTATTATTTCTGTCCATCCAATTTCTGGGTCTTCTTATCATTGGAATAAGGCGAAGAAAAACATGTCAATTTTCTTTGGACTTCTTATCCCCTTGCACTAAACATCTCACCATTCTCTGTGTGTTTACTCTCAGGAGGTGCTGGAAAGTACACTGAACTTTGAGTCAGAAGTGGTTTGGCCTGACCACCAACGAGATGCATAACCTTGGGAAAGTTACTTAATTTCTCTGGCTTGAACTTCCTCTATTTTGAAAGAGCACTAATGAGATAATCTATCCTAACTCACAACACAAGTGTAGATAGATTAAAGAAGTAAGCATCAACAATTAAACTAGAAATATTCTAAAAAGAAGTAATATTGGGACAAGAACTTTCTAAGTATAACCAAAAACCCAATGCATAAATGAAAATGCTGGCTTATTTGACTATCCTGATATGAATGGTAGTTTCACACCTGCTCTCAAAATGCAATGACAAAGCATAAGACAAGATATTCAAACTCATCAAAAATTACAGAAATGTAAACAATACAATGATAACACACAAAATTTCTGGAAAACCACACAAACTTCCGAGGGTCATTACTGCTAGATGAGAGGATGAGACTAAGAGTAATTTTACTTTCCACCCTCTAAATTCTGTGTTTTTGACTGTCTTGCCATCAACATTGACTACATTATTTTAATCATCATTTTTGAGAAAGGAATATTTTTGGATATTTATTATTGAATATTAAAATAACTATAGAATTTTAGTGCAAAGAATCCAATGTATGTAGCTTTAAAAATAACAATAAAAATGTTTGGTAATGCTCAACCTTGTTAGAATCATAAATAAACTGGCACTCCCATTATATACTACATATTATATATAAATGCAACTATCAATTCATGTAACTTTTCTGTAAGAAAACCAAGAAGTAACTCTCAACCATTCCACATGCAAAAATCTTTCATTCAGTAAATCCATATTTATAAATTTATCCTGTTAATAAGACAATACTTAAAAATGCACATATAAGAATGACTGTTTCAGATTTTTAATGATAGCCAAAAATTGTAAGCAATTACCAATATTCATTCGTAGCACATTAGGATTGTCTGCAGGTGTTGAAACAGATGTGATAGAGAAGTATTAACTAACACCAAAAGGGATGCTGTGTAGAGAAATACTCATCAGCTGGTCCTGCCCCCTACACTGTAATTTAAAAAAGAAACTGGCAGTCAGAAAGTAATGAAAATAATTCAGTATTTTATTCAGGTGCTAGAGGAAAAACCTGCAGGAAGAGTGGGTACTTTAAAAAAAAGTTATTTGTTTATTTAAGTTTTATTTTTGGTTACTCTGCATCTTCATTGCTGTGCATGGGCTTCCTCTAGTTGCGGAGAGTGGGGGAATTATCCTTTCTTGCAGGGTGCTGACTTTCTATCATGGTGGCTTCTATTGTTGTGGAGGACAGACTCTAGGCACCCAGGCTTCAGCAGTCACAGGGCATCAGCTCAGATGCTCCTCAGCATGTGGAATATTCCCAGATCAGCAATCAAACTCATACCCCCTGCATTAACAGGTGGAGTCTCAACCACTAGACCACCAAGGAAACCCTGGTGGGTACATTTTTAATGGATTGTGAACAAGCTTTAATATCCTTCCTCCCTTCATTTTTGAGGTCCCACATCAGTGGTTTTCAAACTTTTGTTTAGATTAGCTTCACCTATAGGGCTTGCTAAAACACAGAAGCTGGGCCCCAGCCCTGAGTTTTGGGTTCAATATGCCTGGGGAGAAGTCCCCCAAATTTGCATATCTAACAAGTTTTCACATCATCCCAATGCTGCCAGATGGGGACTGCACTTGGAGAACCCAGAGGTTCTCAAAGCTCATTGTTTTCTTGTATTTGTGGGGTAATACCAGAGTCCAAACACTTAAATTGTTTAAAGAAGGGACAGGATGAAAAAGAGGAAGAAGGGTAAGAAGCATCTAGGAGTCTAAGGGAAAAGGAGGTATTAAAGAATAGAGGGTGGCTTAGATTGAGGAATAATGAAGTATTTAAAGATTTCCATGTAAGCCCAGAAACAAAAATCCAGGAAGCTGTATATATTATTATAGTATAAAATATTATAATATAATTAATATAATTTATATGTGTAATTATACATATATGTATATGTGTGTATATATATATATATATATATATATATATAACTGAGTTCAATGCCTGGTATGGGAACTACAATCCCACAAACCACGTGACACAATCTGTGCGATTATAGTTCCCACACAAGGCATTGAACTCAGGCCACGAATGTGAAAGTACCAAGTCCTAACCACATGGAATTCCCCAGGGTGCTTTAATTCTCAGAATATAATCTCTTTTCTAGGTACCAAAGAAAGCAAGCCAGAGGTGATGACTTACTTACAGCTTTTTCTCAAACCCATTTTAAAAAGACCTCCTGAGTACTGTGAATCTCCTTCTGTGATTTCCTTTGAAAAGATTATATTCCCTTGTCTCTGCTGCTGCATTAAATTGTTGTTGGTAAAACAGGAGAAAAATGAGTTGCAAGTTCAGAGTAAGTTAACAGTAAATCTCTCTGCTTCTGTGAGTGTGAGCATTCTTGACTCTGCCACCACTCTGTAAATCCCCAAACTTGGGTCAATTATCAGCTTTCTTCAACTCTGCGTCACTGCTAGGGAAATGACCATTATGCTTATAAATGGTTTTCACTCTGGGAGACTAGGGGAGTGCAGTGGACTCTACCTTGAGAAACTGAGGGCCTGAGTGAAGAAGACATGAGAAGCAAATGGTACAGTTTCTTCTTTGTGAATACCCATATTGCTGGGGCCCTGGGCAAGTCACCCCTGAATAGCCTCAATCATATTGATTACTTTGTCTTCTGTTCTTTATATTCTTTCTTTTTCTTTTTTTTTTTGATATGGACTACTTTTAAAGTCTTTCTTTAATTTTGTTACCATATTGCTTCTGTTTTATGTTTTGACTCTTTGACTACAAAGCATGTAGGATCTTCGTTTCCCAACAAGGAATTGAAGCCATACCACTTGTGCTGGAAGGCAAGATCCCAACCACTGGACCAGCAGGAAAGTCCTTCGTATTGATTACACTGAACTAAAGTTACTAAAGAAACAGTCAGGGTGGGAAGAGGGAGGGAGGTTCATATATATACCCATGGCTGATTCATGTCGACATATGGCAGAAACCAACACAATATTGGAAAGCAATTATCCTCCAATTAAAAATAAATACATTTTAAGAAATAAAATAAAAAGACCATTAAAAAACAGAAAGAAACAGTAAATTCAAATGGAACTTTGACCCTCTTTTCTGTCTCCCTAGAATCAGGAAATAAATCTTTCCTATGAAAGATGCCCTCCTTGCACATGGAGATAGGAAGACACCCTTATAACCATAGGCAGGGAATTTGAGCCTAGAAGCCTAAATAAATAAAACTCTGTTAGTTCTTTAATTGATGACCCCAGGACAAAACTGTATAGATTCTTCACTAAATTCCTGAAGCCCAAGGTTCATTGTCTTGTCCATTCATCACAGATTTATCGTTTCTTTGTCTAAAAAGAATAAAAGTTGCCTACTATGGTCACTTCTCAGGTCCCATTTCTAATAGTCTGTATGCACAAGCTATTAATAACATTTCTTTCTTTTTCTCCTGTTAATCTGTTTTGTGTCAATTTATTGTGAACCCAGCTCAAGAACTTAGGAAAGGTAGAGGGAAAAATTCCCCACCCCCGGACAATATCTTTATTAAAAATTTTAAATTATGAAATTATGATAATCTGGTATAATTTGAGAAAGCTACAAAAGAGTGCCCCAATTTGTCCTGAATTGATAGAAGATAGAAAGCAGAGGATTAAATAAAGTCTATAATTTTCACAGGTTGTGCATTGGATGTTAGATTCACCCAGTTTTATTTTACTTTCTGAGAAATAAGTGACTTATTGGTAATTTATAGACCTACAGCTCTCCAGACTAATTGTTTTCAAACCTCCCTGAGTTTTCTAAGTCATGATAATGCAGTATAATATACCTACTATGCATTGCAATATATTTGTATTTTGTGTTTAATTTCCTGTTCCTTCTCCTATGATGAATTTAACACGCACCTCTCTCCTCAGATCATACAACCTGACTCTACACTACCATTTGCTGAGAAATTAAGTTCATAGAAAATGAATTCCTTCATACTTCAGACTTTCTCTTTATTTACAAAAAATTATTTATTGATTTTTATTGTTGACTGTGCTGAGTCTTCACTGCTGCTTGGGATTTTCCTAGTTACAGCGAGCAGGGCCTACTGTCTCCTTGTGCAGCCCAGGCTTCTTATTGTGGTGGCTTCTCCTGCTGCGGCTCTAGGACGTGTGGCTCAGCAGTTGTGGCTCCCCAGCTCTGGAGCACAGACTCAACAGTTGTGGCACGTGGACTGAGTTGCTGTGAGTCATATGGGAGCTTCCCAGACCAGGGATGGAGCTCTGTCTCCTGCACTGGCAGGCAGATTCTTTACCACTAAGCCACCAGGGCAGCCCTCCTATTTCTATAAATATGTTCCATCGGGGCTCTTTCTCTCTTCCTCCCCTTCCTCATGATCTTTTCTTTTTTATTTCCTCTCTCTTTTTTCTTTAGTCTGTGCCTCTTGAGTAGCAGACTGTAAACCTCTCAAATCTTTTATTCTTCAATGGAAACAGCTCTCAAACTCAAACTTCCCCCTTGTTATGCCCTGTGTTGTTGTTTCATCGCTAAGTCGTGTCTGACTCTTGTGACCCTGTGGACTGTAGCCCACCTGGCTTCTCTACTCAGGGGATATTCCAGGCAGGAATACTGGAGTGGGTTGCCATTTCCTTCTCAAGGGGATCTTCCTGACCCAAGGATCGAACCTGTGTCTCCTGCATTGGCAGGTGGATTCTTTACCACTGAGCCACCTAGGAAGCCCTAATGCCTTATGGTGCTCCCAAAACAGTAATTCCCATATTCAGTCTCTATGCTCTTACCTCTGCAGCACACTATATTCAAACCCTGTTTCCATGACCCCGATCTGAATTGGTGTATATGTGTTAGTGATGTTTCAGTCTTTATTTTAAATAGGTAACCTTACTTAAAATGATGCATTTGGCCATTTGATAGATAAATCTCTGTTGTTGTTCACTCACTCAGTCATGTCTGACTCTTTGAGACTCCATGGACTGCAGCAAGTCAGACTTCCTTGTTCTTAACCATCTCCCAGAGTTTGCTCAAACTCATGTCCATTGAGTCAATGATACCGTCCAACCACCTAATCCTCTGTTGCCCCCCTTACCCCCTGCCTTCAGTCATTCCCAGCCTCAGGGTCTTTTCCAGTGAGTCAGCCATTCACATCAGGTGGCCAAAGTATTGGAGCTTCAGCTTCGGCGTGAGGCCTTCCAATGACTATTTCGGGTTGATTTCTTTTAGGATTGACTAGTTTGATCTCCTTGCAATCCAAGGGACCCTCAAGAGTCTTCTCTAGCAACCAGTTCAAAAGTATCAATTCTTTGGCTCTCAGCCTTCTTTATGGTCCAACTCTCACATCCAGAAAAGCCTGACTACTGGAAAAGCCATAGCTTTGACTATACAGACCTTTGTTGGCAAATTGATGCCTCTGCCTTTAATATGCTGTCAAGGTTGGTCATAGCTTTTCTTCCAAGGAGCAAGTGTCTTTTAATTTCATGGTTGCAGTCACCATCTGCAGTGGTTTTGGAGGTCAAGAAAATAAAATCTGCACTATTTCCATTGTTTCTCCGTCTATTTGCCATGAAGTGATGGAAACGGATGCCATGATCTTAGTTTTTGAATGCTGAGTTTTAAGCCAGCTTTTTCACTCTCTTTCATCTTCATCAAGAGGCTCTTTAGTTCCTCTTTGCTTTCTGCCATTAGAGTGATATCTGCGTATTTGATGTTATTGATATTTCTCCCAGCAATCTTGATTCCAGTTAGTGTTCCATCCAGCCTGGCATTTCACATGATGTGAAATGCATAGAAGTTAAATAAGTAGGGTGACAATATTTAGCCTTGACATACTCCTTTCCCAATTTGGAACTGGTCTATTGCTCCATGTCCGGTTCTAATTGCTGCTTCTTGACCTGCATGCAAATTTCTCAGGAAGCTGGTAAGGTGGTCTGGTATTCCCATCTCTTTAAGAATTTTCCAGAGTTTGTTGTCATCCACAGAGTCAAAGGCTTTAGCATAGTCAATGAAGTAGAAGTAGGTGCTTTTTTTAAATTCCCTTGCTTCTTCTATGAGCCAACAGGTGTTGACAATTTGACCTCTGGTTCCTCTGCCTTTTCTGAATCTAGCTTGTACATCTGAAAGTTCTCAGTTGGTGTACTGCTGAAGCCTAGCTTGAAGGATTTTGAGCATTACCTTGCTAGCATGTGAAATGAGCACAATTGTAAGGTAGTTTGAATATTCTTTAGGATTGGAATGAAAATTAACCTTTTCCAGTCTATGGCTACTGCTAAGGTTTCCAAATTTGCTGGCATGTTGAGTGCAGCATTTTAATAGCATCATCTTTTAAGATTTCAAATAGTTCAGCTGGAATTCCATCATCTCCACTAGCTTTGTTCATAGTTATGCTTCCTAAGGCCCGCCCACTTGACTTCACACTCCAGGATGTCTGGCTCTAGGTGAGTGATCATGCCATCGTGGCTATCTGGGTCATAAAGATCTTTTTTGTATAGTTCTTCTGTATATTCTTGCCACCTCTTCTTAATATCCTCTGTTTCTGTTACATCCATACTGTTTTGTCCTTTATTGTGCCCACCTTTGCATGAAATGTTCCCTTGGTATTTCTAATTTTCTTGATGAGATCTCTAATCTTCCCCATTCTATTGTTTTTCTCTATTTCTTTGCATTGTTCACTTAAGAAGTCTTAAAAGATGTCTGGCTCTCCAAGAAACCCTCTAATGTCTTGACTTCCATTGGGTGGTTCTTTTCTGGCTCATTGCGCCTCTGTTCATGTCTTCATAATCTGAAATGCTGGATTTATTTCCTCTGTCCACCTTGTAAGATTCCCCCAGTGCATTGATCTAGGACTTCTCTTTTCATTTTGCAACTTCTCCTGAACTATCTTTGTATACTGTTGCCATTTTAACCAGAAAGTGGAATTTGCACTACTATGATACTCCCAATTGCACATTTCTAACCTTAATTTTCTCCTGAACTCCCAATTGTATATCCAGCTGCCCAGTATACAGCCATATCTTGACATTCCATGGATATTTTAGGTGACATTCCATGGATTTTTTAGACAGATCTAAAGACAATTTCAGTATTATATGCCCTGTGACTCCACCTGTATTTCTGTTTCAATTCATAGTGTTCTCACCAATTCATCCAGTCACCTGATCCATAAACATGGAAATCATCCTCACTGCCTCACTTTTTTCCCCCCAATTTCTTTTAAATCGGAGGATAATTGCTTCACAACATTGGGTTGGTTTCAGCTGTACAACAATGTGAATCAGCCATAAGCATACATATATCCCCTCTCTCTTGAACCTCCCTCCCACCTCCCCCATCCCACCCCGCAGGTCATCACAGAGTGCCGGGCTGGGCTTCCTGTGTTATATAGAAGCTTCCCACTAGCTTTCTATTTTATGCAGAGTAATGTATAAATATCAATGCTACTCTCTCACTTCATTCCACCCTCTCCTTCCCTGCTGTGTCTACAAGTCCATTCTCTGTGTCTCTATTCCTGTCCTGCAAATAGGTTCATCAGTACCACCTTTTTAGATTTCTTGTATATGAGTTAATATATGATAGCTTTTTTCTCTTTCTGACTTACTTCATTCTGCATAACAGGCTCTAGGTTCATCCACCTCACTAATGAATGAGTGACTTCCATTTGTTATGAGTCATTAATTTGTCATTTCTCTTAAACTTTAGATTTGAGTAATACTGAATGATCTGTAATCTCAAGAACAGATGATTTATCCGTCATCTGCTCTGTTTCCAAACATGCCTTCTCATCTTCAAATTGCCAACCAGAAAAGTCACTTTCAGACCCTGATACTGGCCTCAACTGTCATGTTTCTATGACCATTTCCCTTTAATCCTCTAGAATAACCGACAGAGTTAACCACTCCCTCCTCTCCTAGTTCTTAAGCGTACTGTGCCATGCTAAGTCACTTGAGTAGTGTCCAACTCTTTGTGACCACATGGACTGTAACTTTCCAGGCTCCTCTGTCCGTGGGAATTCTCCAAACAAGAATACTGGAGTGGGTTGCCATGCCTTTCTCCAAGGGATCTTCCTGACCCAGGGATCAAACCCACGTCTCCTGCGGCTCCTGCGTTGTAGGCAGATTCTTTACCACTGAGCCCCTGGGGAGCCCTTTCTTAAGCTTACACACAGCCATAATCAAACATATTATACTGCATGGGTTATGCCTGATGACACTTTACTTATCCCTTAGCAGTCACATGCTCCTAACCACAAGCACTGCCTTTTAATCACCTGTGTATCTGCAGTGCCTCACATTGGATTCAGTGAATTCTCAGGATTTGCTGAATAGAATTTATCTGAATTCTGCCTTAAGACTGAAATCTGAAAGTAGCAATGAGGCTGATTCACAGAGAGGTCTGAAATGCTGAGACATTTGAATTTTCTGAATGCAGAGAGAACTCCCTGGTCACTATCGTCCTTGGATGGAAATTGCCAACAGACTTCCCCAGCTGATTAAGAGCCACCAGCTTCAAGTTCAAGTAAATGAGGTAAACATCTTGTGTTCTTCTTGACTCTTTCTCACTAACCCTATTTTCATCCTCTCACCACTTTTCTTTCTCAACATGTAGACAAGGGTCAGCTGACCACTCACTATGGTGACTCCATCCACAGAACTAAAACAATCTCACTCTTGGTGATGAGTGGAATAACACTTGCTTCTGGTATGATGTGTGTTTCCCTAAAATTTCCAGAGCCTACACAGAACAATTCCTGGACTATATTATATTAAGTACTCAACAAATATTTGTTTTTTAAATAAAGAAGACCATCTGGTTGAGAATTGTCATGAAATTGATGGATAAGATGTAGCTGGGTCAGGATAGGCATGGAATTCTCAGTGTCCTCACGCCAAGCCCCATGATCAGGGTTCCCCTCCCTCTGGATGAAGTCACACTGATTTATTGTTGGAGTCCTATAACAGAGTTGAGCCAAGAGACTTTCTCAGTTATACAGCTAGTGTTAGCAGATTCTTCAGAAATCATTGATAAGCCTTAATCAGGAAGGAATAGCAAGGAAACTAGGGGACTTACAGAGAAATATAGGATTATTTATCTATGATAATAAGTACTAAAAGGTAATTTAACACCTATTTGAACAGCTAACATTTTTTAAAAATCTGGCAATAGCAAACACTGGTGATGATATATGCAAAGAGACTCACAGCTGATGGGAATGCAAAATATCACAGCTACCCTGGAAGAAGGCCTGCAAATATCATAGCTACCCTGGCAAGTTCTTTTAAAAAAAAAACTTATAATTTTGTGTTAAGGTATAGCTCTGATGACTCAGAAAGACCTCTGCCTGCAATGGGGGAGACCCAGGTTTTATCCCTGGGTTAGGAAGAGTCCTTGGAGAAGGGAATAACTACCCAGTCCCAGCATTCTTGCCTAGAGAATCATATGGACAGAGGAGCCTGGCAGGCTACAGTCCAAGGAGTCTCAAAGAGTCGGACACAACTGAGCAACTAACACTTTCACTTTCACTCATAGCCAATTAACAATGTTATGATAATTTCTGGTGAACAGGGAAGAGACTTAACCATATACATACATGTGTCCACTCCCAAACTCCCCTTCCATCCAGGTGCAGATTCAAATAAAGAATTACCATATGACCCAGCAATCACAGTACTAAATATTTACCCAAGTAAACCAAAATTTTGTGTTCATGCAAAAGCTGATGTGTAAGTGATTATCTAAACCAGAAACCACCAAGATGTCCCTCAACAGGGGGATTTCAAACTGAGTACAAAGGCAAGAACATTTGTGTGGTTCCTAAATTCATACATTGAAATCCTATTCCCCAATGTGATGGTGTTAGGAGGCAGAAACTTTGGAGGTGATTAGTCAGAGATCTCCTGAGAAACAGACTTTTTTTTTTTGTTTGTTTGTCTATCTATATATAGAGAGACTTATTAGGAGAAATTGACTCATATGATTACCTAGGCTGAGAAGTCCCACAATCTGCCACCTGCAAGTTGGAGGAGGCCCAGGAAAGCTGAGAACCCAGGGAGCCAGTGGTGTAAGTTCCAGTCTGAGTCTGAAGATCTAAGAACTAGGAGTGCTAATGCTAAGGGTCAGAGGAAGTGGCTGTCCCAGCTTAAACAGAGCAACGTCACCCTTTCTCCACTATTTTGTTCTATTCAGGCCCTAAACGGAGCAGTGATTCCACCAGAGCTGGGGAGGTGAGGTTCCTTACTCAGTTTCCACATCTCTTCCAGAACCTCTTCCAGAATCTCTCAGAGACACACCCCAAAATGTTCACCAGCCATCTGGGCTTCTCTTAACCTAGTCAAACTGATGCATCAAATCGACCAACACTCAAGGTAATCAGACCATGAGAGAAGAAGGGGATAGTCATAAATGGGATGAGTGCCCTTATCAAAGGGACCCCAGGGCTCTAGGACACTCTTTTGCTGATGGGAAGATACAGCAAGAAGATAGCAAGACAGTTCTCGATAGAACCCAATCATGCTGGCGCCCTGATCTTGGACTGCCAGCTTCCAAAATCAAAATAATTAAATTTCCATTGTTCATCAGCCATCGAGCCTGTGGTACTTTGTTATAGCAGTCTGGAAGACACTGAGTTGTCTTCATATGGTGGAATGTGTTCAGTAGCAAAAAGGAATAAGCTATTGGTTTATTCAACAATATGGATAAACTTTATGTACATTTTGCTAAATGAAACATGTCAGCACCGAAAGGTTACATATCCCGATTCCATTCATGTGACATTGCAGAGAAGGTGAACACTATAAGGACAGAACAGAGGTCAATGGTGATGAGGGGCTGAAGAGAAACGATTACTAAAGGGGGATTTCAGGATAACATAACTGTTATGTATGGTATTCTGGTGGTGGATACATGCTTCTATGTGTTTGTGAAACCCATAGAATTGTACATCACATAGTGAAGTGTCTGCAAATTTTAAAATATTAACCAGAATGTTGGGAGATGCTGGAATGGAATGCAGACAATAACACCTAGGTGAGTCTAGCTGTCCTACAGATGCATGACATCATTTTAGGGAAGAGGGTAGGGAAGAGGAGGTGACCTAAGTTACTCAGGAAAGTGATGCTGTGGCTGGTGCTGGATTAAAAAAGAACCATTTGTATCACTTTGCTCAAGCTGGTGACTTTGTTTTGCAAAACAGTACACTAGAACAATTCTGAAACCACTGTGTGTGTGTGTATGTGTACACATACACTAGGCGCAGCAATGAATAAATGAATTGTGGATGATATTTCACTGTCAGAGATGCAATAGCAAAGGAGGAAAATAAGATCAACCTGTGATACCAGGTTAGAGTGGAGACATCTGATATGTTTAGCATTTTAGCATCATTTATGTGGGTTCTTTACAGAAGGAAATGGCAATCCACTTCTGTATTGTTGCCTGGAGAATCCTATGGACAGAAGAACCTGGCAGGCTGCAGTCCATGGGGTCACAAGAGTTGGACACGACTCAGTGACTAAACCAGCATCACCATGTGGGTTCTTTACCACTAGCGCCACCTGGGACTCCCTTATATACACACACATGCACACTGATACAGAGATGGACAAATAAATTAATGTGGATAAACAGTGTATACAATAGGTGTACGGGCTTGCCAGGTAGCTCAGTGGTAAGAATCTTCCTGTCAAGTAGGAGATGCGAGTTCTATCCCTAGGTAAGGAAATACCCTGGAGAAGGAAATGGCAACCCACTTCAGTATTCTTGCCTGGGAAATCCCATCGACAAAGGAGCTTGGTGGGCTATAGTCCATGGGATTGCAGAAGAGTTGGACATGGCTTAGGGACTAAACAACAGCAGCAGCATAACAGGTGTATACACGCACAGCTTGCTGCTTATTCATCCAGTCGTGTCAGACTCTTTGCAACCACATACACTGTAGCCTTCGAGGCTCCTCTGTCCATTGCATTCTCTAGGCGAGAATATTGGAGTGGATTCCCATGCCCTCCTTCAGGGGATTTTCCTGACCCAGGGATGGAACCCAGGTTTCTTGCATTGCAAGCAGATTCTTTACCCCTGAGCCACCAGGGCACACCCCTACCCCCATACACATGCACTATTTCCTGACTTTGCCCACTGTGAGGATGTAGAAACAATGGCATCGCAGTAGTAAACAGCAAACCCAGTGCCCATTTATTTGAACTCTTTTCCACAACGGAAGTAGAGCTCCTTGGAGAAAGAGTTGATTATAAATCCTGAGCTAGGAAGAACAGAAGGTGACCCTAGAACATCTTGGGACTTTATTCCTTTACCTTGAGGCTGCAGGGTAGGTAGCCAATAGCCACTCATGGCCACTGAGCCCTTGAAATATGACTGGGACAAATTAATATGTCAGATATCCATTGAATTTTGAAGACTTACTATAAAAGGAGAGTGTAAAATATCTCAGTGTTTTTAATATTGATCATGTGTTAACATTTTGCATATATTAACCTTGATAAAATGTTATTAAAACTAATTCCACTTTAGTGTTTTTTTTTTCTTTCCTATTTTTATAAAATGTGGCTGATAGAAAATGTAAAATGACACATATGGTTTTCGGATTTCCATCTAGCAGAGCACAGGGCGGTGGCCCGCAGAGCTGAACTGGAACCCTGGTTCAGCCCCTCCTGGCTCTGTAACCTTGGGCAAATATCTACCCACGCTGATCCTCAGTTCTGGCCTGTGGGTCTTGGGAGAAGATGGGATACCAACCTGAGTGAGAAGCTTTTAGCATCACGGCTTGGACACTTTAATAACTGCCTTAGAATAAGTACTGAATAAATAACTGTGGTGGTAATTTTCAGGCTGGTTCTTGTTAAAATGCAATATCTCAATAGTCCCCCCAACCCCGCCTTTCCCCTCTTCCCTCCCTTCCCCGCCCACACCCCCCTAACGCACAGAACTTTCAAGATTGTATCTCAGCCGATTTTTAGGGCAAAACGTGGAATCTGGTACAAAGCGGAAGACAAGGAAAGGCTGCCCCTAGCGGACCGCGGAGGAAGGAGTCCCATCGCGGAGGCAGAAGCTTCTGTGAGGCGGTGGGCGATAGGACCCCTGGTCCCATCCCACTCCTCTCTCAAAGAGATACATGCCACGTCCACGGCCGCCCTTCTGGAGCTTGGGACCCCAGAGAGGGGCACCTGGAAGGATCTAGATCAGACTGTGTCTAGAACTGGGGGCAGGATGAGGGGACAGAGGAAACCCAGCGGGGATGTGCAGGGAAATTAGAGCTCAGAGGCTGTTGATGTCAACCGAAAAAGGCAGGACTGGCCCGAACTAAACTGAGAAACTGGTACATAGGCGTGGCTGTCAGTAATATAATATTTGTGTACAGAGTATTGCTTTCAACAGCAACATGGCCTTCAGACTTCCCTATGACTCATCTTGAGGAAAAAGCAGTGGAGTGAAAAGACCCAACCAGGGTCACCGGCAGGGTTCGGATTAAGACTGAACAGCCTTTGGGGTCCCCTCAACCACCTCCTGGTAGGGAATTTGTTGGATGGATTCCTAATTCCGCTGGGCTCCGTTTACCTTTTCACCTAGGAATTACACCGAGAGAGTCACGCCCACAGCAGCTGGGCTGCTACTGGGGTTCAACGGTACCCATTAAGCAGGTGTTTGATAAGGCAGGATTGTAAAAGTTGCCCTGGGAGACTCCCCATTTGATACATGATGCCGTCTTGGAACTATGTTATTCTGTTTATAGAACACTCCAATCAAGCTGCCACTTCAGTAATGGTGACCAGTGTCCAGGCAATACCATGGGGACAATTTGGGGGCTTGCATGGGATGTAGGTATTGGTATTTCATGAAAATATCATGTGAAAGACCTCTCTTACTGCAGTATCCTAAGATCAGGGCAGAAATGAGTGTGTGAGGATTGCCTTAACTAAAAGATAACCTACCAGTTACACCCAAAGGACCCTTCAAGCCACAAAACTCCCACGGCCATCGTGCCCCCGCAGCTGGTAACTTCTGGACATTTCTCCTGAACAGATGCCGCTCTTGAACTGCCAGTTCCTCACAGGTTACCGAGAGTGGCGCCTGGCACACCTAGTCCTGAGCTTTATAACCATGGGGTATGTCTGGCAGGATGGAGAGACACAGCCCAAAGAGGTAAGGACAAAGGGACTCCTGTCTTGTCATCTGGCAGGTTCCTTGTACCTGGAAAACACTGTCTACACTGTTTTCCTGGAAAATGGGTCCTTTCATGTTCTTCCCTTTGGATCTGAGATGAAGGAAGTGCAAAGGCTTCCCAGGCAGGTCAGTGGTAAAGAATCTGCCTGCAGTACAGGAAAGATGAGTTCAATCCCTGGGTTGGGAGGATCTCCTGGAGAAGGAAATGGCAACCCACTCCAGTATTTTTGCCTGAGAAAGCCCATGAACAGAGGAGGCAGGGGGCCTACAGTCGGTGGGGGTCTCAAAGAGTCAGACATGACTTAGCTATTACCCAAGAGCAGCAGTAAAATGAAGTGCAAAAGGCCCATATAAATGAAAGACCATTTCTCCCCACCTGGCCAGAAAGTTAATTTTCTTTAGAACTGGGAGCCCTTTCATTTATTTTTAATTTTTTTTCTTTCTGATTCACCTTCTTCTAGGAATTTTAAAGTGTTGCATTTGAAGGCAAGTCATAAGATATGAAACACTGAATGACTTCCGTTTTATAGCATTTGTGCTCTTACACACATCAGTAACCAGTTTCACAATCTCATACACTAAGTATAGCAATGCTGTACCCATTTTACAGCGAGCCAAGGACTACAGAAGTTAAATTTCTGGCCCAAGGCTAGGTAGCAAGTTTGTGGAAAATCCAGGGTCACAACCCAAACCTTCTGATTTCCCTAATGCAGCCTTCATTCCCCAGAGACACACATTACCATTTATAACAGTATGCTTACGTTTTTGATGTTGCTTGTTATCTACCAAACGTTGGTCTGTCTCTTAAAATTTCATGCAATTCTCTTCTGACTCCTTGCATAGCTTTTTATGGTATCTATCTGAACCTCAGAACATGAAGTCTTTGAGTTTCACTTACCTCAGTATAAATTAGTATTGGTTTCACTTTTTTATAAATGGACCTTTTACAGAAATCAGGATGTTACCCTTGTTTTGCTTCTCCAAGCTTGAGTGAGCTACCTGTTCTTCCTTTGTTTGAACAAAGGTTTATTCTACCATTTCTCTCTCAAGTAAATAGAGGAGACTCCCAGTTATAAAAGCAAAGCAAAGTGAGAGAGGAGACAGGAGGTAAGCAGAGAGCTGCTGCAGACTGTTTTAATGTCAGGATGTCTAACTTTAAAGAATCATGTGTCTGATGTTGGAAAGTTTGAAGTTTAGGCACACATGATCTTACATCCTAATGGATCTTTCCTCCTCTTTCTGTTCTCCAGACCACCATCCTCAACTGGGGAAGGGATGAAGTAGGTGACAAGGGAGGAAGACACCAGCTTCCAGTGTGTCTATGACCTTTCAGATCACCACTGAGCTCGCTACACCCACGCAACCTCAAACCATCTCTACTTTCCCTGTATTTCCTCCTTTAACTTTTCTACTACAGAGACATCTCATATGTGCACTGTCTGTCCTTCCTCTTTCCCAGCATCAGGGTCTTTTCCAGTGAGTCAGCTCTTCACATCAGGTGGCCAAAGGACTGGAACTTCAGCTTTAGCATCAGTCCTTCCAATGAATATTCAGGACTGATCTCCTTTAGGATGGACTGGTTGGTCTCCTTGCAGTCCAAGGGACTTTCAAGAGTTCTGCAGCACCACAGTTTGAAAGCATCTTCAGTGCTCAGCCTTCTTTATGGTCCAACTTTCACACCCATATATGACTACTGAAAAATCATAACTTCAATTGTACATACCTTTGTCTCAGATTTTTAATACACTGTCTAGCCTTGTCATAGCTTTCCTTCCAAAGAGCAAGTGTCTTTTTAATTTTGTGGCTGCACCCACTGCATTAATTTTGGAGCCCAAGAAAATAAAATCTATCACTGCTTCCACTTTTTCACTATCTATTTGCCATGAAGTGATGGGACCAGATGTCATGATCCTGGTTTTATGAATGCTGACTTTTAAGCCAGCTCTCTTTCATCCTCATCAAGAGGCTCTTTAGCTTCTCTCCACTTTCTGTGAATAGATATTTTTATATTAAGGGGGAAGGAAGTTGAAAGTGGGAGAGAGGAGCATAAGAATGTTCTTTTGAATCTATTTAGCCTTGTTGATGGTTAGAACCCCCCACTCCCATCCCCATGGCTCCTGGTAACTTTTCTGGATATTTGGACAAATAGAGTTCTTTAGAGTGGCCCTCAGATTACTCAGGAATTGAATGGGGACTGTCCTGAGGTGACTTACTTGAAGTGGCTGTTGGGTGTGATGAAATGTTCTAGTCTTCCCATCCATCTCCCTGAGTAAAGGACACACACACACACATATATATACAAACACATACACATATTTGTTCCTAAAACTAAGACTATACACAAAACACTTGTATGCAGATATCTACATTGTCTATCTGTGTGTGTGTGTATATATATATATATATATATATATACAGAGAAAGGGATATTTTCCCACTGCTCATCAACTCAATCCTCACTTTTGCCTCAACATTTGTTCATGCTCTTCATTGTACACTTTTCAGAGATTATTTTATACGGTATATGTACATACATGTTCCAATTTTGTACTTTTCACATATATTTCAGACCATACTTAAATAATACATCCACTAGGTTGTTAAAGATAAATATGAGAGTGAGGTGTGTGTTATATTTATATTAATTATTTGGATATATGTTAATTAATTATATATATTAATTACATGGATTAATTATATGGATCACTCATATGATTCCATTTTTATTCTCAGGTTGTTTCTTTAACACACGATTTTTAGGAATTGAAAACAGATTGACATAGTTGCTCAGTCATGTCCAACTCTTTGAGACCGCATGAACTGGGGCTTTGTCAGGCTCCTCTGCCCAGGGGATGCTCTGGGCAAGGATACTGGAGTGAGTTGCCATGCCCTCCTCCAGAGGATCTTCCTAACCCAGAGATCGAACCCACATCTCTTATGCTTCCTGCATTGGCAGGCAGGCTCTTTACCGCTAGTACCACCTGGGAAGCTCATACACGATTGATACCATGTATAAAATAGATAACAAATGAGAACCTACTATATAGCACAGGGAACTCTGCTCAGTGCTCTGTGGTGACCTAAATCGGGAGAAAATCCAAAAAAGACGGGATATACGTACACATGTAGCTGATTCACTTTCCTGTACTAACTACACAGGAGCTAATTATACAGAAACTAACACAGCATGGTAAAACAACTATATGCCAATAAAAAGAAAAGAGATTGTTTCCTCCATTGCCTTCTTTCTATGATGTGCTAACTGTCTGCATTTATATCCGCAAGATTCTGCCAAGAAACCTTGCCCTGCCCTTTGTCGAGGTCTCCAGGAACCTGGGGCTCCCCCCTATCCTCACTCACTCGGACTTGGTGCTGGCCAACTGGGCTACTAGGAACCCAGGAGGGTAAGACCCGGAGAGGGTGCTTGGGATCTGAACAAATGAAAACCGGGTAAGGGAGAGGTTTGTGGTGTCTCTTGCTACAGGAAAAGTCCAAACCTTGTCAGCTCTTTTGGATGAGGGATGCTCATATTTATTACCTGGGGCCTTCCCTCATGGCTCAGATATTAAAGAATCTGCCTGCAATGTGGGAGACCCAGGTTCAATCCTTGGGTCCAGAAGATCCCCTGAGAAGGAAATGGCCACCCACTCCAGTATTTTAGCCTAGTAAATTCCATAAACAGAGGAGCCTGGCGGGCTACAATCCATGTGGTCGCAAGGAGTCGGACACAACTGAGTGACGAACACACTTGTGGTGCCAAAGAAGGGGTGAACTTAAACACAAGTTCAAAATTCACAGTTTGCAGGAGTTTCCTCTCAACCTTCTCTGAGCACGCTGGGACAAGCTCTTTGAACACGCTGGGACAAGTTGTACAATGATATAAAAGGAACAAGATAAATTGTCTGGATGGCCACAGGCTCAGTGTTTTGAGTCTGATATGTATGTTGAGATTTGGCTCACTCTTTGTTACACCAAGACCTGTAGGGAAGAAGACTTTGCCCTTCTTCACGTCTAGGCTCCTTGGCTAATCTAATCATCAAACTGACATAAGACAGATGAACAGAGGGGGCTTCCCAGATGGTGCTGGTGGTTAAGAACCTGCCTGCCCATGCAGGAGATGTAAGAGATGCAAATTCAGTCCCCTGGGTAGGGAAGATCCCCTGGAGGAGGGCATGGCAACCCACTCCAGTATTCTTGCCTGGAGAATCCCATGGGCAGAGGAGCCTGGTCGGCTATGGTGCGTAGAGCTGCAAACAGAGTGACACGCCTGCAGCAACTTAGCACGCATGTACGCACAGATGAACAGAGGAAAAACAAATTTAATTTTGCATATGTTGGAACTCCACAAAAATATGAAGCTGAAGATGTGACTGAAGCAGGCAGCTCTTATACCTTCTAGACAAGGAAGCAGTACATTTGTAAAAACTTAACAAGACACTGGGGTTTAGGCTTGGGGTAGCTAATTAGGGGAGAGACAGCAAAGTTTGTTTCTACAAGCTCCACAGCCCTGAATCCCTGTCTCTGGTGATAAGACTATCTCTCTACCTCCTGGTACAGGGAGGATGCCCTTCACCTGGAAGATTTATTTCCTACTTTCAGGGGCACAAAGAGGTCAGCATGTCCTTTTGGCATCTGCTGTTTCTAGAAAAACAAATTTAATTTTGCATATGTTGGAACTCCACAAAAATATGAAGCTGAAGATGTGACTGAAGCAGGCAGCTCTTATACCTTCTAGACAAGGAAGCAGTACATTTGTAAAAACTTAACAAGACACTGGGGTTTAGGCTTGGGGTAGCTAATTAGGGGAGAGACAGCAAAGTTTGTTTCTACAAGCTCCACAGCCCTGAATCCCTGTCTCTGGTGATAAGACTATCTCTCTACCTCCTGGTACAGGGAGGATGCCCTTCACCTGGAAGATTTATTTCCTACTTTCAGGGGCACAAAGAGGTCAGCATGTCCTTTTGGCATCTGCTGTTTCTCAAGTACCTTTAATTCAAAATAATCCACCAAAGCAGTGTATTTGGGATGAGGTATTCTGCTGCCCTCAGGTCCATAGTCTAGTCACAGCCCCTGACATCCAAAGTGTGTACTGTGGGTGTGTGTCTGCAGCTTCATTTGCTCACTAATGCACATGACTTGTGTACAGATGACCCTGGAAGGCATATCAAGTTTGCAAACTGATTTGTTCCTTTCTTTTCTTTTTCTTTTATCAATCACTGAAATTGGACTAGACCCCTGGAAATCAGGTAAGCTATCAGAAATCCTTCACTCACTTTTGTTCAGTCACTCAGTTGTATCTGACTCTTTGAGACCCCATACTCACTTTAGGATTTTTGCTAACTGTAAAAACTTACAATAAAATAAACACACAAAAAAGAAAGCATCTCATATTGCACATATAATATATAAATTATAAAAATGCACACCCAGAGAAAAGAAGAACATATGCCTCAAATCAACAGCCCAAAAGTTAACAATAGTTGTCTCTCCTATGTGTAAATTAAGGAATTAATTTTCTTTGCTACATTTTCCGGTTTGTACATTAAAAAAAAAAAAAAAAAGTAAAGGGCACTGCAAGAAGAGCAAAAAACAAACCACTCCTCACCACTCCCCAAACACCAAAGCTCCACCAGTTCTCTCATTCTCTGTGATTTTTTCAAGTCTAATGATCTAGTGGAAAAGAACCCGCCTCCAGTGCAGTAATGCAAGAGAAGTAAGAGACATGGGTTTGATCCCTTGGCCAGGAAGATACCCTGGAGGAGCGCATGGCAACCCACTCCATTACTCTTGCCTGGAGAATCCCACAGACAGAGGAGACTGGCAGGCTACAGTCCATGGGGTTGCACAGAGTCGGACACAACTGAACCGACTTACCACACATGTACACAAAGCCTGAAAAAGATCTCTGGTCTCACCAGAACTTCTATGAAAGGACAAAGGGCAGGTTGTGGCTGCTACAGCTACAGAATCCCTTTGAAATATTACAGAGACTGGAGCTTGCAGGACAAGTCTGGTTGAGACATTTTTAGACTCCTCTTTCACCAGAGAGCACAGTTAACCTCTAAGCTGACATGCCTCTCTAATCAACAAACCTCAGCTCAATAAGGGGTTCAGCATAAAAGCTTTAGCTTGGAAGATGGAGAGATGAAGGGTGAAGACCCCATTTTGCACAGAAATGTAACTCTGATGAAACTATGGGAGTCCCTGACTTAGTTTTCTTTTGTGTTTTTCATTTCTTCTTGTTTTTAAAATGTTAGAGACAAAGGTGATTTATGGAATGAAGTTTGCATGCTTCATAGACTGGATCCAGCTTTGGGGTGTTTGAATCCATGTGATAACAGGTTATTTAAGAATGATCCTCTATGAGTCTTCAGCTTTCACTACTATAATATAGAATTTGGTTGGGGGTGGGGGGGGACTGATTGAAGAGAGTCCCAGCCTGAGTTATGAAACAGCTCTCAAGCAGATCCAGTGACTAAGCAACTGGATGAACTTGGGGAAATGAGTTTGCTTCTTTGGGCCATATTTTTCTGCCTGTAGAAAAGTGGCGTGGAGTTAGCCATGGCCTGGTCCTTCCAGGTGGCTCAGATGGTAAAGAATCTGCCTGCATGTGGCAGACTCAGGTTCAGTTCAGTCCCTGGGTTGGGAAGATCCCCTGGAGAAGGGCATGACAACCCAATCCAGTATTCTTGCCTGGGAAATCCCTCAGACAGTGGAGCCTGGCAGGCCACAATTCATGGAGTCCCAAAGATTCAGACATGACAGAGCAACTATCATTTTATGCTTCCTGGAGCTCTATGACTCTGTCTTCCTAACAGGAAGGGCATGTGAAGAATCAGCCCTACTCATCCACTCATGCTTTAGTGGTTTCCTGAGGTGGAAGTCGTGGTCAGGGACCATCAAGGCTGTGCCAGACTTTGGGAGTTCAGCTCAGGTGAACTTGGGCTGGAGCAGATGGTGTCCCTTTCCTTCCTGAATGTCGCTGAAGAGATGTTTGTCCTCAGTCATCTTGCGGAGATGAGAAGGTTGACTGCTGGTTCTACCTTGGACTAGCAGTTACCTGACTCGAGGCCATTGTTGGGCCCTACATACTGACCGGGCCCAAACCTCTCTAACCATGTGGTCATCTCTCCCTCCCAAGGAACTTGGACACCATTGTCTCATTCCCTGGAGGAGAAAGCCTGCGTGGTTTTATACTGGTGACTGTTTTGGTGGAGAAAGCAGCCGTGCCTGGGATTAAGGTATCTTTCCACCCAAAGCACTTTTTCTTTTTTTCCTAAATAAGAAATCTGTCTGAGCTTTCCTTCCCACCCAGACCCTTTCCCTGCAGTGACTGAATCAATATAGACCCCTGTTTTGGTTAGTTAAGCAAAGAGATAGAAGTTCTAGCTCCCTTTCCTCAACTACCATAAAGCTTAGAATTGACCATTTGCCCATCAGCAAACAAGCATTGTTCTAGGCAATGGGAGATCTGAGGGAATAAGAAAGACATTGCTCTGGCCTCCAGCTGAGGCTTAGGATCCAGTGGGGGAAGGTGGGCTGATAATAGGGTGTAATGAGAAAAAGAGTGCTGAGTTTCATGGAAAGACATCTAAAATCTAATTCAGACTCCACACGTTGGGCAAAACTCCCACGGGAAATGACAGGTCTGAAAGTTAATTCCTGAGTAATGTAGACAGAGAGACAGAGATGGACAAACAGAGGCTGATCTCTGGCAGGAGGAGATGCCATACAGAGGCTCTGAGTTCAAATGAAGCATCCTTGAGAACCAACGAAGACCCACTGTATAGCACAGGGAACTGGATACATGTGTATGTGTGGTTGAATCCCTTCGCTGTCCACCTGAAACTATCACAACATTGTTAATTAGCTATACCTTCAATATAAAAGGAAAAGTTAAAAAAATTAAAAAAAAAAACTAGCTAAACTAAAAATGTATCATCCTTGAGGTCACCTAGCCCATTGGGGTTTAAACTTGAATCCTTTTAAGGCTCAGACAGGTTCCAGGAAGGTCAGGTGTCCACAGAGCATCCATGTCTTGCCTAGAGATGTTGGAGTTGGACTTCTGTCCTTCACCACCTTCCCTGATAAGCATATTTTGGGTGCCTTCCATGTCTAGAGTGGAGTGACCAGATTGGGCTACCATTATTACTGCTCCCTCCTTCACTGTGAAACTGTGTGGTCACTTTACTCCTCATCTGTGTGTTTATTCTGTGTGTTTATTATGGAAAGAAAATAAAATACTGGTAGGGGGTTCAGACAAAGTGGAGGCTGCTAATGAAGGGGGCTCTGGAGATGAGGGGTCCACAGATTCTGATTTTCTGTAAGACAGTTGAGGAGTGAAGGTGTCCCAATTCAAGGCATAGAAGTAGGAAGGATGCTCATGTGTGATGACTCCAAAAGAAGGAAGGAGAGAAATGAGGGAGGGAGGCCCCTGAGAGGGACAAGAAGGAGCAACCAGGGGAAAGATCCAGAAAGACCTAACCAGGTCCATCCAGCTGGTGACCAGAGAGACTGTCCTGTCAGGAGGATCTCATGACCAATCTGGTGAGGAGCATTCCCCAGGGGAGCCCTGCCACACGATCCAGCAGGCAGAGGGCTGCCCTTCCTGGACTCCCCAGCTCAGTGGACCGTGAGTGAATGCTCATACACTAGAGACTGAATCTTGTCTCCAGGCCCTGGTTCAGGCCGTCAACGCCATCTTGCAGCCCAGCCCAGACTCCTTGCTTCAAGCCCTGCAGCGACTGGGGGTCTCCATCCAGGACATCACCGGAGCCCTGGGACAAATGCACGGTACATGCTTCTGATGCCTGAGGGCTCTCCTGGTGGGGAAAAGGACCTGAAGGCTGGGCAGCATCCAGGGGATGGTGCTGCTGTGTTAGCCTGGTTTTAAGGTAACTGCCATTCAGACTATTGGAAAATGACCTCTCAGTTGGCAGGGACATTTTCATGCTTTTGCCCTCCTTTTCATTTGCTTGTAATTAGAGTGATTTCTTACCTTCGGCGGTCACATTTCTGTGTGTTGAGGTCTCACGTGAAGCTTGGGAAGAGGGGAGGGCACACATATGGCTTATATCTGCTTTGTCCAGCAATGACCCTGGTCCCAGAGAACATGATAGATTTTGGCTTCTTCAGTTCTCCTTTTCTGTGGCCAGCAAAGGCATAGGTTATCCTAGGAGTGGCCACTTAAAGGTCACACTTTTCGCCAACTTGTTAAATATTATTCCGGTGATCACATCACTTGGCAATTTCTGGGCAGCTATTCAACTTCCTTTCTCAAGAGAAACTCCAAAATTGAAATGAAAAGGGTGTGTTATCCAATAAAGGAAAAGCAGCTGAGCATCTGTTACTTCTGCAAAACAAAATAGATTTTAGTAAAAGAGAGTGTTTATAGGAAATGGAGCGGGAGGGAGGGAGCTGGAAACTGGATGGAGCTCAGTTTTATCCATTCATTAAAAGGATAGACTGTCCTCAAAGATGCTGCAAAATTCATCTGATTACATACTCTTTCCATTCAAAGGTCTCTTTTTACATGTCAGAGTCACATCTCCCCATTTCCCTGAACTTTAATTTTTTTAAGTTGGAAAAAGAAATTTTATTTATTTTACTTTACAATATTGTATTGGTTTTGCCATTTTAATTTTAAAGCCCTCCCGATCACATCAGTAGGTCTCTGCCAAACCAGCTCTCCCAGCTCAGTGAGATGGATTTTAGTTTTGCCAAGTTGCCCTGAGTGTGTTACTCAGGATGTCAGGACCACTAGAGAGGACACATTGCAGGTGTCCAGATCGTACAAATGAGCAGAAGTGAGTGGTTCAGAAGGTCACAGGAGGCCCTCCACCCTGTCACGGGTATGTCCTGGCAAGGTAGCCTTAGGCCTGTCTGGCTCTCTCATATTTCCCTAGTTCTCATTCTCAAAGTCACTTCTACAGCCTGGGCCAACCTTTAGCTTTCTTCCTTGTACTCTACAGGAGGTCTGATGGCCTGGGAAGGTGATGGGATGATTTCTCTTGTGTCACCCCAAGGCAAATTTGCCCACACAGACATCCTATACAGGTGTCTACTATAAAAAGTGACTACTAGGTGCTGCGGTGAGAGACATGATGGTCTCCACCTGCAACAGCAACCCCACCAGCACCTTCCACCCTCTGTGCTCCTTAACCATGTGGCCTTCATTCTCCTCTCATCAACGGATGAAGCCTGTGTGATGTATGTGGGCTTGTGACTTGCCTGTGACCAGTAGAGCTCAGCAGAAGTGACACAGCGTGACTTCCCAGGCAGGGTGAGAAAACGCAACCCAGCTGCCAGGGTGTGCACGACAAGAACAGCCCACTGGGGTCACCAGGGCATCGAAGAGGATGCAGACCATGCAGAGAGGCCACAGGTAGCTGCCCCGCTTGGCACTTGGCACAGGGGCGAATAAGCCCCTGGGAGAGTCTTAAGTTCCCACTGCCCAGGCGCCTTCAGTTCTATCTCCTCAGCTGAGGACCCAAGCACTGGGAAGCAGATAGCCATCTCTGCTGAGTCTGGCCCTGATTCCTGCCCTGCAGGGCCGTGCTCACAATACAATGGTTATACTATGCCACTGAGTCTGAGTCGTTTGTTACTTAACCATCAGTTCAGTTCAGTTCAGTTCAGTTGCTCAGTCATGTCCGACTCTTTGCGACTCCATGAATCGCAGCACGCCAGGCCTCCCTTCCATCACCATCTCCCAGAGTTCACTCAGACTCACGTCGATCGAGTCTGTGATGCCATCCAGCCATCTCATCCTCAGAAAAGTGACATTATAAAAATGATAGATAATAGAAAGTTCAAGGTGTAAGGAATCACATGAATGTTTTAGTCATTGGTTGACTTTTCTTTGGTAGTTGAATTTTGTCTGCCTGATAATCGAACCTAGGTCTCCCACATTGCAGGCAGACGCTTTAACCTCTGAGCCAGTCCTGCTGCTGCTAAATAGAGCTCAGCTTCACTGTTTTCCTCCCCCAAATGGAGCTTTCCAAGATGCCTTCTTTCTGAGCTCAGCTTTAGCACGAATTGTTTCTTCCTTTTCCCCACAAAGTCCTCCTTTCCAGGAATTTTCTGGTCTGGAGTCATGCCTGAAGGCGTGCCCAAGGCAGGGGAGGAGACTCTTTGTTCTAGGGCTAATCACATGAATGTTTTAGTCATTGGTTGACTTTTCTTTGGTAGTTGAATTTTGTCTGCCTGATAATCGAACCTAGGTCTCCCACATTGCAGGCAGACGCTTTAACCTCTGAGCCAGTCCTGCTGCTGCTAAATAGAGCTCAGCTTCACTGTTTTCCTCCCCCAAATGGAGCTTTCCAAGATGCCTTCTTTCTGAGCTCAGCTTTAGCACGAATTGTTTCTTCCTTTTCCCCACAAAGTCCTCCTTTCCAGGAATTTTCTGGTCTGGAGTCATGCCTGAAGGCGTGCCCAAGGCAGGGGAGGAGACTCTTTGTTCTAGGGCTGCAGTTGACAAATGAGAACCACCCTGTGGTGACCTTTGTCATGCAGTCTGTGTCCGGCTCACACAGGATTTCCATTTCACAGTTTTATCCAGGTCTCACTGCTGACTGGAAATCAAACCCAGGCAATTCCTTTTCCATAGCCTGACTCCCCCCAAAACAGAAGTCCATCACCACATCACACACATGGGCCTTCACCCCTGCACACCCGCAGGACCCAGGTTCAGCTCTCCTGTTTTGGTGGTAAATGAGCAAATCAACCAGCTCAGAGCTTTGGGCTCCGTTGGAAGGCTAAACGATGCTCTGATTTCCAAGCATCCAAAATATGAGTAAGTCTGGATTTCAAGCCTGTGTGACTATTAATGGCCCTTGTTCTCTGAGTTTATTTTCTCAGATAAGCTGAGGGAAAATTATTCTCTCTGAAAAGCCGTGGACACTGTTGCCTTGTATTTTCTTCTGACACAACGCCATTTCTGACTTACTCTTTGTCAGCTACAAATTGGCACTTATCAAGAGCATTGCCAAAGAGTGAACAACAAAGGCATTTGCCATCTGCCGCTACAGAGATTGAACCCCATGCTGCTACAGCCGCTGACCTTCAACAACCCCGAAGGGAGCTCAGGGTGAGGGAGGCACTCTGTGCTCCAGGGAATCTGGTGGGACAGGTCTTTAGATAGTTGGATGTTTTTAGGAACAGA
>SJXQ01006811.1:186429-198429 GCA_006408695.1 Aepyceros melampus | reverse complement strand
GTATGCCCCGCCCCCTCCTCCTCCGCCTCCCATGGACCCTTCTAACTTTGTCACCATGATGGGCATGGGGGTGGCGGGCATGCCACCCTTTGGGATGCCTCCAGCTCCCCCACCGCCTCCACCACAGAACTAGACTTGGTTTTTTAAGAAAATATATATTATATATAGAGAGAATTGGTCTCGTTTAAACACACGCCGAACCTCACCATATGGAGCCAGACATTGGGACGCACGCATGTGATTGTGTGCACGCATGTGTGTGTGTGCACGCACCGGGCTGGGCCAAGCGACTGAGGACTCGCTTGGGAATGGGCAGGTGGTAATGGGGCGCCAGCTTGGGCTCTCCTGGCGCCCCGTAGCATCGAGTGTCTTGTCTTCTTTCTCTCCTCACCCAAATCCCTTTGCCTCTCCCCAAACTGGGCCGCCAGGATCCCTCCCCGCGGCGGCGATGGCCCGAGCCATGAGAGTGAGGACTTTCCGCGCCCATTGGTGACCCTTCCAGGCAGACAGCCTCAGCAGCGCCCCTGGTGGACAGGATGGTTCGGCAAAGCAGCCTGAGTTATTTTTATGGACGGAATCGGAACACGCTGGCTCCATATTGTGACATTTTTATTAATTTTTTCTTTTTTCTTTGTTATTTCCTTATCTCTTCCTTTCTTCAGACTCCGTCCAAGGAGATGCTCTCCCCGGTCTTCTGCTGCAATTAGATTCCTTTCCTTTTTCTCATTCCTGGTTCTTCTTTAAGGAGAGAGGAGCAAGTGGTTTTTAGGCAAAGAATTTGGGCCATCGGTGGGGTGGGATGGTTCTTTGGTTCCAAGATTTTCAAACTGCCATATTTTTTTTCAAGCTGAGATACTTTTTTCCCCCTTAATTTTAAGTGTGGGGTTTTGTCTCTGCCACCCTCATGGGGTAGTGGGTTAGTCCCCAGGTTCAGGGTCCATAACCATCCTGGCAGCCCTGCCTGCGGTAGGTGGAGCCATGTAAGCTGCCTGGGGCTCATCTGCAGAGCCCTTTCAGTGCTCCTGAGCTGCCTCAAATTCCATTTGTTCCTCTCCTTCCTGGAAGGCTACCTTTTAAATTTTATTTTAATCCCAAACGTCTGAATGTTCTGCAGTGTTGAGGGGTTTGAGCCCCTTGTTTTCTTCGTTCTGCTTCCTTCCTTTCCTCCCCTCTTCATGGAGTGATTATGTTGACAATAATGTATGATGCGCGTTCTCTTCACTGGTTTATCAGCAGACATTTCTCTGGGCTTTTTGGTGTATGATTCAACACTGCGTTAAAGGGGGGTGTTCCATTGAATAAAAGAGCAGTGTGGTTTTCTGGGTCTGTTGTTTTTCTTTTTCTTACACTTCTGCCACTGTCGGTGCCACCACCAGTTACCGAAGCTGTGTTGAGCACCTGGCCCCACTGTCCCTTTCCCAGGGGAGCCTCTGGAACCTTCATTAAGGAAGTCCGCCCCTGCCCTCGGTTCCCATTCTCCCTCCCTGTGCGGGTCTGCTGGGGAAGCTGTTGTGTGGGTGGCCCCACCTTCTGCTAGTTGACTGATTAATGGCTGAAGACCAGGTTCCCCCTTCCTGGTCTTTGTCCTTTTGAAGGCCTTTCCCTGGGGCTCAGACCCCCACATTCGATGAACTCCAGTTGTGATTCGTGCCTGGAAGCTGCTGCCCTGGGCCTGGGGAGGCCTCAGCACGAAAGGTCAAGCCAACTAATCCTGCCTGTCAGGCTCCAAGCTGCTAAAATTAAAACCGCCAAGTGGCCTTTTCTCTCTCTGCTGGTGACTTGCAGCCTGCCACCATGGCAGGCTTTGGGGAGGGGGGTGGGCAGGAGAAGGGGCCCCACTTTGTGCTTTGTAAGCACTTCATAGAGGGTCTCAGACTGTTTGTTCTCTTGTGTCTGGGCTAATGGACAGGCTCATTGTGGCACCAGGAAAACCCAGTTCGGGACTTAACTGGGGTAGAGAGTGAGGTCCTTGATCAGCAGCTTCTGCTGATTTGCTGCAGTTCTTGGAGCTACGTGGGGCCCCACGCTTCCCACCACCTTCCCTTGGGCAGGCTGAAGGATAGCAAGCTCTGCAGCCCACAGCACCGGGCCAGTGGGGACAGCGCTGGCCTGGGCTCTTCTGCAGCTTGGAGCTGGAGCTAGCCCTGCTGTTTATCCTGAGCAGGCCTTTGGTGTCTGAGCCCTGTCCAGCTTGCTTGGGCTGCTTTGCTGTAGGCCTGCAGGGGTTAATGGAGCCTGAGAAGCTGGGCCTATTTACTGGGTCTCCCCAAGCAGGCCCTAAAGGTCCCTTCACTGAAAAGAGAGGGTAGATCTTTCCTCTTTGTCCTTAGCTGACAGAACGGGGGCAGGGCCTGGGGCCTGGCAACTCTCTTTGACCTTGGCTTCACCTCATTGCTTCCCCCACAAGCTCGGTTTCCCTGGTGGGCTCATTGGGTGGTTAATTAGCTCTTTGAAGCTCTGGAAGAGGCAAAGTGGCGCTATGTGGCTTTTAGAAATAAAATCAATAAATGACTTAACCATAGCCCAGCTATCTCCTCCGACTCTCTCCCCTGGGGCCAGCTCCATTCCTGAGCTTGCTCCGGCTCTGCTCCCTGCTGTCAGCTTTTGTTAAGGTTTTGGTGAGTTAGAAGTGGCTGACTGGGGCATGGTCTCAGCCCTTTCTCCAAGGCAGCAAGCACCTGCCTTTGTGGTGGAACCAGAGGGGTGAAGAGGGCTTTCCCAGCCGCCTTGGGCCCCTTGGGGAGAGCAGAGCCCTCTGCTTGACCCTGTTCGGTTCTGCTGCAGCAGCAGTGTCTTCCTGCCCCCTAGAGCCAGGTTGGTGGAAGGAATGTCCGTTGGGAAAGGTCACTGTTAGGGCTCTGTTACTGAGACCCCGCCAAGTGCTCTGGAGAAACCCAAGATTGGTCCCAGGAAGGAGACAGGATTTCTGGTTGGAAATCTAGTCGGACATAAACAACCTCTAAGTTAGTTGATGTATCTGTTTAGAAACCATTGGACATAAACAACATAGAGTTAGTTCAGAGTTTGGGCTGGGAAAGTGTGTTTCAGGGTTCTTTAAATCTCTGAGGGAACTTCGCTGGTCCAGTGGCTTAAGACCATGTGCACAATGAAGGGGTCAGGGAAATAAGATCGACATAACTGCAACTAACGCTCTTTTGTGTGCAGCAACTAAGACCCGGCACAGGCAAAATAAGTAAATAAGTATTAAGCCTTCCCTGGTGGCTCAGTGCTGAAAGAATCTGCCTGCCAATGCAGGAGACATAGGTTTCATCCCTGATCTGGAAAATCCCACAACTAAGGAGCAACTAAGCCTGTGTGCCACAACTACTGAGCCAGCACTCTAGAGCCTGGGAGTCCAGGCTACCGAAGCCCAAGCCCCCTAGAGCCCATGCTCCACAACAAAAGAAGCCACCTCAATGAGAAGCCTGCACATGGCAAGTAGAGGGTAGCTCCTGCTCGCTGCAACTAGAGAAAAGCCTGCACAGCAACGAAGACCAAGCACAGCCTGAATAAATAAGCAAAATTATATGTATATATATATAACATGTACGGATGTGAGAGTTGGACCATAAAAAAAGCTGAGTACCAAAGAACTGATGCTTTTGAACTGCCGTGTTGGAGAAGACTCTTGAAAGTCCCTCAGACTGACTGCAAGGGGATCAAACCAATCAATCCTAAAGGAAATCAGTCCTGAATAGTCATTGGAAGGATTGATGCTAAAGCTGGGAGCTCCAATACTTTGGCCACCTGATTTGAAGAAACTTGATTCATTGGAAAAGCCTCTGATGCTAGGAAAGATAGAAGGTGGGAGGCGAAAGGGACGACATTGGATGAGATGGATGGCCTCACTGACTTGATGGAAACGAGTTGAGCAAGCTCCAGGAGTTGGTGATGGAAGCCTGGCGTGCTACAGTCTATGGGGTCACAAAGAGTCAGATATGACTGAGCGACTGAACTGATACATAAACCTATACACACACCACCAATGGGGAGTGAAACAGGGGGAGGACTTGGGGAAGCCAGTAGGTCAGTTTCAGTCTTCAAGTTTCCATCATGCTGGGCTGGGGGATGTGAAATAAAGAAGGGTCCCTGGGGTGGCATTACCCTGGAAAAGACTGGAAAGTTCCAGTGGGTGCCATAGACACAACAAAGGCCAAAAGAGCCCAGGAGAAAGGTAGCTGGAGAAACCAACTCAAAGTATCACATTTGTTTCCCACCGGAAACAGGTTGTGTCCCAGTTCAGCCAGTTCCTTGAGTACAGGGGCAGGGTGCTCACCCAGTTGATGAGCAGGGGGAGGGGTGTGGATTGAGTTGATTTGGGGAGCAGAATAAGATAGCAATGTGCTCTGTTGGGAGCAGGTTCTTAGCAGCAGGAAAATTAGGGGTCAGTGCAAAGAAGGTTTGCGTGGCCAAAGCATGCGGCCACAGTTGGGGCATGAGGTGACAACATGGGCAACCGGTGCCAAAATGCCTCTGAGCTCTCTTCGGCACTCCATGAGCAAGGCAGGCCAGGTGGCCCGAGATGCTGGCTGAGCTCAGTGCTTGGTCCGGGTCAGGGGTGGAGGGGGGGTGAGCCTCCCCTGAGGCACAGCCCAGGAGGAAAGGCTGAGGATGGGAACTGTTACACACCGAGCCACCAGGCATTCTTTTGAAATGCAAGATGTAGAATACTTTTAAAATGCAAAAGAGAAAGTTTTCTATGTTCACACGACCTTGATGTAGGTGTGTCTTGGTATCCTCTTCCTGGTCTTTTTTTTTTTTTTTGAAGCACACAGTAAGGAAGACCAGCCCAAATGCTGTCTGGGAGCAGGGTCAGAGCAGAGGTTGGCTTTCGGAAGACTAGGAGTTTGGCCTGGAGAAGGCAATGGCACCCCACTCCAGAACTCTTGCCTGGAAAATCCCATGGACAGAGGAGCCTGGTGGGCTGCAGTCCATGGGATCGCGAAGAGTCGGACATGACTGAGCGACTTCACTTTCACTTTTCACTTTCATGCATTGGAGAAGGAAATGGCAACCCACTCCAGTGTTCTTGCCTGGAGAATCCCAGGGACGGCGGAGCCTGGTGGACTGCCGTCTCTGGGGTCGCACAGAGTCGGACACGACTGAAGCGCTTAGCAGCAGCAGCAGCAGCAGCAGCAGCAGGAGTTTGGCCTCCACGCTAAGCTGGTATTTCCAGGGCTGGATCTGTTGTGGCTCAGAAAGTTCTCAGAAACAGCGGGGTCGTCCTTGAAACAGACTGTAGCATCCTGCAGCTGGCCAGGCCTCTGATGTGCCTCCTTGGCCCTCAGACCAGAACACCTAGGCTCCTTTTCCTCGGGTCCACCACTCTAGAAGACCCGGCTTCCTTTGAAATAGCACAAGGCCCTGGGCTCCTTTTGCTCAAAGGATAAAGCTGGGGACTTCCCTGGTGGTCCAGTGGCTAAAACTCTGCACTCCCAGTGCAGGGGCCCAGGTTCCACCCCTGGCCAGAGAACTAGATCCCAACATGCCATAACAAGCCTTGGCACAGCCAAAAACCAGGAACAAAGCAGGATCTATGACCAACCTGCTGCTGCTGCTGCTAAGTCGCTTCAGTCGTGTCCAATTCTGTGCGACCCCATAGACGACAGCCCACCAGGCTCCTCCGTCCATGGGATTTTCCAGGCAAGAGAACTGGAGTGAGTTGCCATTGCCTTCTCCATATGACCAACCTAAACAGCATATTAAAAAGCAGAGACGTTACTTTGCCAACAAAGGTTCATCTAGTCAAAGCTATGGTTTTTCCATTGGTCATGTATGGATGTGAGAGTTGGACCACTGAACGCTGAAGAATTGTTGCTTTTGAACTGTGGTGTTGGAGAAGACTCTTGAGAGTCCCTTGGACTGCAAGGAGATCAAACCAGTCCATCCTAAAGGAACTTTAGGAACTGTGTGGCCCTGCTGCTGCTGCTAAGTCACTTCAGTCGTGTCCGACTCTGTGTGACCCCATAGACGGCAGCCCACCAGGCTCCCCCGTCCCTGGGATTCTCCAGGCAAGAACACTGGAGTGGGTTGCTTGTGGCCCTAAGCGGGAGAAATGAATGGGAGAAGACCTTCACTCACCTGCAGCGTGGGGAGACTTGACACCATCGTGTGTGTGTCTGTGTCTGTGTGCTTGTGCCTGTGTCTGTGTGTGTGTATGGACTGCTTCAGTTCTCCTACCTCTGTGGGCCACAGGACTACAGTTCCCAGGGGCCCCTGCTCCAGGCTGGTGGCCCCTAGCCAAAGCTGGCCTGTAATCTGACCATCCCTCTTGAAAGGTCACTTCAGAGCTCCTTGAGAGACAGCAACAGGGGGAGCTCAGAGTGGCTGGACTTCGGTGGGGGATGGGGTGGGGGCAGTGGCCCTGCCTCAGGCGACCTCTCCTTGAACCGAGAGTCCCGGTCCCCCTTTTTTCAGATGCCCAGTGTCCTCCGCTAGCTTCACCTTTTCTGTTCGGGGCACCCTGATGCTCTGCGGAGGTGGCCTTCAGCCACAGCATATGTCCTCCCCACCAAAGGGCAGGGCCACCATAGCAGCTTGACCAGAGAGCATCCCGCCCATGGTGCGCAGCCTGTTGTGTGAAGTCGAGAACCGAAGCCAAGCTGCTCTGCTGGAGGCTGGGCCTCCTGACACCTGTCCTCATCAACAGCCTCCTTGGCCTCTCCAAGGAGCCCTGATTGAGGGCCCACAGTCAGGCCCCATCCTTCATCCATAATCCGAATTCAGGGCAGCCTCAGCGAAAGTCACAGCCCAGCCGCTCCAGTCAAATCTCAGGCCTCTCAAGCCAGCACTCTGCCTGCTGCATCCTGACTCCGACCCTGCACAAGGCAGGCCCGGGGACAGAAGACAGCAGACCCCAGTGCCCGTGCACGAGGCCTGGAGGAAGTGGGTCCGTGCAGGGCTGCGAAGGAGCAGGGCAGGCCCTGGCCCTGCCCTGCTCCTTCTCTCCTCGGCTCACCCCAAAATAGCTCCCTGAGGAGCCCGGCCAAGACCCTCCCATCAAGGGAAGGGGTGGGGCAAGCTGCCCGGAGCCAGGCTTTAAAGCACCAGCCGGCTGGGGATCTCCACTCCCTGGCTGGCGGCACCACTCAGGCCGCCCGTTTGCAGTCAGTCCGGCCCACCCTCCCGCAGCCATGTCCCGGCCCCTGACAGACAGGAGAAGAGAAAGCAGATCAGCGTGCGTGGCCTGGCCGGTGTGGAGAATGTGACGGAACTGAAGAAGAATTTCAACCGGCACCTGCACTTCACCCTCGTGAAAGACCGCAATGTGGCCACCCCGCGAGACTACTACTTCGCGCTGGCCTACACGGTGCGCGACCACCTCGTGGGCCGCTGGATCCGCACACAGCAGCACTACTATGAGACAGACCCCAAGGTGCTGCTCGGGGCACCCCGGGTGGGCGGTGGGCAGTGGGCTGGGGGCCCTGCCTGGGGGCTGGGAGATCTGGACCGAATGACAGGCCCTTTCTGGGGTCAGGACTTTCTGCAGCAAAAGAAAGGGTGCCTCTGGGTTCTTGAGGTTGGACGATCCCGGGGTGCCAGGTGCAATGGGTGCTGGGTCCACTCAGGGGGAGAAACCTGGAGTTGGAGGGCAAGTCAGGGGCCTCGGGTCAGGTAGGCTGGTTGCAAAGGCTCAGCGCTCAGTCAGAGAATGGAGAGGCTGCTGGGAGTGGGCAGGAAGACCCCGCGGCCTGGGTTGGATCCTAAGTGGAAGGACATTCTACCGAACGTGTGTGTGGTGTGCCGGAATGCCGGGTGGGGCGCAGCCGGGGTGGCGAGATCAAGTGTCTGTTGGGGTCACTGGTAAATGTCAGCAACCTGACACTGCTGGGCAGGGGTGGGGGAGGGGCGGGGAGTGGACCCAGGAAACCAGGAGACTGGGCACCACACCGTCAGCATCCTGGATACTGGAGTCTCTCTGCCCCCCTTCTTGGGACTGAGGCTTGAGGGCCAAGGGGAGCTGGGCACTGCAAGGAAGGGAGATGGCCGACTCTAGCCCTGAGTCATTGTATGACCTTGAGCCAATGACTTCTCTCTCTGGGCCTGGCCTCCCCTTTTCGTGAGCTCTTGGTGGTGCTTCCCTGTGTCCTGACTTCCTGATGGGCTCTTGGCAGGACTGTGTGCGAAGGAAGGGGTTCCCAGCTCTCCTAAGCACCTCAGCCCCCTGAGGTGGATAGGCCCCATTTTTCAGACGAAGAAACTGAGGCTCAGAGAAGAAAAGTGATTTGTCCAAAGTCAGAAGAAATGCTGGGACCAGTATCTTACCTGTTGGGTCCCAAAGCCTGAGAAGGCAGGAAAACTGGAGGCAGGGCTGGAACCTGCTGGGGCCTAGGAGTGGGGCAGAAGGGATGAGAGGTGCGGGCCCAGCTGGGCCTGGCTGAATGTCAGGGGGCGGCCTTGACCCTCCCTCCCCTCCCCCTCCCCATCTGTTTCTCCGGACAGAGGATCTACTACCTGTCTCTGGAATTCTACATCGGCCGGACGCTGCAGAACACCATGGTGAACCTGGCGTTGGAGAACGCCTGTGACGAGGCCACCTATCAGGTGTGTAGGGGTGGGCGCGCCTTCAGGACTGGGGGACTGACCTGCTGGCCCTTGGCCCTGACTTCTGCTATACCCTCCCACTTCTAGCTGGGCCTGGACATGGAGGAGCTGGAGGAAATCGAGGAGGACGCAGGGCTGGGCAACGGGGGCCTGGGTCGGCTGGCGGGTAAGTGAGCAGGGCGCCAGGGCACTGGGCAGAAGTGTTCCTTTGTGTTGGGTCTCTGATATCCACCTCCTTGCACACCCCTAGCCTGCTTTCTGGACTCAATGGCAACACTGGGCCTGGCTGCCTATGGCTATGGGATCCGCTATGAGTTTGGGATTTTTAATCAGAAGATCTCTGGGGGTTGGCAGGTGAGTGACTTTGGGCCCTGACCTTGTGGTTATGATGAAGATGGCTATTTGTTCGTTCATCTGCACATAGATCCAGAAGCAGCCCCCGCAGTCTGGGTGGAGAGCATCTTTGCCCCTTCCCCCTGGCCCCAAGCCAGCTGCCAGCTCCTGGGACAGGAGGTCCACGGCTGTAGAATGTCTCAGATTCTTATACACACACCGAGCCCCCTTGGATCTTCCACCAGACGGGGGGCCCACCTACTGCAGAGCCGGTCATTCACGCCCTCCTGGTACAGGGCACACCAGGGCTGCGGGCTCCTGTATACCCACCACCTGCTGTGGTGTGAGCCTGGCTCTGACTCTGCCTTCCTTTCTCCCGTGACCCGCCTGTGGTTCAGATGGAGGAGGCTGATGACTGGCTTCGCTACGGCAACCCCTGGGAGAAGGCCCGCCCTGAGTTCACGCTGCCGGTGCACTTCTATGGCCGAGTGGAACACACCAGCCAGGGGGCCAAGTGGGTAGACACACAGGTGAGGGGGAAGCCAGGGAGCAGGGGGAAGATCTAGTGAGGTGGAGGGGTGGAGTAGAGGTTCTAGAGGAAACAGGGAGAAGCAAAGAAAGAGCCTGGAAGCTACTGAACCGAGTGTGATTTTATATTGGAGGCCACTGTGCTCAGAGGAGTTAAGTGACTTACTTGAGGTCACACAGCTGGAACCCAGAGAGGCTGGAGACAGGGTCACAGGGGAGCCAGACCACATGAAGAGCTGGGAGGAGGAGAGACACTGCCCTGCTCTACCACTGCTCCTCACTGCCCAAAATAATCACAGAGTCTCGGCTCCCCTGCATATCTGAGCTGGGGGCTTGATGGGAAATAAACCAACAGCCCAAAAAGGGGGGTGGGATAGGAGAGAAAACTAAAGCCTAGGAAGGGCAACTGACATGTTCAAGGTCATAGCGCAGGTTGGTGGGAGCCTACCGCTAAACCAGGTGTCCAAACCCCAGCTCCACCACCAGTCCTTTTGCTGTGGCTGCAGCTCACCGGCCTCCAGATGGCTGCACAGCAACCTCAGGGCTTTCAGAACCCAGAGTCTGTTCCGCTGTCATCCACGCTAAGGTCTGGCAGGCCTCTGGCTTGCCCTCCTAGCTGTATGCTCTTGGGCCAGTCCCTTCCCCGTCTGAGCTGCAGCATTTGCTCTGCTCCAGTCAGGGGCTACTTAATGCTGCGGAGGGAGGTGTGGGTACACCCCTTTCTCTGTGGTAGCTGGCAGTTATTTGCAGCAATTACTGATGTTTGTGGGCTTTGGTGGCTTAGCAGTAAAGACTGCTTGCAATGCAGGAGAACAGTTCGATCCCTGCATTGGGAAGATCCCCTGGAGGAGGGCATGGCAACCCACTCCAGTATTCTTGCCTGGAGAATCCCATGGACAGAGAAGCCTGGCGGGCTAAAGTCCATAAGGTCGCAACAAGTTGCACACAAATGAGCAACTTAGCATTCAGCGTGCATGCACATTGATGTTTGCTAATTGTGGGAGGTGGGGCCAGCATTAGTCACTGCTAATTAGCCCTGTGGTTAACCTTTGGATGGACTTGACCTCTATGACCCCCTCGGCCAGGCCCCATGAACCCCAGTCCTTCCAGGAGTCCAGAGTGTCCTCTAGATTGTGCTCAGGCCAGGTGGCCAGCACATCCCCACCATGGCAGAGTGGCCACCAACAGAGGCCCACCTTGGTCTCTGAGCTCATCCCTGCCTCCTCCTGGAATCCTCACAACAGCCCAGCAAGGAGGGCTGGCGGGGGTTGTGAGGAGGAGGCACCGGGATGTCCTCTCTTCATGGCCGAGGCCCAAAGAGGTTGGTGGGGTTGCTTGTGGTCTGCAATTGGGACTGGAACCCAGGGTTGGTGGTTGGCTGGCGGAGCACAGGGACAAAGCGTGGAGTTCCGGCTCTCAGGGCCTCTTAGACACAGCAGATGCCCACCTCTTAACAACAGGCGGGGTGTCCCACAGGTGGTGTTGGCCATGCCTTACGACACACCCGTGCCAGGCTACCGCAACAACGTCGTCAATACCATGCGCCTGTGGTCTGCCAAAGCCCCCAATGACTTCAACCTCAAGGACTGTGAGTTCAGCCAGAGTCAGCAGCCCCCTCCCACTGCAGAACCCCTCGACCCAAGGCTGACCCCGTTCTCACTTTTGTTCCTTAGTCAATGTCGGTGGCTACATCCAGGCTGTGCTGGATCGCAACCTGGCTGAGAACATCTCACGGGTCCTATACCCCAACGACAACGTATGTTACCCTCGGGGCTGAGGACAGGAAGCCAGAGTGTGTGGGAGAGGGCAGGAGGACGAGTGACACCTGCTGGTGCCCAGTCACACCCAGGGCATTTTTCTGGCCCCTGAGTGTCCTGTGTTTCCCCCCAGTTCTTTAAGTGTGAAGATGCTTGGATCCAGGGGTGAGGGTGGCTCTTTGGAGGAGCTCTTCCCTGGAGACACCCACAATACTCCTGGCCCTTGTAGCCGTCCCTCCTGACCCAGCTGCATTGCTGCTTCTTGGTGGGAGAAAAGACTCGGGTCCCTGAGGTGGAACAGTTCAGGGCTCAGGATCTCGGGATGGGTGGGAGTCTTTCCTGGCCACGCCCACAGAAGTGTTAGCCACGCCCACCACATTGACTCCGCCCCATCTCGCACTGTCCCCAGTTCTTTGAGGGGAAGGAACTGCGGCTGAAGCAGGAGTACTTCGTAGTGGCTGCCACGCTCCAGGACATCATCCGCCGCTTCAAGTCCTCCAAGTTTGGCTGCCTCGACCCCGTGCGCACCAACTTCGATGCCTTCCCGGATAAGGTACCAGGCCCCAGGGAGGGTGGGTCTCTACACCTCTGGTGAGTGGTGCCTTCCGTCTCACCTCCAGCCTGAGCTTGCAACGCCCATTTAATAGATGAGGAAGTGGAGGCTGGGGGTGGGTGTGAGGGTTATCTGCTTGAGGATCCTCAGTATAATCCGCTCTCCTCTTCCTCCTGCTCCACAACCACCCCCTTGAGGGTCTCCATCTAGAACCACAAGGGGCCCTGGGCAGGGGGTGCTCTGAAGGGGCAAAAGACAGTGACCGTAGCCTTGGGGCCAGATTGA
>SJXQ01006811.1:126856-146655 GCA_006408695.1 Aepyceros melampus | reverse complement strand
GCCACAACCTGAGGGTCCGCGCGCGGGCGGGAAGCCCTGCCTGAGAGCCCCCGACTGGACCCGCGCCTGAGGGCCCAGACGGGAGACCGTTGGGCGCCGGGAGAAGAGCCTGCGGCGCGTGCGAGGGTGGGTGGTGATTGTGAGGCTGTGACTGCACGCGCCAGGAGGGCGGGAAGCGAGTGTTTCCAGAGTGAATGAAGCTCGAGGGAGAGGGTGGCTGAGGCCTCTCAGGGTTGGTGACTAGGGTCGCCGGTTTTGATGAGGGAGAAAAAAAATGGCTGGTCGTCTCTTCCGGGTGAGAGACTGCAAGCGGAGGCTGGTTTTGAACAGCGGAGCCCTCGCAAGCGTGGGGTTTGGAAGGGAGTTTGGAGGGCTGGAGAGGACTGGTGAGGAGTCTGGAACTGGGTATGAAATCAGGACTTGAAGGGGTGGTTCTACCAGTACCCGGGATGCAAGAGGCCTTGATGAACAAGGTGGGGGGACAAGGTCGAGGATGGCTGAGCCAGGCCTGGGGTGATGTGAGGTTTAGGGGAGTAGGCGAGGGAGGGATTTTGAGGCCCCTGTGGTACTTTGGTCTGGGGAGTGGGGGAGAGGTTCCCCGTCAGTTTCGAGCCTGGGCATAGGCACCTCCTTCCTCCCTGGTGTGTGGCAGTCCTTTCCTTCAGTCCCCCTAGGAGCTGTGGGCTGCTTAGCAGTTGTGGGTGTGTCTACCCTCAAGAGGTAGGGTCTTTGAGGAGTGTGTGTGCCCATAGACTAGTGTGGCCCTGGGACTGCTTTTCGGGTAGTGTCCTCCTGGCCAGGACCTGGGGACAGCCACAGGAATAGCCACGTTTGCAGGTGAAGTCCTGTACTTTGCCCAGTATTTTGACTGTGTATCTGCAGTTGTGGTAGAGGAATACATAAGGGAGGTTTTCAGTGGCTCTTGGGAGTTATTTGTACAAGGTGGTGGGATGTATCTTCAGGAACTGTGTGTATTAAGTCAACCTGGCACCTTCTCGCCTTTTCTCCAAGGAGTGCAGGTGTCCCTAAACTGTGAAATTGTGTGTCTGTGTGTGTTTGCTTGCATGCAGAGGTGCGGGAGTCTGGCGGTGTATCATGTGCGAATGGTCTGTTGGCAAATAAAGTCTCGTGCCTAGTAGAGTGAGTAGTGTGTGAGTGTAAGGGTGTGGCTGCATGTGTAGTTATCCATGTGCCTGTGTTTTCACGGGAGACCTCAGGAAGACACTGGCCTTTATGAGGAATCTTTCATGACCTGTAACTTGATTCTCTGGTCCCTATGATCTCTCCCCTGCAAGCCTTCTTAAGAAAACAGCATGAACCATGCTATTTTTTAAAAAATTATTTTTTAGAGAGTTTTTTTTTTTTGGCTGCACCATGCAGCAGTGTGTGGGATCTTCATTCCCCAACCAGGGATTGAACCTGAGCCTGCTGCAGTGGACGCTCAGAGTCTTAGCCACTATACTGCCAGGGAAGTCCCTGAACCACACCCTTCTGACTGGATGGAAGGGTAATTTGAGCTACAGAGAAGCCACTGGTCCATGATCTCACTGTGGCAGAATTGGCCTGGGTGTATGAAAAATGCAGCCAGAGTCCTCGTATTCATTCCCTGAAAGGATTCATCGGCCAGAGGCTCCTAGTGAGCCATACAAGATGTGTGCTTTGGAATGTGCGTTGTGTGGTTGTGTGTCTGAGATGTGTTTGGGTACCTGTGTGTGATGCGGTGGTTGTATGACGTGTATATATATTGGATGTGTATCAGTTAAATGTTTGTGTCAGCTCTGTTGGAGCTGGAAGAGGCAGCTGTGTATCTAACCCATTTTGTGTGTGTGTGTGTGTGTGTGTGTGTGTGTGTTCGTGAGATATCAATTGAGGGAGTTGTGCTTTGTGTGAGATAAAAAGGTAGAGATGTTCATCTCTGAATTCCCTGCACCTAGAATGGTATTTGGCACTTAGTGGGTGTTTGGTAAACATCTCTTCAATGACTGAATAGATGTTAACAAGTATTTGATAGAATAAAGGCTTGGGGAAGGCTGTATGTGTATGTGAACTATGTATGTGTATGTTTTCAGCTATGTGTTGTGGGCATGGTGGTGGCCAACGCTGATAAACTGCTTACATCTAGCGATGACAGGCTCAGTGACAGCTCCACTGCTTCTCCTCCCACCCATGACCTCATTCCCTCCCTTTACATTTGTTCCTTATTTCCTGGGTAGGTTTTGTAATATCCTGTGCTCATTACACTTCTTCTAGTACATTCTTATCCAGCCAAGGAAAGGAATGAGCTGCTCTCCCTTGGGTATTGGGTTTGGGGTTGGAAGATTTTAAGGGGAACAGGTCTGGCTCCTGATCAGGGCCAGAGTCTTCAAGCCTCTCTGGAAATTACAGTTACTTCATTCTTATCTGCTTTGAGTGATTCCCAACTTTTTCCGAGATTGAAGACATTTTTAAAAGTCAGTAATTCACAGTACCCCTTCCAAATAGTAGTTATTTTTATATCTGTTTATTGTGAAAATAGATGACTCAAAGCTACTATGAATTCAGGGAAGCTTTTACATGGCTTTGATGTTATGTTTGCCATTGTAGTTAATCAAATATACATTAGGAAAAATAGTTTTAGCTTTATATGTAAGACATACCAATCTACCTTCAGCTAGTTGGTGGATCCTTTGGACACCCCCCACTCCCACCCCTCCTGCCTTCCTGGGTCTGGGCCTGCCCATTGACTGAGAACTTCCATGCTAGGAAATCTGCTTCTTTTCTCAGGTTCTGGCCACAGGTGATTGAAGACAGGGCTAAGTGTGAGTCACTGAGTGTGTGTATTCCTGCTGACTGTCTGCCAAAGTGGGATCAAGTAGACTGGGATTTTGCATTGATTTTCATGGGAATTCCTCCTCATGTAATTCATGTGTGGGGAGAAAGAACTGAAAAGTGATCAAGGAAGAAGAATGTGCCAGTATGTGTGGAATACCTTGAGTGGAGTGGGGACACAGAGGCATACGATGGCGTGTCAGGGGTGTGGTGTGTACCTCACTTGGGAGAGAAATTAAACCAGTGGTGATGCGTGTGTAACAGGAAGATAGATGCATGGGTCTCGTGTATTTCGTAGGTTTGTTGGCTGTTTAATTCAGCAGGTTATTGTCAAGGCCTCCTTTGTGACAAACTTTGTGTTGGGGGCTGTAGGTGAGTCAGACGTGGAGAAGAAAGACACTGCTCTGGGAGTTGCCTGCTTAACTGAGGAAGCAGATGAAAAGCAGGCAGTGTGTGGTTAAGAGCACAGATTCTGTAGTCGGGCTGTCTGGGCAGTGACCTTGGACTTAAGCTGTCTCTGCCCGGTTTCCTTGTCTGTAAAATGGGACAGCAATACTGCCTACCTTAAAGAGTTGTTATGGGAATTAAATAAGGTAATTCATATAAAATGCTCAGAATAGTGCCCGGCACATAGAAAGTGTCGAGAAATAACAGCAAGCAAACAGCATGCTATATGCAGCAAGATGCAGTGAGGCCATGTAGCTTAGTGACAGTGAAGCTCTGTCTCCTGAGGGTCAGATCTGGGTTTAAATCTGACTTCTCTATTCACTAGGCCTGTGAGTCACATGAATACCTAACCTTCAGACTGGTTTTTCCTGACCTGCAAAATGGGAACAAGCATGGTTATCTCACAAGTTTCTTGTGGGAATTAAGCAAGTGGTGTAAAGTGAAGTGAAAGTCACACAGTTGTGTCCAACTTTTCACGATTCCATGGACTGTAGCCTGCCTGTCCCCTCTGTCCATGGGATTCTCCAGGCAAGAGTACTGGAGTAGGTTGCCATTTCCTTTTTCAGGGATCTTCTCAACCTAGGGATTGAACCTGGGTCTCCTGCATTGCAGGCAGATTGTTTACCAACTGAGCCACCAGGGAAGCCTAGTGGTATAAATTATAGTATTATTATAAACAGATTACTCTTGGGATTTTGAAGAAGGGGAGAGTTTACAAATTGTGTGTGCATACATACTCAGTCTGACTCTTTGCAACCCCATGTGGTATAGCCCACCAGGCTTCTCTGTCCATGGAACTTTCCAGGCAAGAAATACTGGAGTGGGTTTTCATTCCTTCTCCAGGGAATCTTCCTGACCCAGAGACAGAACCCGCATCTCTTGGGTCTCCTACATTGGCAGTTGGATTTTTTACCATTTGCACTACCTGGGAAGCCAAGTTGGGGCATTAGTAATAAAAGGCATACTATTTAAGACTGGTCTTGAATGTTGATCAGTAAAGTTGGTTTGGGGAGGTCCTGCCAAGCAAAGGAGCTAGTAAAAACAACGGTGTAGAAGGGGGAAGTGCATATCACGGCCATACAGCGGCACCAAGGAGTGAAGGGAAGACAGAGCTAAAGCGGGAGAAGCAGCTCAAGGCCAGGTCTTGGGGTTGCTTTTTGTTTGTCTGTTTTCCCCCACCTCACAGCTTGCAGGATCTTAGGTCTGACCAGGAGTCAAACCCAGGCCCCCCCAGCAGTGAAAGCGCCGAGTCCTAACCACTGAACCACCAGGAAATTCCCCAGGTTTTGACTTAAATCATTCAAATAATGTGTATTGGATGCTGTGTGTAAAGTATTGGTAAAAGGAGCCACAAAATACTTTTGAGCAGGTGTGTGAATAAGAATGGTGTTTTGGAGGCTGGGAGCGAAGGATAAAATGCAGTATGGAGGGTGGAGTCATGTGGTGGAGGAATCAGTGGGAGAAAGTTCAGGAAAGAGATACTGACGCCCTGAACCTCGGCTGTCTTGGGGAGCGGCGAGGAAGGGTGGTGGCAGCTGTGGCGGCAGCGGCAGTGTGGCTGAGAGCCGTGGCGGCGACTGAAGCATGGCACTCTGCTTTCCCACGTGGACGGGCAGAGGTGGTGAGGTTTCAGGTTTGCTTGGTTAGAAGGATGGTGGTGGAGGTGACAGGGAGGGGAAAGTTGGGAGAGGGAGCAGGTTTGAGCCACAGATCACAGCCCTGTCTTGCTGTTCCTAGACAGAGGTGTCCTGGCAGTCGGAAATGGAGACCAGAGTTTTGAGTTGAAGGTGGGGCTGCAAGTGGAGACCTGGGAGCCGCGTGTGTGGAGAGTGTATTGGAAACTTTAGGGTCAGATAAGTGGCCAAGGAGGAGGTGAAGAGACGTCAGGGGGCTCATTTGGGAGGAGGAGGGAAAGCAGTAGCTGCAGACACTGGGAGGGAGCAGTTGGACCAGAAAGGGAATCACAGTCAAGGGAGGAGAGAGCAGGGCCTCACAGCTAGTGGGCGTCTGCTGGGTGTGTTGAAGGCATGACCGCCCCGTGAGATTAAGAGCTGGAATCTGAACCTGAACTGACTCTGGGGGCTCCCACCTTCTCCACGCTGCCTTTGAAAAGGAGATGCGGTCAGTCAGCTGTGTCGTGGACGACTTGCGTTTGGTTTATTGGAGGTGCTTCAGGACGGTGTTTCATCCGAAACTAGTAGCCACTCTGGATTCCTTGGGATATAGCTTCTTCTTTCAGCCAGTGTGTGATGAGTGTGTTCCCCTCTTTGTCGGCTGGCTGTTCTACCACTGAGAGAGGGCAGTGGAAATTGATCGGTAAACTCTCAGCCTCCCGGAGCCCTCAGGGAGGAACTCCTGAAAAGGGGGGCATTATCCCATTAAAATACGCAACTCACCACCATTTACATTTCAGATGGAAATCTTTAAAAAATATGTTGCACACCTCCCTGCCTGCCTAAGCACATTTGGAAGGTGATTTAGCCTTTTCCGGAAGACTCAGGCTGTCGTGATTCCCCTCAGCTATTGCCCGGACTGTCACTCAGTGCTTCCTTTGTTGAGGTATGTCCCCGCCTGAAATGATGCCAGACTGCTGTACTTTTGTGTTCTTACGTTGGCTTTTTCTAGTTTTTCCACCTCCGCCCTTTGGAGGAGTTGTCAGGTGGCAACCTCCCACCCCCACCCCCGCTCTCTGTTTGTGAATTTGGAAATCAGCATTCCCAGCATGTTAAAATTGTGTGTCACTAACAGCGGATTCTGGGTTGGGTGTGAGAGGCTCCCCTATGAGAAAATAACAGTTTTTAATGTATAACTGTTATCATGTCGGTTGTGGCTGCTCAGCACTGTTTCTTTTCTTTGGTTCTGGTCTTCATCACTGTCTTGGTAATGAATCTGCCGGAATCCTGAATTCATGTTAGCCAAGACAATACCATTTATGCCCTCTGGGGAGGCAGTCAAGACCTGCGTGTATGAAAGTGGAATAAATGAGGTCACATATGTGGAATCACTCTGTCAGCTCTAGCATCTAATACCTGTGGTCCTGACAGCTTCTGCTGTTGGAGACAACTCCAGGCAGAAAGCGATGGACAGCTGAGAGAGCTGGGTGGGGAGCGACTGCTGTAAGATCCCAGAGATGAGGTAGGTGTTCCCAAGAAGAGCCTCCTAGGGTGGAATGGTTAAGAGCACGGGCTGCTGGGCTTAATCTCGGGTTTGCGAACTGCTGGCTATGTGAACCTGGACAAGTTGCTGAATCGCATTGTTTTTCAATGTTCTACTCTGTGAAATGGAGGTCATGTGTTGTTGTGAGGACTAAATAAGTGAATACATGGAAATATGATGTCACTGACTCAATGGACATGAGTTTGAGCAAACTCCAGGAGATGGTGAAGGACAGAGAAGCCTGACATGCTGCAGTCCCTGGGGTCGCAGAGTCAGACACAACTTAGCATCTGAACAACAACAAATGGAAACCCTTAGGTCTTCCCTGGTGGCTCAGATGGTAAAGAGTTTGCCTGTAATGCAGGAGACTGGGGTTCAGTCCCTGACTCTGGAAGATCCCCTGGAGAAGGGAATGGCTACCCACTGTGGTATTCTTGCCTGGAAAATTCCATCGACAGAGGAGCCTGGGGGGCTACAGTCCACGGAGTCGCAAAGACTTGACCATGACTGATCGATTAACACTTTCACTGTACGATGTGCCAGGCACTATTCTGAGTGATCAATAAATGATACTATGATTATTAACCCTCGTGGTCAGAGAAGGCTTCAAGGAAGAGGTAGAACTTGGCTAGATCTTGAAGGATGGCTGAGTGAGATTTGTGGAGGTAAAGGAAAGGCTAGGGCTTTATCGCCAGGAAAATGGCCTAAGTGCAGAGTCTAGAGGATGTGAATTGAGTGTATCAACCAAGATGGTTGTGGTTTATTTATTTATTTTTTTAACTACCTGTTTATTGGCTGTGCTGGGTCTTACTTGCAGCATGTGGGAACTAGTTCCCTGACTAGGCATGGAACCCAGGCATTGGAAGTGTAGCATCTTAGCTGCTGGCTGGGCCACCAGGGAAGTCCCTGGTTGTGCTTTATGGGAAATAAGATCGGAACTGCAGATTAAAACCAGCTTCTAGAAATCTTGACTTGCAGGCCCAGAATGCAGCCCATCAGAACTTTTAAAGCCAGACAGCTTTGGTTCAGATTTTGATTCTGCCCCTCTGCCCAGCAGTGTGGCCTTGGGAAAATTTCTTCCATTTTCTGAGCCTTGGTCTCCCCATCTCTCTGAGGGAGTAATAGTATCTATTGATGAAGTTTTAACAGTAGGGAAATGGTGCACAGAAAGAGTCAGGCTCAAAGTGCTGCGTAAGTGAGGAGTGTTCACTTTTAACTTTTTATTCATTCAACAAACACAGGCCTGCCTTTTTCTGAGCCAGGAACTGTGTGAGCAGCTGGATACACGGAGATGAATGAGACATTGTCCTTGCTCTTGGAGATCTCACAGTTCAGCCAGGAAGCAAGACATGGAAACACAATCGCAATAGAGATCTGATAAGTGAAATAACAACCCAAGGTACATCTTGAGAACTGGCACAAAAGAGGGATGGATGGCTAGGAGATCAGCTCAGAACACAGACCCACATAAATTGACCTAGTCTGAAAGCAAGAGTTGACTTCTCAGGCAGCCGAGGGAATAGTATGTATAGACACATGGCATATTAGGGAAATGTGGAGAAACGGGGTGTGGCTGGAGCCTGGATTGTTGCAAGGAGGGGAGGTTGGAGGGAGGTGTGGTAAAACCTCAAATGGACTTTCTCAAGAAAATTGGACTGGGACTTCCATGGTGGTCCAGTAGCTAAGACTCTGCCCTCCCAACGTAGGTAGCTGGTGTTTGATCCCTGGTCAGGGAACAGATCCCGCATGCCACAACTAAGAGCTTTGTGACGCAACTAAAGATTCTGCATGCTGCCACAAAGATTCTGCACACTGCAACAAAATTCTTGCATGCTGCAACTGAGATCCCCCCCAAAACAACCCAAAGAAAAACAAAAAAAAGACTGGACTTGGACTTCCCTGGTGGTCCAGAGGTTATGAATCCGTCTTGCAGTGCAGGGGATGCAGATTCAGTCCATGGTCTGGGAAGATCCCACATGCCGTGGAGCAACTAAGACCATCTGCCATGACTACTGAGCCTGAGTGCCCAGAGCCCATGCTCCACAAGAGAAACCGCTGCAGCGAGAAGCCTGCTCACTGCGACAGAGTAGCCCTTCCTGCGATGAAGAGCAGCCCCTGCCACGACTAGAGAAAGTCGGCGCAGCAACGAAGACCCAGTGCGGCCAAAAATAAAAAAAAAAGATTGGACTTGATCTTGTAGGTCCTGGGAAGCCTTGAAGAGTTCTAAGCAGAGTCATGACTTGGTTGGACCACTTTGGTGGTCCTTGGACTGTGAATTACAGGGTAAAAAGACTGCCATAGGGGGGAATCCTTTAAGAGTGTTCTGAGAAGAGAGTCTGAGGAGGGTCTGGCCTTTGGCTGTGCTGATGGTGATCGAGGGATGGAAAGGGTTTCAAGGAGTCAAGCTGAGCTTTTAGAGTTTTAGAAGCTGGAATTGATAGGACCTGGTGATTGGTATACCAAAAAAAAAAAAAAAAAAAAGATCAAGGCTGCTTTCTGGGTGCCTGATCTGATCAGGGAAGGCCAGCAGGAGGAGGGGGCCATTGTGGACAGGAGGACACTCAGCCTGTGAGCCACTCGGGTCACGCTTCTCTGTAGGCAGGTCAGGAGCACAGAAGAGGTTTGTACCTGAGCCACTGAGAAGTTCTGCCCATGTGCGTGTGTGTCCGCATGTGTATTGATCACGATGGTACTTAGTAAGGTGTATCTGGTACCTGTACCAAGAGAGCCAGGCAGGGTTTGGGTGGGGGGACCAACTGGCAGGAGACTAAGGCAGGAACCCGGGTCGGGGTGAGTGTGGGGCTCTGATGACCATGGAGTGCAGTGCGCAGAGACAGAGGTGATTTTGTGCTCCTGGGCAAGTGTCTTTTTCTGTGCAAAGGAGGGAGATAACATAGCAAGCTTATGAGGGTGGCCCGGAAGCTGGTGTGCGATGGCACACAGTGTGACTGACGCATGGTCTCTCTGGAGTGTGGCAGCGTGTGAGCATATACTCCATAAGGAGTGTTGGTTGCGGCACTTCCCTGGCAGTCCGGTGATTAAGGCCCTGGCTTCCAGTGCCGGGGACATGGGTTCAGTCCCTGGTTTGGGAACTAGGATCTCACATGCCACTCAGTGCAGCTGAAAAATAAAAAAAGAAGAAGCATTTGTTGAAAGCAGTGCCTTTGCTGAAGGCAGGGAATGGGACCTTTGTTGCAGAGGGTGGAGATGTCCATCGTGGCTTGAGCAGGGGCTGGATGTCAGGAATTGAGTGATTGCTAAGCGCATGGCCGTGGGTGCAGGACTGGCCTGCAGGGAAAAGGCCAGGGCTACAAATACAGCTTTGGGGGTCCCTCAACCATGAAAGTGAGCTCTCACGGAGGAGGGTGGGAGAAGAGAGGAGTGTGGAGGGCACGGGGCTGAGCCTGGAGGGGCCCATGATGGCAGGTGAGGGGCACAGGTGGATCAGCAGAAAGTGAAGGGCAGCCAGGAAGAAGAGGCCAACGAGTCCCCAGGTGCCTCGCTAAGAAGCCAGGAGACAGGGGACTCGTGCAGGCAGCAAGCTATACTTGGTCGTTCGACCTTCCTGAGTGTAGCACGACCCATGTTTGTGGCAGGTGGGAATAGGGTTTGCAATCCCTGCTATGTTGTATTATCCAGAAACCCCGAGCCTGCTTGTTTGTGCAGAAGCTGAAGAGATGAGTGTGCTGACTGGCCAGGGCCCCAGCACATGGGGGCCAAAGTGATCCCAGACACAGGGCTGCTCACGAGAGCCCAATGGTTTTCCTGGAGGCCCCTTCCTAGCCAGCTCCCCTCCCCGCCATAAATGTGTGTGATTCAGTTTATTTAAGCAAGTCATTGTATACATGGCTACTGGGGGATGTGGCTGCCAGGTAGAAGCCCTGGGTTGTAGAGAAGTGTGTGTGTAACACATGTAGATACGTACAGGCTTGTGTGTGGGGGTTTAGAAAATGGGAGATGATAGATCATAGACAAAAAAGGGAGCTGTGTTCCTCACAGCGGGGTGGAGTTGGGTGGGTCTCCAGCCCCTGGAGGGGGTAGGGGGTGGTGTAGAGCTCATATTATGTATTAGATCACAGCACGGGTATTGATTCTGCATGGAGCCTGTGTGTATACTGTGGGGGCGGGTATAAGATGTTGACAAATGACAGTGTGTGCTTCTGGAGTTTACCTAACCCTCTGAGAGCGAATGAGACAATAACACAAAGTGTGTGCATGCGGGCATGAGTGTTTCCTGAATAGCTGTTTGCCTGTGCACGTGTGTATCCTGGGGTCCACTTACACATGTGTGTGTGTGTGTGTGTGTGTGTGAGCCCAGCCTTCTTGAGCTTAGTTGAAGGAATCGCCTCTTGGCTCCCTCCCTTCCTTCCTTCCCTCTTGACTACGTGGTGAGCCTGAGGGACAGGCTCAGGCAGGCTCCTAAGCGGTGAGGGCTGCCTGCCCAAAGGCTGTGGCATGACAGAGGGGTGGGTTCAGTCTGGCCCCCCGAAATTTGACCCCCTTCTACCACTGAAGTAGCCCATCCAGCCTGGGGGCACTCTGTCTCAGCCAGCTGTTGAAAAGTCATTTATCCCAGAGTCGCAGAACCAGAGCCAGGAGGGGCCTCAGAGGGGCCCTAGTCCACCTATCTCCACTCTGGAGAGGCACTGGAGGCTCAGAGAGGCTGAGTGACTGGGATGGGAGTTGCGCAGCACTTTGCGAAAAAAGCTGTGTACTAACCCCCCCAACCCCAAGGGTGGTGACGGGGAGCACGGTTGGGTCTGAGTGTGCAAAGGCTTCAGGTGTGAGTTGTGTGAGAGATTATACAGGTCTCTGCATCACTAAGTGCCTAGTGTGTCAGTGTGTCAGTGAGGGTGAGCCCTGCGTGAGCGTGTCCCCATCTGTCTCTGAGACGCGGTGGCGTGCAGGGAGCAATGTGCTGGGGGAGGTTGGGTGCCTGACTGCTGCTCCTGGCCTGGCCTCCTATTCTCCACGTGACCTTGAACGGTTGCCTCTCTGTCCTGGGCCTCAGTTTCCTGAAATGTGACTGAGGCTCAGGTCCCCTTGGGCTGTGTGACCCTATGTGTGAGGTGCCAACTCAGGGAACAGCTTGGTCTCTGTCTCATCCCTCAGGGGCCTTCCAGGTTGGGCGACTTGTGTCCAGGCCTGGGTGGGCTAGAAGACCTTAAACCTACCTCCCATCACTCTGCGTGGAGCCCTGTCTTTGGTACCCGTGTTAATGGCCCTCTTTTTCTCTCTCTCTTTGCCTCCCCCTTCCTGAATCTCGCTGGCCTATAGAGGAGCACCCCATGGAAGGTGAGTGGCGCCTCTTGGTCGCTGGGAGTGGTGGATCACTTGCTGGGGGTCCTGGCGGCCCCCTCCCCTGCCCATGTAGGGGGCCCCAGGGAACAATGTCCTCTTGGCTGCCTTGGCCCTGCCCCTCACCTGTCCCTGCTTTCTGGTCTGCTGGGGAGAACTGCCCGGCAGGGCCAGTCCTTCCACTGCCTGTCCTCAGCACTTCTGCCCACCGGCCTGTCTTCCTCCCTGGGAGGAGACCAGACTGGGAGTGGAGCTGGAGGGGTGGGGCTGAAGATTCACAAGTGTCCAGAAATGACTGAGAAGATATGTTTTTGCTCAGCCCAGGGGAGGAAGCATAGAAAGGCCATTCTGCCAGGGACTGGGGGTGGGGCTCGGGTGGAATTCGCTCCGGGGTCTGAAGAGTGCAGGCCAGGGGTAGCGGGTTGGGTCCCTGGCTCAGGGTGTGTGCGCTGGGTGGCTGTTTCTGCTCTTTGACACACTTGCAGTCCCCTGTCCCCTGGGCTGGCATGAGTAGGTAGGGTGGTCTGCTTCTTCCTTCAGCCCAGGCCCAGGAAAGGTGGCGCGTGCCTCGCTTCAGGGTCTCTCTGTCCATTCTTTCCCTGACTTCTGCTTCATTTGCCTTTTCTCTCTCTGGTTTTTGTCTCTGCCTTTCTTTTTCTCCAGGGCTCTGTTCCTGGACTTCTTTCTCTGTTTCTGTCCTTCCCCGGGCTCCCTCTGGGTTCCTGTCATTTCTCTGAACCTTCTCCTCTCACTGTGCTTTTCCATGTTTCTTTTCCTTCTTGGAGGTGGACCAGATCAGGGAGAAAAAACTGGGTTGGATGGTCCAGGCTTGAAGGCAGGGCTGCAGTGGAGCTCACGTGGCCCCCACAGGAGGGCAGGCAGGGGGCTGGGAGGGAGAGAGGATCCCGGTCACCAAACCTGTCCCATACTTTCTTCCTGGAGCAGCGGGACTGGGAAGCATGTGGGCAGCCCACCTTGCCCTAGATGCAGGAGTCTGGGGCAGAAAGTCAAGGGAGGCTTGGCTGAGTGTGGGGCTGGAATCCCCTTTCCCTCGTGGTGTCCACGTTTGGCTCGTCTCTCTCCCCGATGTCCCTTCTCCTTGAGTGTCCTCAGGTCCCCTGATCCCTGTAGGCAGGCACCCACGTGCACATGCGTGTGTGTATGTGAACCTGTGTGCACATGTGTTCATGCAGCTCTGTTGTATCTGTGTGCATGTCTGTACACGTACACTTGTGTACACATCTGAGTGTGTGCGGAGCTGTGTGCCTCTCCAGCGTCCTGTCTTCTGTGGCCCATGTCTCTGGAGCCTCTGTAGAAGCGTCTGCATCTGTGTCTGCATCTGTCCTGTCTGGGTCTGTCTCTCCGTGTGTCAGTGTTTACCTCTGTGTGTGTGTGTGTGTGTGTGTGTGTGTGTGTAAGAGAGAGAGTGTGTGCGTCTGCTTGGACGCAGCCTTCTGAGGGCTGGAGATAAGATTTAGTGCTGATGTGACTTTTACTTGCTCTTGATGTCATGTCTCCTCCGGAACAAAGGGAGAGATGCAAGAGGAAGAGGGGGAAAGGGTGGAGGAGAGAGCCTGGGGGAGGGGGCAGACAGACCAGAGGAAGGGGGGGCAAGTAGAGGCGGGAAGAGGAAGGAGGCAGTGCAGGGAGGGGCAGAAAGGGGAGAAGCGCACTGGGGAACAGCCAGGCCACGAGAAGAAGCCCTGGAGGGCTGGTAGGGGAGGAGCAGTGGCCTGGAGCTGAAAGGGAGAAAACAGGGAGCAGTTCTCCAAACAAGTAGACTAGAGGGCCGAGAGAGAAGCTGGGTTGCGGGGACAGTGGGGACTGAGCCCCCTGAGCCATCTCTTGGGGACACCATGGTGGCCTGCTGGTCTGGATGAGGCCTTGCATGTCAGTGGTTGGGCAGCGGTGTGTGTCTGTGGCTGTGTGTGTGTGTGTGTGTGTGTGTGTGTGTATGTATGTGTTTACACACGCGGGGATGTGATGCATCTGTGTGTCTCTGTGGTGTGGCTGCTTGTGTGTCTCCCAGTCTTGTCCCCCGTAACCCTCTTTCTTCTTTTGATGCTGGTCCTCCCTGGGGTTCTGGTAGGAGAGTGAGGGGATGCGGCTGAGAGTGGGGCAGTAGGTCTGCCAGGTGGTGGCTTCGTGGGGGTGGACTGGGGGACTCCTCGGTGGCGCTATGCTCTGGACTCTGCGGGTCCCCCTTCAGATTTCTGAGTCCTCCGTGCCTTTGCCCCCTTTTCCGGTCCTTGGACCCTGTGGCTCAGGCCTAGCTTTCTCCCAGGAACCCAGCCATCCTGCTCCCCAGGCTCTTGTCAAGTATCTCTTTTTGGGGATCCTGGTAACCCTGGCTCCTTTCCCTCTAGCCTTTTGTAGCAGGGAGAAGAGACCCAGAAGCAGCCAAAATGCCCTAGGAAAGGACCCTTAGTAATGCCATCCGTCACTGCCAGCTCTTCTTCAGGGGCAGGCGGAGGGGCTGATGCCACAGGTGGAAGCAGGGAAGGGTGTAAGGAGGAGGGCCAGGGCCTGGGGAGAGCAGAGAATTCAGGCCGGATGGGGAGGGAGGTTTTAGGGAGGGCACCCTTGGGCCAGGCTGGCCGAGCTGTGGGTTGATGGGTAGACAATGGGGCAGGGAACCGGCCTCCCCTTCCCCAAGATGGCTGGTGCTGTCACGCCTGAGGGAACCGAGCAGCTGGTTGCCGTGGTGACAGAGGAGAGTGCCGCATGCTAATGAGGCTGGCGGGGAGCCGGGCAGTGCAAGGGTCTGTGAGGCTGTGAGGCGGAGAAGCCGGAGAAGCCGCTGCCCCCAGCAGTGGTGCTGGTGCGGGCCTGTGGGGACAGAAGCAGGGTTCACAGGGCACTCGGCTTTTGGGCATGGAAGACCTGGATGAGGGGCTAGGGCCCCGGGTCTGGGTCCTGCAAGTAGGGGGTTTGGAAGAAGATGGTAGTTTTGGGGGAAACAGTTGGTGGGGGCATTCGGAGCAAGGAATGAGACTTGGTCCAAATACTTGGGTTCCCTCCAGTTTTGTGTATGAAACCTGTGTCTCCCCAAGAGCTCTTCTGTCCAGAGGCAGCCCTCAGCAGCCATGCTCCCCTCCCCCAGGTGGCCTCGGACCCAGAGGTGGGGAGAGACTAGAAGGGGGCAGCAGGAACCATTCGACCATCTTGCTCAGGGCCCAGGCCCTTGGCCCTCCGCCATGCCCTTCTGGCCTTTTTGCTGTCTTTCTTTCTGGAACCCAGGCATCCTGACCCTCAGCCTCGCCTCAGAGACAGCTGGGGCACTTTCCCCCATCTTCTGTCCTGGTCCTGCCTTTCTGCCTCCAGGGCCCACATCTCATGATCACAGCCCCTGGGGTGGTTTCCAAGGGCGATGCGGTGCTGCAAGGCCGTTCCTTCCTTACTCTCTTGGCCAGAGCCCACCGGTGCAGAGCCACGGGGTCAGGTGAGCATGGAGGTTGGTGGGACTGACTGGTTGCCTGGGGGAGCCGCGGGCTCTCAGCTCAGCTGTGGGCCTGGTGCTGCTAGCTTCTCTGGAGAGGAGTTTTTCTTGACTGGTGCTTTTCAGGGACTCGGGTACTGGTCAAGTGGGCCAGAGTCTCTCCCCTCAAGGCCGATGGGGCCTCAAATCAGAGCTGACAAGGCTCTTTCAAGGGACCAAGGCAACTCTGAAAAAACTCCCAACCAATCTTGCTCTCAGTCTTGGATGTAGGGCTGGTGTTTCCCATTTCTAAAATTCAGCTCTTGGGGCACCTCGGAGGGGACCTGGCTGGAGAAAGAGGATCCGTAGAATAGGTTTTGTTTTTTTCATAAAATAGTTTTGAGTGAGGTGTGTTGGCCTCTCAGGGAGCTCCCTCCTGGAGGTCCTGGCTGACCTCTTTTGTCTTTGCTGTCAGGGGGTGCTGGCCTAGCCTCCCAGGCCTCCCCATGGAAGGTCCCAGACCCCCATTCTTTCTTTTCTAGCCACGCCCCAGGGCATGTGGGATTTTAGTTTCCCGATTGCCTGGGGCCCCCTGCAGCAGAAGTGTGGCCTTTTAGCCACTGGACCACCAGAGAAGTCCCAAGACCCCCTTCTTGATCCAGCATGCCCCTAGATTCTGCTTCCTCCTACCTCTTGCTGCTCTTTGTCCTCCTGAGTCCCAGCTTTCTCGCAGAACCCGGGTGTGCAAGGTCCCTGCTACCCATTCCAAGGCTGTGGGGGGTGCAGCTTGGGCGATGGGGCCTGGATAGAGGCTTTTCCACAGCCCCCTTTGGTGGGAGAGGCCATCCAGGCCCAGGCTCCTCGCGCCCTAGTCGACTCTTCCAACTCTGCCAGGCTTGTGGGATGGGGTGGAGGGTGGAGATCCCGCTTGCCAGCTCAATCCCATGCTAACAGGACACTCTCTCTCTCTCCAGGTGGCTTTGATTTTTGTGTTGTGTTTTATTTTCTCCTTCATCCGAATCGTTTTTTTCTCGTTGACTGTTTTTTTTTTTCTCTCCGCCTCCCGGAAGAAAAAAAAAAAGAAAAAAAGAAAAAGGAAAAAGCAGCCCTCCCAGCCTCATGCTTCTCCTCCTTTTCCTTTTTTTTTTTCGGCAAGAAGGAAAAAAAAGAAACCAAACTCTCCTCTCCCCGTGCAGTAACTCCCTGCCCCTCCTCCCTCCGGTTCGCCTGTACCCGGTCCCCCTTTCCAGTGCCCCCTTCTCTCTCTCTCTCCCCCTCTCGTGCCCTCCACCTTCTGTTTCGGCATCGGGGCCCCTCCCCTCAGCTCTGGGCTGGGGGCTTTCCCTCGATGTCTGTCACAAGTTAAAAGGGTTTTTAAATTGTGGCAGCAAAAGCTTTTTTCTCCCTTCTCTCTGGCTGATTTTGATGACTCGTGTTTTCTTTGTTTCTTTCCCCTTTTCTTTCTTTTTTTCTTCTTTTTTTTCTCCTCTCTTTCTTTCTCTCCTTCCCCTTTCCAAGGTCCGGCTCACCTGACGTTAAACAGCGAAGGTATGGTTTGAAGTTCTGGTTTGGTTTGGATTGGATGGCCCCCAACCTGCGCCTGGATTTTTCTGGCCCCGCCCCTTCCCCTACCTGCCCCGCCTCCTTCCTGCCTTCCTACCCTCTTCCTCTGCCATATCTTTATTTTATTGGGTACTGGGGCAGGGGGTGGGGGGCTGGTCCCGGTGTGTGCTCTCCCCTCCCCTAACTCCCCCATTCACTCCATCCGCCCTCATCCCACCTTGGTTTCTGACATCAAGAGATGTTTGAACTCCTGCCGTTGTCTCCAGTCACCTTTTTTGCGTTTTCCTGATAGTGTATCTTGCTTTTTTTTTCTTTCTTTCTCATGGTGTTTTATTTCCTTCCACTCATTCTGATCATTCTTTCTCTTCTGTGAACCCAAATACAAAGAGAAAAGCATGGGCTGGAGGAAGAGGATTTTAGGCAGCCTCATTCCCCTCACCCTGCTGCTGTGGGATGCCCCCTTTCCACAGCTTCCCTCTGCCGCCCCACCGCGGCCCTCACCGGTGACTTGAGGATGTCTCCTGACCCTGTTTGACAGATGAGGGCATTTAAGCCCAGAGAGATGAAGTGACTTGCTAGTGATTACACAGCCTTTAATTGGTGGTACCGTTGGGACTGCTCAGCTATTTTTAGCCTCCCTTCGACCAAGTCCTTACCGTCTTTAAAAGCCCTGGTGTTCAGCAACCTGGAGACAGAGCCCAAGAGTCCTGACCATGATCCCCCAGCTCTGACCCTCCTGTCACTGACTCCATCCCAGACCCTCAGGCACTGCTCCCCTGCCCAGGGTGGTCCTCTGTTGGGGCTCACCTTCCAGAGAGATGGGGTGAGGGTCTTAGCCTGTAAGCAGGAGAGGCCTACAGGATGCAGGCTGGGCTGTGGGGAGAGATTGAGATCTGGAATGTGATGGATTTAGGCCTGGGGCAGTAGAGACCTGGAATTCGTGCAGGGATGTGAAATTATGGCAAGAAATGTGTGAAAGGAGGAAGTCCCGAGTGGGTAGTCAGGGCCTGGCTGGTTGATTCACATCCTTCTTGCCTCTCAGTGCCTGGTTCTGGAGATGCTGGCTATGGCTTACCATTGTCATAGATGAAGGCCTGAAGGATCCCTAAAGCCCCCACCCCCACCCCCACCCCACGCCCGAAAGGCCACAGCTCAGGCGTTATTCTAGCTTTAGTTCTAGGGATTGGAGTTGGAGTCAGGGCCCAGACAGGGACTTTTAAACTCCATCCTTGAGTTCCTCTCAAGAACCATCTCCTAGGGGCTGGTGGTAGTTGTGGTGCCTGGGAGTCACTGGTCGGGGTGGGTGGAGAGCTCAAGGCAGCCTGGGGCCCAGATGTGGTGACATGTGCCTGCGGGGACTTTGGAGAGGAGGCGCAGGGTCAGGGGACATTTAGGCCTGGGGCAGTAGAGACCTGGAATTCGTGCAGGGATGTGAAATTATGGCAAGAAATGTGTGAAAGGAGGAAGTCCCGAGTGGGTAGTCAGGGCCTGGCTGGTTGATTCACATCCTTCTTGCCTCTCAGTGCCTGGTTCTGGAGATGCTGGCTATGGCTTACCATTGTCATAGATGAAGGCCTGAAGGATCCCTAAAGCCCCCACCCCCACCCCCACCCCACGCCCGAAAGGCCACAGCTCAGGCGTTATTCTAGCTTTAGTTCTAGGGATTGGAGTTGGAGTCAGGGCCCAGACAGGGACTTTTAAACTCCATCCTTGAGTTCCTCTCAAGAACCATCTCCTAGGGGCTGGTGGTAGTTGTGGTGCCTGGGAGTCACTGGTCGGGGTGGGTGGAGAGCTCAAGGCAGCCTGGGGCCCAGATGTGGTGACATGTGCCTGCGGGGACTTTGGAGAGGAGGCGCAGGGTCAGGGGACTGGGCAGCGGGGAGTGAGATGTCCTCCCTGAGAAAGGCCTTCCTGCTCCCACGGTGAGCTCGGCCTGGCAGGACCTGCTGGTGTGCACAGCCCTGCTGAGGGCACCATGCAAGGAGGACCAGGAGCCAAGGGAGCATGGCCCCGCCCCTGGGAAGGCCCTCAGTCTAACTGGCCAAGAAGTGGATGAAGGCAACCTTGAGAGCACACACTGTAGTAAATGAACAGGTGTAGAGGGAGAACCAGGCTTGCCTTGAATATGGCAGAGAACAGAAGAGGGATTTGGTGTGGGAACGGAGGCGATTTTGGAAGAGGGGTTGCTGTGTCAAGCTATTGCATGAGTGGAAGAGCAGGAAGCTGGCCCAGCAGGTCGGGGTCAAGATTGGCCGTGGACGTTCAGGGCCCCCAGGACCAGAGGGCTGTCCCATTGGCAGGCTGTCGGGCAGAAGGGGCTCCTCAACCAGCATGAGGCCTCTGCTCCTCCATCCTAATCTCCCTAGCCCTGGGCAAGGGGTGGAATCAGTGGCTGTGAGTCTGATGGGGTTCCCACGTGGGGCTGGTGTTCTTGGTTTGTCAACCAGCTCCTTCCCCAGAGGCCCTGAAGCAAATGAGTATCCAGAGCACACTCCCACCCCCACTGTACCTCCAGGCAGGCGCTCTGCCCTGGAAAGGGCCCTCATCACCTCAAGGCTGGGGTGGGACTGCCTGGCTAGCCCCCTGTGCCTGACTCCCCAATTCTGCTTCTCCAGTAGGGTCCTTACTGTTCTCCGAGGGGGGGGCCGGGAGAGGAGGAGCCGGCGATGTGCACCAGTCGTCAAAAGGTCAGTGACCCCACGGTCCCCAGAGAGCCCAGCCCTTACCACCCCTGCAGGCCAACTTCACTTCCTGGAGGGCAGCAGAGTCAACAGAGGCCTCGCACCTTCTATCAGCTCTGAGGTCTAGCCTGCACCCGTAGTACCTGCCCTGGTGTGAAGGGCCACAGAGCTCCGTCTCTTTCCCAAAGCCCTGTTGTCCTGGTGACCTATTTCTAGAACACAGATGTCTTCTTGTGGCAGTTGTTTAGGCCAAAGAACAGAGATGCCTTGAGAGTACCTGTTTCCCTGGGGGCTGGGCAGCAGGTTCGACATCCCGTTTAACCGTCACATTCTGACGGCATGCTCTGTGTCAGCCCAGGGGGATTTTGGTGAAGACATTGGCATTTTTAATAGGTATGGAACACAGGCATTACTTCAGTGAGCGTTCA
>SJXQ01006811.1:91069-112814 GCA_006408695.1 Aepyceros melampus | reverse complement strand
AGTGTAAACGCTGGTATGAGCTGGGGGCTGCGTGACTGTGTGTTTTTGAGCCTGTGAGGGCTCTTAGGAGGCGGGTTGTGGGGCTGGGACGGGTGGGAGCAGGGAAGGAGCTGAGGCTGGCCGTTTGCTCCTCGCCTCGCCTATGAGTGTGTGCACTCCCCTGGGATTCCCTCCTGCCCGCCTGGTCCTGGCTCTGCGGCAGCAGGCGGTTAGTCATCGTCTATTAATAATGCAGAGTGATTGAGCGCCAGGCTAGGGACCCTGCAGATGGACGTGTCTGCTCCCACGGGGCCCATGCTACTTGGGGCAGCTGCCTGGCCTGCCCAGCCTCCCAGGCCCACGGAGCTGCCTGGCTGGAGAGGAAGCAGCTTGGGAGCTGGGGCTCCCTGTCTGAGAGGTTCCACATCTTTCCCAGGAGGATGTAGCCCTGAGAACACGTCTGGCCTGTCCTGATACTCTGGCAGCTCTGTGCTTCCCTGCACCCACAGACCTGTGGTGGTCCTGTCCTTTGTCCTGTCCCCGAGGTAGTGCCCAGGCCATGGCCATCCCAGCCCTCTCCAGTCTGAGGCCTCGTTTGGCCGTTCTGCCATCCTGGTGTTCAGATGGAGCTGTGTGGTCTGGTGGGCCACGGGACCGCTCTTCCACAGGCCCTTTTCTTCAGCTGCTGCTTCTAGAAGTTTGCCATTGCTTACCTCTCAGACCAGGCCACTGAGTACCTGAACTGGGCGTTTGAAATTCTTTCTTTATTATTAATTAATTTTTTGGCTACACTATGTGCAGCATTCAAGATCTTACTTAGTTCCCTGACCAGGAATCAAACCTGTGCCCCCTGTAGTGGAAGTGTGGAGTCTTAACCACTAGATCGCCAGGGAAGTCCCCGGAACTCTTTCTTTACAGAGCTTCACTGGACAGCCAACCTGTGACTTTTGAGGACAGAAAGGAGGCAAGATAAAGGCAACCCTATACTATCTGAGAATTAGGGCCCAGAAGACTTCCCCTTCTTTCCAGTCTCAGTTCAGTTAAAACTGTGAACTGGGGCTAAAGCTGTTTCTCATCTGCCAAACGGCTGACAGTCCTCGCTTGCCTTTCAGGGAGTCAGTGTGAGGGTCAAGAAGGGTAGCGGAAGTGAAAGCGTCTGTACTCTGTAAAGGAAATTATAATTTTATTAAGCTTTATAAAATGTTGACTGATTATGTCCATGTTTCCAGGGCAGGGATATTTTGTACAGAAGCGATTCCCTTCCTATAGCAAACCCTGGGGAATTTAGCATCTCTGGCCCCACTGGAGATCCTATTACCATCCTTTCTTGGGATTCAGTCCTAAAATAACTACATGAAACCCCAGAATGCCCCAGGAACTGGGCCTGAGGAGGAGGAGGAAAGATGGGATGACTTGGTTAAGTTGGTCAAAAGGCAAACAACCTTGTTTGATTTCAGTCCTGGCAGGGAAGTCCCTGTGAAATTCTAAGTCTCTGAAGCCCACGCCTCCTAGTGTGAGCGTCCCTGCTTGACGACCAGACCTGGTGCCTCTTGGTGGCCTGAGTCACCTCATAAACCCTCAGACACCTGTCCCAGGGATCAGCTCTTTGAGCCAGGAGTGGAGTCAAAGAACCTGGCACCCAAAGAGACAGCGTTCAACCTGATCTGATTTCTTAGGCATTCCTCAGCTGGGCTCTAGTTGGTTTTGCATTTATTTTTACTAACTCCTTTCTATGGACTCTCTTTGTCATTTGAGCATTTCTCCTTGGGGGAGAGAGTGGATCTAGGTCAGAAAAGCCAACCAGTGGAGAGGTTTGGGTTAGGTGTGGTCAGGCTGAAGGGGGTATTCTGTGCACCTGACACTGGAGACTTCACTTCTAAGTAGCTCTCACTTTTTGAATATCATTTAAAATTGACAAATGCCTAGATTGCATGCAGCAAGCAGAGATTATTCCCGGTCAACGTATGGGGGAAATTGAGGCCTGAGAGGGCCTGGGGCAATGGAACAAGTAGTGGAAGAGTTCAGTACTTTCACTTTGTTGATCTCATTTGATCCTCACAGTAAGCTGGGAGAAGCAGGAGTCATGGAAGTTGTTAAACCCCTTTTAAGATGAGAGTCAGGGAGGTGAAATGAGGATTGTTCTGGAAGATGGTAAAGACCAAATAAGAACTCAGGATTTCCAACCTGAAGTGTGTGTTCCAGCATCACTGAGTGCAGTCATCAGGGCTCACTGTGCGGCTGCACACCCCTCTTTGGCTGTCCTCCTCTCCTCATGCCCTGTTCCCACCCTCTGCAGTCCTAAGGACAGGCCAGGACTGTCTTCCTAGATGAATTGGCCTTACTCATCTTTGGATCAGGAAGCTTGTGAGAGTTTGATGACAGCAGTGGACTCTCACTGGAGGGAAAAACCCACTGAAGTGGTTTGCACACAATGTCAAGGGATGTCATGACTCCCCAGAGCCCATCTAACTTGCTTACAAGTTAAAAAAAAGTCTGCCCTCGGTCTTATTCTCCCCTTAATAATCCTCCTCCCAGGAAGGTTGGTGACCCTATAATCATAGCAGGGAGCTGGGACAGGCTCTGGGTGATGTCAGAGGGCCATTCCCCTCTTTCCAGCCTTTCCTCTGGGGCCGAGATGGGCGTGGAATGCCTGAGGCAGGACACTTGTGGCCAGGACCTGGTCTCATGCTAACAGCTTGCCTAAGGGGGGAGACCAGCAGAGCAGAGCAGAAGGGAGGTGGGGACAGCAGTAAGGGCTGAGAACCCATCAAGGTCATAGGCTGCCCCTTGCAGCCACCTCCGGCCACTCTCCCTGTCGCTGGGGCATGGAGCAGAGGTGGGGCATGGGGCTCCTACCCCTCTTCCTTGACTGGTCATGGCTCTTCCGGGACAGAGCTGTGGCTCATTCCTCATGTTCTACTCAGCCCCACTCAGGGCCCGGTCTGTCTGTGTTGTGTGGATTAATGTGGGTTGTGTGCAGTCTCTGCTGTGTCTTGGGGTGCTAGCTGTGGTCCTGATGACAGAGGCTGCTGCTTGGAAATGAGGCTGTCGGGACTCCCTCCCACCGCCTTCAGTAAGATGTAGTGTTGAGCAGGTATGCTTGGGGTCAGTGATCAGTGGCGAATGGGTGGTGGGAGTGAGTGTCTGGTCGCCCTCTGGGGAGGAAGGTCTGAGTCTAACATCCCTTCCCTTTTTTTCTCACCTGTACATGTCTCTGTCGTAGTGGTGGCCCCTCTCCCTTCCTCTGCTGGAAGGAAGCTTCTCCTTCTGCACTCCTGTAGCTCTTTTGCCTCCATTTGGGCTCTTCCCTACAGCCCCTGGCCCTGCACGCCTTCCCCCCACCCCGGCTGCCTTTCTCTCGCTTGTACTGTGTGGGGGGTTGGGGGGCAGGGGCATCATGAACCCCTGGGGTGGAGGGGGACTGGGGGAATTATCCCCCTGTTTCCTGCTTTTACTAACGAACCTGCCATTTTTGTGTCTGGACTTTGATTTGTCTGAGGAAACAGTCGGGTTTTACTAATCTCACTCATCTACCTCCTTGCCTTCCCCAGAGACCTTCCTCCATCCCCTCCGATCCTCAGCTTCCTTTCTCCCTGGTGCCTGTCTCCCCCTTTCTCTCTCTTCTTCCCTCACCGCCCCCCTTCCTCCATGCACCTCCTTATGTTACCCTGCCTCCTGCTGCCCTTTCCCCAACCCCTGGGCCAGGGAGGCTCAAAAACCCCAGGATAGATACACAAGGGTTAAGGCAGCCCTTTTCCCATAGGGAGCATCGTGTGGCAGATATAAAGCAAGGTGGGCAAGGTCAGATTTGCACCCGGTCGGGAGGGATGTCAGGGAGGGCCCCCAAGGCATGTCCTTCTAACTCTAGGCTGAAGGCAGCAGCCTCAGAGGACTGTGGTTCTGTCCGCGTTCTCTCCCCAGGCACCAGGTTCACACGTGGCACACAGGCAGTGAGAGCAGTGTGGCCCTGATTGTCAGGCCACTTGACAGCCACCTGAATGGTGGCTATGTGTCCCCTGGACTGTACTGGGATTAGTAGGGTCACAGGGACACACCAGGCCACGGGCCCGGCCTTCAGGAGCTGACTCTCAGTTAGGTTTCTAGACGTAGACTCAGGAACTACTAGTGGCCCGATTCCTGGTCTCTCAGTGCGGCCCTGGGAGTGGAGGGTGGGCTGGAGGCCCCTTTCCCCCGCCACCTCTCCCTGTCTTACTCCCAGCCCTACATCCCAGCCCCCTCCTGCCCTTTCTCTAGCCCCTCCTGCCCATTCTAATCTTGTCTGCATGTTTTTGTGACTAATACTTTGACCCTTTCCCTTTCCACCCAGATCTCCACTTCCTAGCCTCGGGTGGGATGGAGGGAAGAAGCAATAAACAATAATGACCAGCCTCACCTCAAAACAAGACTCAAAATCTTCAAAGTGCCCACTTCTACAAAGACACACCCTTAATCTCTGTCCTTGAACCCAGTCCCCCCAGCACAAGGTTTGATGGTTCCCAGGAGGGGGCCCCTTCAGCCCCACCCCCACACACTGTGAGGCTCCAGCCCAGCATGAGGGGGACTCGAGGGTCCTGTGAGGGATGTACCCCTTGGCTCTGTTTGCTCATGTCCCTCAGGTGTTCCTAACACCCACTCCCCATCCCTGCAACAGTGGAACCCTGGAGACCGGTCACTGGAAGATGGCTAGTAGCATGTGTGTATGGACTGGTGTGGGAAGGACACTGTGGGCTGTGATCGGAAGGCCCCAGTCTCCAGACTTTGCCCAGAAAGCGGGTGCTGAGGCACATTTGGGGAATGGGAAGCAGGAGGAGCTGTAGCCTGCAGAAGCATGGTGTTGAGTTCACTGTGAGCCGGCTTCCTGATCACCTCTGTAGGAGCCTAACTGTCCTAATCCACCGCCTTCTGAGAGTGGGGGCTTGGAGTCCCCCCGCCCTCCACTCTGCACCACAACCTGGTTGGGTGTGGGTGCTCCTCTGGCTAGACTTTTCGGGGCTCAGGTGGACATTTGCCCAGGGAGCAGGGACTCATGGAGTTCCCTGCATTCGTCACTGTCCCTGCACTAAGGTCACTTTTGCCTTCCCCAGGCCACTACTGAGCCCTTTTCACCTCCTTGGAACACCAGGTATGCCCCCATCCCTACCTGTCCTGTTTTGTTTCCTGAGTTTTCAGCCCAGGGACAAGGTAACAGGAGGTTAGTCTGTCTCCTTCTGTTCCCTAGCCTGGCCCTGACTCCACAGAGTAATTGTGGTGATGAATGAATCAGGCAGGGTGATGAATAGGCCAGCGGCTGCCCCCTCCTTGGGGGACAAGAGAGTGACCCCAAAACAGAGGGACCCAGATAGCAAGACAGACCCAGCAAGGGGGTTGGGACGAGTTAGGAGGTAGTGATGGGAATCAGCCTGCAAGGGCACGTGTGTCTCCTGAGAAGTGCCAAGGCTCCCCAGCAGTACCTGGGTTCCTATTCCTCACGCCCTTGGTATCGTCCAACCTCCCCGTGGGCTAAGACTGAAAGGACTCCACCATGCCCTGGAAGGAGAGCTGCAGGGGTGTCGAAGCCACCAGGACCCCAGGAGAACTGGTGCTCTCTGCCTCTTTAATGGGAGATGCTCTGAAATCACATGTGTGTCCAGAGACCCTTCAAGAGGAGAACGGTGCCATTTGTATCCCCGGGGCCCTGATTCCCATCCATCTGTCCATCCGGTGCCACTTCCGGGAGCCACTTCCTGCTGCTGTGCACAGTGAACACCTTGGGCACCCTTCAGACCTCTGTCTGCTGAGGGCTGTGGGGCCGGCCTCAGCCCGCCCTGAAACCATCAAATCTTGTGCTGCCTTCTTTTTCCCCCTCTACACCCCCACTGTTCCTCCTCCGAGACAAGCAGACATAAAAATGGAGAGTCCCTCTCCGCATTGCCCCCCGGCCCCTCCTTTGCCCTGCCCGTGGCTCTTCCCAGGGAGTTGATGCCAGTTGTCTCCTTGTCTCTCCCCCTCCCTCCCTGGGCTGGGCAGGTGACCATCTCGGTGGACGGGATCCTGACCACCACAGGCTACACGCAGGAGGATTACACTATGCTGGGTTCTGATGACTTCTTCTACATCGGGGGCAGCCCCAACACGGCCGACCTGCCGGGCTCGCCCGTCAGCAACAACTTCATGGGCTGCCTCAAGGACGTGAGTAGGGCCAGGAGAGGTGGGGGGCGCCCTGGAAACCCTGGCCTGGCCAGCCAGCTGCCCGGGGCCTCTTTACCTTCCACTCTGTGGCAGGAGACCGCCCCTCTTCAAAACCTGAGGCCCACTGGCCTTGGCAAGAGGCTTCTCCTCAAGGCAGCTGCATATAGAAGAGAGAGTGGTGGGCATGAAAACTAAAGACCAGTGTTTCAGGCCCACTCACCAGCTCTGTGACCTTGGCTGGGTCCCTTGACCTGTCTGACTCTTATTTTCTCATCTGTAAAACGGGTATTTGGTGCCTACTTCTTGAGGCAGCTGTGAGGGGTAGATGAGAGTGTCAGTGTCAACCAAGTGTTCCTGGCGGTTCCAGTTATTATGAGCTGCAGTTCAGCAGCACTGAGGGCTGCCGTGCTCGTGCTGGGCAGGGAGACAGGACAGAGAAATAAGAGCCACAAGGGAAGCGCTGCCCACAGCCTCTGAGCGTGCAGTTCTAGAACAGCGGTCTGGGGTGCTGAGCAGGGGCCGCAGGCCTGGGTGGCAGGGCCCCGAGCTGTCAGGCAGGAGTGGTCAGATCCTAAACTGTTTCCTGTTCTTCATCCTGGGACCCACCACCCCTCTACGGCCCTCTGCAGGTGGTCTATAAGAACAACGATTTCAAGCTGGAACTGTCCCGCCTGGCAAAGGAAGGAGACCCCAAGATGAAGCTGCAGGGGGACCTGTCATTCCGCTGTGAAGATGTGGCTGCCCTGGACCCCGTGACCTTTGAGAGCCCCGAGGCCTTTGTGGCACTGCCCCGCTGGAGTGCCAAGCGCACCGGCTCCATCTCCCTCGACTTCCGCACCACGGAGCCCAATGGGCTACTGCTCTTCAGCCAGGGCCGGCGGGCCGGGGTGGGGCCCGGCAGCCCCAGCACTGCCCAGCGGGCCGACTACTTTGCCATGGAGCTGTTGGATGGCTACCTCTACCTTCTGCTGGACATGGGCTCAGGGGGCATCAAGCTGCGGGCGTCCAGCCGCAAGGTCAACGATGGCGAATGGTGCCATGTGGACTTCCAGAGGGATGGGCGTAAAGGTCAGAGGCTTCTGGCTCTTCCCCTTTCTCCTGGCCCCTCTCTGGGCTTCCCTGGTAGCTCAGCTGGTAAAGAATCCGCCTGCAACGCAGGAGACTCTGGTTTGATTCCTGGGTCAGGAAGATCTGCTGGAGAAGGAATAGGCTACCCACTCCAGTATTATGGCCTGGAGATTTCCATGGACTATACAGTCCATGGGGTTGCAAAGAGTCGGACATGACGAGTGACTTTCCCTTCACTTCACTTCACCCCTCTCCACCCATACTGACAGTCCAATCTGCTGTTCTCCTCCCCTCCCCTTCCCCTGGCCCTCCCAACCCCTCCCTTGTCCTTGTTGCCATGGTGCCTTGGTGGAAAGAATGAGGAAGAGCCTCTTCCTGGGAAACTTTGGGGCCGGGAGGGCCCTCCCCCAACACAGGAGCAGGGTCATCCCATTCCAGCAGTCTCTGACGGCTGAGGTTCTATCCATCAAATGCTCCCAAAGCACTGGGTTTATACACAGGACCTAGGTAGTGAGAGCTGTGTGGCCAATGATGGTGACGTGTCCCCTGGATGGCGCTGGGATTAGAAGGGTCACAGGGACACGTCAGGCCAGGAGTCAGTCAGACCAGTCAGATCAGGTGTGGGTGGGTGCACACCTCACACTCCCACTTCCTGCATGTGTGACATCAGGCCAGCACTCAATGCCTTGCAGCTTCCGTTTCCTTTTCTATAAAAGGGATCATTAACCTGGGTTCATCAAGGGGAAATCAAGGAAAAATCTATAAAAGCATTCGCTCAGTGCCTAACACAGTGGTTATCTCAGTCTCCTTAAACAACAACAAAACCTTCCCAACCTTGCCTCCCTTCTAGCTAGATCCTTTCACCTTTCTTTATTAACTCACTCAAATAGTTAGTGAGTGGCTATGGACGCCAGGTGCTGTCCAGGGTGCTGTAACGAGGCAGCGGTGAGCAAGAGCCTTGGCTGTCCTGGAGCACATGTTCTGGTGAGGAGGCCCAGTAAACACCACACTCTGCCTGGTGAGGGGTCTTACACAATAAAGCAGCAGGGTGGAGGGTGCTGGGGCCAGGCAGGCGCTGTTCTTGAATCTTCTAGCCACTGCTGCTAGAAGCCAGGCAGGCGCTGTTCTTAAATCTTCTAGCCACTGCTGCTTCTAGCCACCCTTCCTCCACTCTTCCTTTTCAGCCTTCCTTTCCCATCCTCTTCTTGTTTTCTTTCTAATTCTCTTCTTTACTCTTCTCCTCTTGTTGGACAGGAGAAAAGAACTGATACAAATGAGAACTGACACGTTATCCAATTTAAGCCCTTATCAACGTCAGCTAAATTTTCATGCTCCCCTGGCTGTCACTGCACTGGGCCTTCATCTCGGGGTGGAATGACCGTCCCCACACACACAGGGAGGAAGGGGGCTGCCACGGCTCCTGGAAGTATCAGCCTCTGATGGGCCTGCTGCTGCTTCTCAGAGAAATGTCACCTTCCCCAGGCTTTGCGGTAAATGGGTTCATCCCCTGGTTTCGTGTCATGGTGGTACCAGGGAGTCTTCACAGAACACCAGTTGCCTCCCAGGGTTTCCATGCAGGGGATCTGTGACTCTCTCGGTTGGAAATCTGCTCAGGCCTTGTAGAGAACCCCAGGACCCTCCGCTTTGCTCTGTCTCCAGGCAGTGGTTTCCTTAGGCTCACTCGGTCGCCAGACCCCATACACCAGGCCTGGCTGGCTCGTGAGTCACGTTGGCCATTTCTCATGGCCCAGCACAGACTTGGGGCTGTCACTCCAACAAAACTCTCTTTGACCTTTCCCATGTTTTAACATTTTCTTGTGTTAGTTTGGGACATCCCTGGTGGTTCAGACAGTAAAGTGTCTGTCTACAATGCGGGAGACCTGGGTTCGATCCCTGGGTCGGGAAGGTTCCCTGGAGAAGGAAACGGCAACCCACTCCAGTACTCTTGCCTAGAAAATCCCATGGATGGAGGAGCTAGGTGCAGGCTACTGTCCATGGGGTCGCAAATAGTCGGGCACGACTGAGCCACTTCACTTCACTTCTGTGTTAATTTATATACAACATAAAATTTACCATTTAAATCATACTTAAGTGCACAATTCAGTGGTGGTAAGGGAATTCACTGTTGTGCAGCCAGCACCACCATCAATATAGAGAACATTTTCATCTTTCCAAACTGAAAATCTGTCCCCATAAATATTAACTCCCAGCCCCTGTAAACCACCATCCTACTTCCTATGGATTGCCTACTCTAGGGACCTCCACACCTGGATCACACAATATTTGTCCTTTTATGTCTGGCATATGTCATTTAGCATAGTGTCCTCTAGTTTCATCCACATTGTAGTATGTGTTAGCTGCGCATGTCAGGCTTCATTTTTCATGACCATATAATATGTTGTTGTATGAGTAGACCACCTTTTGTTTGTCCATCCATCTGCCATTGAACACTTGGATTGTTGTTCCCTTTCCATGTTTTAGAATGACCTTGAAATAAGATGTGTATTCACTTTAGTTTCCTTTTTAAACATTTTTGTTGAATTATAGTTGCTGCAGAGCGTTGTGTTCATTTCTTCTGCACAGCAATGTGAATCAGCCATATGTATGCATACCACCCCTCTTGTTTGGGTTTCCTTCTCATTTAGGTCACCACAGAGCACGGAGTAGAGTTTCCTTGTGCTATACAGCATGCTCTCATGAGTTGGCTATTTTATACAGAGTAGTGTATATATGTCAACCCTGGTCGCCCAATTCATCCCTCCCCTTCCCCTCCCTTGGTGTCCACTACTGGGCATATACCTGGAGGAAACCATATTTTCCAAAAGATACATGTTCCCTAATCTTCACTGCAGCACTGTTTATTAATACAATAACCAGGATATGGAAGCAACCTAGACGTCCATCAGTGGCGGAATGGATAAAGGAGATGAGACTGTGGCTTCCTCCTGCTGACTCGCCATCATATACTCTTTCCCCACCATGGCCTTCCTTCTTTCACCTTCTGTTCATTTGTGGAGAGTCCACTCGGGTGGTGTCCTTGTCCAGGAGAGCCCATAGTGGGTGGGTGGAGCAAGCATTTGGGGATCTTGCTGCAGATAGAAGTGTAGGTGATTGGGGGCCATGTTTGGGGGGCTGGGAGGGGGAGTGGGGATCTGATGCCTTGTCAGGGAGCACAAGCCAGGGACCCCAGTGTTAATTTAAATGGGACACAAGGGGAGGGCCTCTGGTGCAGGGGAGGGTTTGCGCCTAAGAGGACCAGCTCCGAGTGAGGAGCCAGTGTGTCAAGAGGCCCTGCTCCTGTTCCTGCAGACCCATGCTTGATGCCCCCACCCCCAAACTCTGCCCATTCGGGCTCGCATGGTCAAACCATCCTTACGTCTCTAACCCTATCGAGATAGGTGGCCTTTTTACTTTTATTTTTTAAAGAATTTTTCAAAACTGGAGAAAAGAGAAAGGAAGGAGAACATTAGAATGAAAATTACAAACAGAATAAAGCTTCTAATTTATATGTTTTGGCTTCTTAAGATCTCAGGAAAGGCTTTGAAGCTCCTGCTGCTGCTGCTGCTGCTGCTAAGTCGCCTCAGTCGTGTCTGACTCTGTGCGACCCATAGACAGCAGCCCACCAGGCTCCCCCGTCCCTGGGATTCTCCAGGCAAGAACACTGGAGTGGGTTGCCATTTCCTTCTCCAATGCAGGAAAGTGAAAAGGGAAAGTGAAGTCGCTCAGTCGTATCCGACTCTTAGCGACCCCATGGACCGCAGCCTACCAGACTCCTCCATCCATGGGATTTTCCAGGCAAGAGTACTGGAGTGGGGTGCCATTGCCTTCTCCCACCTGATCCAAAATCTTTTTTTCTAAGATAACCAGCCCCTTCTTTCAAAGAAGTCTTACAGCCCAGGAGCTCCGTGCCTGGCTTCCCTTTCCCGGCTACCCTCCTGTCTCAGAGGCTCCAGGAGCTGATCGGCCTGCCCGTCTGCTCCACCAACCACACAGGGGCTCCTGGTCCAGGGGTAGGGGACTCAGGCTCTGGAATCCTGCCACTTGGGTGGTATACTTTGGCTCAGGTCCTTAACTGTGGTGGCACTTTAGGCAGCTTTCCTAGTCTCTCGAAGCCTCATCTGCCATTTCCAAGTGGGATTGTAAAGGATCCATTCCTCAGGGTTACCATGAGATTTAAACGATATAATATATGTGAAGTGCTACCAGAGGGTCTCAAGAGTCGGACACGACTGACGCAACTTAGCACGCACGTGTCCGAGTGCCTGGTATGCTACGCATGCTGGGTCGCTTCAGTTGCATTTGACTCTTGCGATCTGTGGCCCAGACTCCTCTTCCATGGGGATTCTCCAGGCAAGAATACTGGAGTGGGTTGCCATGCCTTCCTCCCGGAGATCTTCCTGATCCTGGTATCAAACCTGCCATTCCTGCATTGGTGGGCAGGTTCTCTACCACTGGCACCACCTGGGAAGCCCAAGTGCCTGGTACACAGTCATAAAGGCGCAATAAATGTTAGCAGGGGAAACTCTGGATTCAAGTCTTTCAGCCTCCTTGGGGGTCTCTGCCTCTGACTCCTGGTCTAAGGGGCTGGCTGGGGGAAGGACATGTCAATGATCCAGGCCTCTGGGGGCATGTCCACTTCTGGTACATCCTCTGAGGACTTGCTCAGCTGGGCAGAAGGCGTCTAGACAGGCCCACCACACACTGCAGCTGGGCTTCGGCGGCTCATACGGGTTTCTGAACTTGGGGGCTTCGTTAAGCAATGTTTGCAGCCCAGGGGTGTCGGGGTGCGAGGGCAGAGCATCCTTTTTTCTCCTGGGACGTCTCTTGGTCCTGCTTTCCACTGAGGCCCACACTCTCCCTCCATCCGATCCGCAGGCTCTATCTCGGTGAACAGCCGCAGCACGCCGTTTTTGGCCACCGGAGAGAGCGAGATCCTGGACCTGGAGAGCGAGCTGTACCTGGGCGGTCTCCCTGAAGGCGGGCGGGTGGACCTGCCCCTGCCCCCAGAGGTGTGGACAGCAGCGCTGCGCGCTGGCTACGTGGGCTGCGTGAGGGACCTCTTCATAGACGGGCGGAGCCGAGACCTCCGGGGCCTGGCCGAGGCGCAGGGGGCTGTGGGCGTGGCCCCCTTCTGCTCCCGGGAGACGCTGAAGCAGTGTGCCTCCGCTCCCTGCCGCAACGGGGGCGCCTGCCGCGAGGGCTGGAACCGCTTCGTCTGTGACTGCATCGGGACCGGCTTCCTGGGGCGGGTCTGTGAGAGAGGTGAGGCTGGTCTGCACGCCTGTGCCCCTGTCTGTCCCCGTGCCCTATCGAGGACCATCCCTAGGCCGCCAGCCCAGTACTGATTGGCTTGGTCTTCTCTCCCTTCTCTGGCCCCTGCCTGTCCCCCCCTTCTCCCTCTCCCCACTCCTGGGGCAGAGGCTACGGTCCTGAGCTACGACGGCTCTATGTACATGAAGATCATGCTGCCGAACGCCATGCACACGGAGGCGGAGGACGTGTCCCTGCGCTTCATGTCCCAGCGGGCTTACGGGCTCATGATGGCCACCACCTCCAGGGAGTCCGCGGACACCCTGCGCCTGGAGCTGGACGGGGGCCAGATGAAGCTCACTGTCAACCTCGGTAACTGCTCTGTCCGTGCCCCGGGCCCCTTCCCCGACCCTGCCTCTCACCCACACCCCCTCTGTCTGGAGAAGCTTGGTGGTTGCGCCAGAAAGAAATGGGCGGTGGGAGGTGCCAGCCCGGGTCTGAGCTCCGCCCCGCCTTAAGAACTTCCTCCCAGAGAGGACGCATAGTGTAGGTAGATGCCTCGCGCTTGGCAGAACCGTGGGGAGGGGACCCGACTGTGTCTGGGGTGTGATAGTCACCCTCCCAGGGCACTCCTGGGGCTTGGAGGCGTCTGTTCGGTGCACACACGTAAGGAGGTAGTTCATGCCTCGCTGTCAGCTCATCCGCTTGCTCATACCTTGGTTCATTCATTCGCGAAGCGCTTGCAGATGCCTATGCCTACGCCTACGGTTGTTCAGCCCGACTCCCTGCCTGGGCAGATCCAGAGACAGAAGGACCCAGCCCCCCACACAGCCGCCCTCGTCTGCTCTGAATTTAAAGAGCCATGTCTGTGTGTCTGTGTGCGTGCGTGTGCAATCGTGTGTGCATGTAGGTGAACAAGGGGACCCATCGGGACACGTCATCTTCCCCGTGTCCGCTTTCCCGTGAGTCCCCATAGCTGCCCAGATTTTATAGACTGGGAATGCGATATACTGACCTACCAGGATCACAAAGCTAGTGACGGTCAGGGAGGAGCCCGGACTCAAACCCAGGCCATTTGCTGAGGTTCAGTGCTTTCTCTTGTTTCTGACAGAGCTGGGAGGTGGAGGAGTATCAAGACCCTTGTCACCTGATGGCTTGATGCCTCTGCCCCACCCAGAGCAGGCGCGGCTCCCCTTCACCTGGCAGTCCCTGGAGCATCCATGTGGGTAGTACCATGAGGCCTGTCGGACTCTCTGTGGCTTCAGCAGAGTCAAAAGGAAAACAGCAAGGCCACTCATTCGGCTGTCACTTACGGGCTACGTCTTAGTGCCAGAGTGTTCTGAACCTGGGGTGACAGTAGTGACCCCAGGACCCCAAGGCGAGGTCCCAGGGCCATGGAGCTCTCAGTCAGGGCAACCTTGGCAGCTAGAGGTCCTAAGCTGCCCAGGCTGGGTCACATTTGTCCCTTTCAGACTAGCCTTTGGGCATATGGAGGTGGAGCACCCAAGGGCCTGTCATGTGGGAAGATTCAGGTCTCTGGGGTGGCTTGTTGTGTCCTGGATCTGGAGAAGTTAGGCTCCTCTGAGCATATTAGAATCCTCAGCTGAGGAGAACACAGAGCTCTGAGCTTAAAATATTCACCTGGAGTCTCATCCTAACATTGGTCTCCAGGGCGTTTGGGGGACAGACTGTGGCCTTTTGGGAACCCATTCCTTTACTAACAAATTTACACCGTGTCCTTTCCCCTTTGGGCCACCTGGCCTTTGTGCTCCTAGGACAAAGAGTGAGGTGGGGGGCCTTGGAGGTGGGGAACTTTAGGGTTCCCTGAAGCTCTGTTTCTAAGCACAATCACAGGCTACAGAGGGGGTGGTCGGTGGCAGGGGAAAGCAGGATGGGAGACACCCTTTGCCAGCATCCCACAGGCCTGTACAGAGTCCCTTGGCACCCCTGAGAGGATCATAGGAGGAAGACACCAGCCCAGGACACTATGAGTGGCCCTGTGCTTCTCAAACTGCTCAGGTCTGTGTACCCAGGGTCTGTGTACCCAGGTCTGTGTATCCAGGGTCAGGTACCCTTTGCCCTGGAACATGTGTGTTCCCTGTGTGGTGAACACGCGGCTCTGTCTTGGTGGGGACACTGCAGGGGACATCTGAGGCTTCTATTTGCAGGGAAGGCAGATGCTTCTTCCTCCACTTGGACTGTCTTAGTTTCCCTGTGAAGAACCATGGATCCCTTGAGATGAGACAGGAGGCAGCAGCCTTGGCCAGGGCAGTGCACCCTGGGGACGTTTCACCCTCAGGCCCTCACTCCTTCTCATGGACATGCTTTTCTATCTGTGCCACATACATTCTTAGGAGTTAAGGGACAAGGTGGCCAGCAGGACAGTCCTCCCACCCATCCACAGAGATGCTATCTCTAGTGTCTCGTGATGAGCTGTGACCAGATGCTTGGTACAGTCACATCTGTCCACAAATACCAAGTGATGTGCATACACGGAGGTGTGTGGCTGTTGTGTGAACCACACAGACACACAAGTGGTCCCCACCTTGCCACCAAGCCTTCGGCTATGATGGGAAGAATACTGGGCTGGGGACCAGAAGATCTGGGTTCTAGTCCTGGTCTCCTAGACTGCTGGGTAAGTTATATCCCCCTTTCTAAGCCTCTGTTTCTTTGTCTGTAAAATGGGGATAAGAATCCTCACTCTACCTCCTTTCTGTGGTGGTTTTGAGGCTTAAGTAGAAGTGTGGAGGTGACAACATTATATGATGCAAGGCATATACATAGCGACTGACTCAGCCAAGGGAAGGGAAGTCACACTGGGATAGGGACTGAAGCTTAGAGCCAGGCCTGGGACTCTCCTCCACATTCCTTGACCCCCGTCTGGGCCCACCTCAGGAGCCCCATCCTGATCCCCAGCCTGCTTGCTGCCCTGAGGGCCTGGCAGGCTTGGTCTGTGGCCTCGTGGTCTCATCTTATCGGCAGGGAAGCCAGGCTCCCGCAGGCAGCTCGTCAGGTGCTCACTGGATTAACGCAGACTAGGTCTGGAAGAGAGTGGAGCTGGTGACCACGTGGTGGGAGAAGGCGCTTGGAGCCAGTTTCAGGTGCCTGGATGTTTGCTGGGCCGAAGAGGGTCAGGAGGGCCTGGGCTGCTGCCCCTGTCCAGGCAGAGAGCCCCAGGAGCGGATCATGCGTCCTGCCCTGGCCTCCACCATGTCTGCCGACCCTGAGCCAGTTCCTGGAGTTCTGCTGCCTATGGGCCCTGAATAGGGTGGTTGGTCTCTGTTCCCGGAGTCCCTGATTCATCACCTTGTTCCAGTGTGATCTGGGTTCTTGAATTCCTTATACCTTGGGCATGGCCTGCTTCTTGTCACCCCCCTGGGGTTGCCTTTCCCCGCTATGTGCCTGTCGGCCGTCCCAGTTGCCAGTGAGGCGGACACGAAGGGCGAATTGTAACTGAAGAATCTCCAAGCTGGAGGGGCCCTTAGAAGTCACCTCCTTCAGCCCGCCCCCGTGTGTGTATCCACCGTGCCTTCCCCCCGCCGATGGGAGGCTCTCCACCTTTGTTCAGATGACGTCTGTGTCAAGAGCACCTCACCTCTGCGATGGCCATTCTCATCACTGGGTCATTCTTCCCTGGTAGCAACATCCTCTTCTGAAATCCCTACTTGTGAACTTAGTTCTGCCGTCTCCAGCTGTACACAGCAAGTCTGACTCTCGCTCGTGCTGTAAGCCAGGCTTAATGCACATTACATTCCAAAGCCCTTTAATCTCTGAGACCATGGGGCGGTGCCTTGTTCCCAAAGGGTGGTACTTTGTTTCCATGGGGCTCTTTTAAGAGGCTCTTGAGCTCTTTTGAGGCTGAGCTGCTGGGCAGACGGCTCTGAACGAGGGCTGTGCCCAGTGCACGCTGCCACTCTGCAGTGTCGCCTCCAAGATTCCAGCCAATGGGCTCCTGAGGCTCCTTGCAAGGAGCTCCGGCCCCCTCTCCCCCGCCTCCAGTTCGCAGGGTGTGGATGGGGGAGCAGGTGGGATGCAGAAAGCGGAGCCTGGCTTCTTTTCCGGAGTTCCCTTCCATACAGATGACTTTTTCCCACCTGTCTTATCACACATTCATACCATCATCCTGGTCTCTAGGCCCAGCCAGGGCCTTGGTGGGTCTGTGCACACAATCACTTCTGTCCCTTTGCTGAGCTTGAGGCGCAGGTTTCTAGTTATCAGGGTAGCCGTTAAATCTCCCTGAGCTGTGCTCTGGGAGGTGCGGCCACCAGAGGGCGGTCTCTCCCACTTACCCGCAGTTGCTGCCTTTTCTCTGGGACAGTGCTGGCTGCCTCCTGGGTGCTCAACTTCAAGGGGAGTTTGCTCCTCTCCAATCCCACTGGAGGTTCGCTCCTGGGGGTGAGGTCACTTCAAGGGTGGGCCTGGAGCTAACACCTCTTCTCTGGACAGACGGAACCCCCTTCCTGGAGCCCCCATGCTTGGGAGGGGCAGAACTATGCTCCTCCCTAGGCCTTTTCTCCAAAAGGGGATCGGCCTACCCTTCCAGCTCCCTTTTTTCTTTTTTGGACCCTTCATTGGTGAAGACTCTGCTGGCCCTGAGAGAGCCCCCGTGACCTGAGTCCAGGCCTGGCACCCTGCCCTCACCCCAACATCCTCCCCTCCCCCCTCTGTCCACCTCCCCGTTTCTTCCTCTTTTTTCTCTGTACCCTCTCCACCTCCTTCCTCTCCCTGTGACTTGCCCCAGATCTGCCCCTTGACCTCCTTCTGCCCCTCCCTTGGTGCCAGGCGGTGGCTTCAGGTCCCGGCTGCTCCCCCCACTCTTCTGCTGCGGTTGACGACGCGTGTGGGGCTCAGACGTACTGCCCGCGGAGCCTGTGCCCCCAGAGCCACGGGGGAAGCTACCTCCACTGCAGGAACCTTCAGGGGCTTAGGGGGATGCCAGATGACCCCACCTCACTTTGCCTCCTGGGCCTTGGGGTTGTGGGCAGAGCCCATTCCAGGGGAGACAGAGGATGGCAGGATACACTGCTGCTAAGAGAGGCCTGGAAAGTGCCCCTCCCTGAGAGGTAGAGCTGGCCCATTGGACACTTGGTTCTTGTTTCCAGGTCAGGGTGGGTTGTTCAAGCCTCTCAGCTCACAGGGAGGGAAGGTGGGGCTGGGAGAGAAGAGAATTGCCCACAGTCACTTGATGGATAGGATGCAGCATTTCTGCCTGCTTCTGCCCTCTACTGTCTGGGTTTGAAGGAGCAGGACAGGCATCCAAAGACCCCGTCACAGGACTCTAGTGCTCTAGAGTCCTCACCAGCTCTCGTGAGGCTGGTGGACTCACGTCTTGTGGGTAATGCTCCCACCAGGGGCATGGCCAGAGGCCCCAGGGCTCCGGGCTGCAGGTCCGTGTAGACAAGTATGCTTTCTGAGTACCCGGGCCCTTCAGCCTGGCCCTGGATGCCAACAGTACTGGGGCTGGGGAGGGGCAGGAGGCTTCACCGAGGGTGCCTGCTTGTCCCTGAAGACCTTAGAAGTCACACGGGACCTCAGTGTCCTCATGTGTGAACCCTTGGCCCTTGCCTAGGAAAAGGGAATAATGCTAGTTCCTATTCAGGGTGAAGAGCACCCTGGTTCCCAGGGACAGCCACGTACCCTCCAGGTTAGGAAGGGTAGCAAGAAGGTTCCTGTAGGGGTGGTGCTAGCCCCCTGGGGCTTTGGGAGGTGTACGGCTGCGGGAAGGGGGCCCTGGGGCAGACCCCTCCATTTAGCTCAGAGCCCAGGGGACATGGGGATGATGTGTGACAGCCTGGGCTCTGAGCGGGGAGTTGCCCCAGAGCAGGGGGAGCAGGGGCTCTGGCCCTCCCCGCCTGTCTCCCTCTCAGAGTTGGGGAGATGTGGGGTTGGTCAAGCCCTCAGACCCCCAGTGATCCCCTGTACGACTGGGATTCCCAAGGTGCCCATCTCCCTCAGACGTGAGAGGTCCAGGCTTCTCCAAGAAGGGAGATGTCAGCCTTCTTCCCATCACCCGGTTGCCCTGCCTCCCGTTTGGGGGAAGGAGGGGGAGGGGGCCGACTGAGGAAGGGGAGAAGGCACCTGAGCACGCGTGGTCCCCGGAAAGTGGCCCTGGGGGAAACCCCTGCCTGCAGACACCCCTCCCTGTGAAGGATGTAAAAAAAAAAAAACAACTTGTTCTGCCTTTTTGTCTCCCCTCCCTGCCCGCCCCATGCCCCCCCAGACTGCCTGCGCGTCGGCTGCGCACCCAGTAAGTGGCTTCCCTCTTCTTCTGCAGAGCCCCTGGGGGCCTGGAATTCTGGACATTGGGGTTGGGGAGGGGTGCAGGGGGAGGGGAGGAGACGGCGTCATAGCCTGCTTGTGCGGGGCTTGGGCAGTGGGTGTGTGTGTGGGGTGTGCTTGTGGAGGGCAGAGCCAAACGAAGCTGAAGCAGGGGGAGTCGGTGGAGGTCTGGGGTCCGCATGCTCACTGAGACTAGGATAGGGAGGGCCAGAAACTTCGTCTCCTCAAACGCTCTGGAGGGTAGGGCAAAGGCTTGGGATGGCACCTACCGAAGGAGGGCAGGAAGGAGCCGGAGGCGCTGGGCTATCCCGCTGTATCTCGAGGTGGCTACAAGGGGGAGGTCGAGGCACGCGGGAGAGAAGACGAGGGCTGGAGGTGAGTGGGCGGTGAGCCCGGAAGTTCAGCCCTCCACAGCCCCTGTTTGGGGGGCGGGGGGCGGGGGTGAGATGCTGCCAAACGAGGGCGCTCTCAGAGGTGACGGTGAAGCTCTCAGCAGGGGTGAGAGTGGGTGTGGACATTTCTGAGCTCCCAGTGTGCCTGGATTCAACCCTCATCTCTGAATGTGTTTCTGCCTGGTGTGCCCTGTGTCACGTAAGAGAGCCGAGGGACGCGGCAGCCACAGGCAGAAAAAGTGTACTTAGTTCGGCTCTGTGTATTTGGACAGGTGTGCGCATGCGTGGTGAGCCCTGCTCTGCTGGTGAGAGCATTGGGGTGGTGGGCCCAGGAGGAATCTTGAGGGGTGCCGCAAACGGCCTGCAGCACTGTTCTAAAGCTAAACATTTTTAGTCTTGAAGCGGTTCATCCAGGTCTTGAATAAATGGCCGTAATTTCTAAAAAAAGACATTGCGCTCTCTGGCGACGCTGGCCGTGCTGTGTATGTGATGTGTATGTCCCTGTGTGGAATTAACCAAGCGTGTGCAGAAAAGTCACACTGGGTCCCTCTAGATCAGGGATCCCAACCTCTGTGCCATGGACCGGTGCCTCCTGTCAGATCCATGGTGGCATTAGATTAGAAATGAAGTGCCCAATTAATGTAATGCACTTGAATCATCCCCAACTCATCCTCCACCCGTCCTGGTCCGGGGAGAAACTGTCTTCCACGAAGCTGGTCCCTGGTGCCCAAATGTTGAGGACCGCTGCTCTAGATGGGGGAGCTGTGCGTGTGTGTGTGTGTGTGTGTGTGTGTGGAGTGCTCATGGACAGCTGTGAGGCTGTGGGTGCGCATGCACATTTGGGTGTGTGGTAAGGCTCTTGAAAGTTTGAGGCCTATGTCTATAGGCTGGGAATTCAGCTGCTGGCTACACACACTGACACGGAAGGTCGTGAGGCGAGGCGGGCTGAGTATGCTTGTTGTCTGTGTGAGTCTCCCGGTGCAGGGCCTTAGGGCACAACTCCGAAGGCACCCACTATTCACTCACTCCGTGTTCTTTTCCAGTGCCACCCTGGGAAGTTGCACCAAGTGTGGCGATACCAAGTGTGTCTGTGTTTATGACTGGGTGTGTGCAAAGGCTGTGTGTGTGTGTGCGTGTGTGTGTGTGGTGTACCTGCATGCGTGGGTGTGTACAGGGGTGAGGCTGTGTGCCCAGGGTGGTACTTGAAGCAGCCACACGAGGGCAGGAGGAGGTGCCAGGTGACTCCCCCCTCGGTGCCGCAGGTAAAGGCCCTGAGACGCTCTTTGCGGGACACAAGCTCAATGACAATGAGTGGCACACAGTGAGGGTGGTACGACGGGGCAAGAGCCTGCAGCTGTCGGTGGACAACGTGACTGTAGAGGGTAGGTAGTCTGCAGCCCTGTTCTTGGTGACCCCTGCCTGGGTGCCATTTCTCCCTTAGGGGTGGCGTGTCATGGGCTCCTGGACCCTAGGGGCCATTTCGACTCCCCAGAGGCAGCATTGCCCTGCCAGCCTGTTGGCCCAGAGTCCCACAGCTCCCCCAGACCCAGGAGCTGGGTGTGCTGCCAGCGCCTGGTGGGGGCTTGCTGATGTCCTTCCCATGTGGCCCTTGAGTGGAGGGGAGGCTCCTGGGGACCCAAGACCCAGCCCCAGAAGTGATCCTACAGTCTGGGCCCCAAAGCCATGACCCCATCTCTGTCTCCTGTGCTGAGCAGGACAGATGGCGGGGGCCCATACACGGCTGGAGTTCCACAACATTGAGACGGGCATCATGACGGAGCGGCGCTTCATCTCCGTGGTGCCCTCCAACTTCATTGGGCACCTGAGCGGGCTGGTGTTCAATGGCCAGCCATACATGGACCAGTGCAAGGACGGGGACATCACCTACTGTGAGCTCAATGCTCGCTTTGGCCTGCGTGCCATTGTGGCCGATCCCGTCACCTTCAAGAGTCGCAGCAGCTACCTGGCGCTCGCCACGCTCCAAGCTTACGCCTCCATGCACCTCTTCTTCCAGTTCAAGACCACAGCCCCCGATGGGCTCCTCCTGTTCAACTCAGGCAATGGCAATGACTTCATCGTCATCGAGCTGGTCAAGGGGTGAGGTGCTGGGCTCTGCACCGCTGTCAAGGACGTGGTCCCCCCTTCTCCCCACCATGACCAAGAGGCAGTTCCCTCAGCCACTGGCTGAGATGTTCAGTCCCCACAGACCACAGGTCAAGATTCAGGTGCCCCCGCCATCAGGCAAGATGGAGAAGCAGCACCCTCTCTTCCACCCTGGTCACCCCCCCCCCAGTTACTTCCTTGCCAGGGGTTTCTCAGTCATATCTGTGCTCCATTCACTGTCCTGGCCCTGGCCATCCGGCCCTACTACAGACAGAAGGCAAGGCTGGGTCCCTGTGACCTCTCTGGCCTAAGAGGCCCCCACCCTAGAGCAGCTTTGTCTCTGCTCAGAGGACCCTACTGCCCCCACAGAGCTATCCCTCCATGAGCTTCTTTTCGGAACCTGTCCCAGGAGCCAGGTCCTCTGCGGCTTCTCTCCCCACATCCCTCATGATGGGACCTCACACCTGAGTCCTCGTGTTGTTGGTTTGGGTTCTTCCACTATGAAG
>SJXQ01006811.1:48923-62589 GCA_006408695.1 Aepyceros melampus | reverse complement strand
TGGACACCCCCCTCTCCCTCTCCCTTTCTGGTCTCCCCCTACTGCCTGTCCCCTCCCTGTCTGTCACCCCTGCCCCTCCCCACCCCCCAGGCCGCCAGCTGACCATCTTCAACAGCCAGGCTGCCATCAAGATCGGGGGCCGGGATCAGGGCCGCCCCTTCCAGGGCCAGGTGTCCGGCCTCTACTACAATGGGCTCAAGGTGCTGGCGCTGGCTGCCGAGAGCGACCCCAACGTGCGGACCGAGGGCCACCTGCGCCTGGTGGGGGAGGGGCCGTCCGTGCTGCTCAGCGCGGAGACCACGGCCACCACCCTGCTGGCCGACATGGCCACCACCATCATGGAGACCACCACCACCATGGCGACCACCACCACGCGCCGGGGCCGCTCCCCAACGCTGAGGGACAGCACCACCCAGGTGAGGGCCCCGTCAGCGGGCTGGCGAGGGGTGGGGCTTCGGGTGGGGGAAGGGCTGATGCCTGCCTAGCAACCCCGGTGCCTGGGAAGCTCTGGGGGGACGTCGGTTTAGGTGGACCCGACAAGGTCTCCTTTCTTGAAGCGCTTGTCACCCTGGGAACCAGGGATGTCGTAGATGTAGAGGTGACCACTCTTTCTAGGGGACCATTCCCAGAGTTGAGGGGAAGTTGGGTAACCTAGCTAGACCAGGGAAGACCACCCCCCACCTCTGAGAGAGGCGCTGCTATAGGGGGAGAGCAGAGCTGGGAAGGAAGTCTTCCTGGAGGAGGCATCCCAGGCCTCTGCTTGATGCTTCTACCTGGAGAGACAGGTGAAGCCCCAAAGAGACCAAATTGGGCTGCAGGATGGAATGACCCCTGCTACCTGCCTAGTAATGAAGGCCATATTCGGTGTTGTGTGGGCATCGAGGGGGAGACAGAGCCAGGGTGGCACCGCTCTGGGCAGGGCACAGAGGCGACAGCACTGGAGGGGCCAGCGGCTCACCCGGAGGTGGCAGCCCTTCTCCAGAGGTTGTTGTAGGCCAGAGCAGCCTCTCCTGATTGCCGGTTCCTTGTGGTGGGACTGCCGGCCCGCTCCCGTCACAAGCCCTGTCTGTGTGCCCTTAAGTAGGCGCTGCCGTGTGGCAGGCCTCAGTGTCCTCTGTGCCTGTGGGTCAGAGCCCGGCAGATGCAGACAGTCCCCTGGTGCCCCACCTCCCTCCTCCAGCCTGTCCTGCCTGCTATACTCTCCCCGGGTCCGGTTTGAGTTTATCGCCTCTTGCACCCAGGGGAGCACCCGAGGGGGCTGTATCTGAGAATGAGGCTCTGCTGGGACAGGAGAGGCCTGACTTTTCTGGTGGCCAAAGCTGATTGAGCATATGTGACTCACTAAGGCAGCCCGGGTGCAGCTGAGTTTTCTAGCTGTTGCTGTGGCCTGAGGGTGGGGGCTCGCACCTGGCACACTGGATCTTGCTTAGGGACCCTGCTCTCTGCCCAAGCCACTCCTGTTCCCCATTGCCCATGGCTGCGGGCCTCTGGGCCTGGCGGGACCTCTGTCGTCCCGGGTGAGGGAGGGGCTGAGTCAGTCACCAGGACAAGTCCTACCTCCACCACCAGTCTGCCTTGCGATTCTGTAAATGAGGGCTGTCCTCTGACTCCCTTCCCCTCATCCTTGCCAGTCTGTGTGGGAGGGGCCTGGATCTGGTTGACAGCTTTGTCCAGGGAAGAGAGTCAAGCCTGAACCCCCTTCCCTTCTGCCTGAACCCCCTTCCCTTCTGCCTTTAGAGCCAAGAAAATTGAGGGGACCCGAATGCCAAGCCTTACCCCAGGAAGCAGGGAGCCCTGGGAAAAAGGCGTGGCTCTACCCAAGGTTGGGCACTGGCTATGCCCAGTGCCTGATGGCAAGAAGGGCATCCAATCTCAGTTTGAGGTGATGGGCAGACTGTCTAGGCAGGAGAGAGGGGTGGGGCTCTAGGGGTCACAGCTGTGTGGTGGAGCCTGCAGGCCGGCAGAGAAGCAGAAGTAGTCTTCCAGTCCCCACCTTGCCCTTTGATGAGGGCTGCACAGTCCTGAGATCAGGGGGTGGGGAAGAGCGGGATGTGACCGGTTCACCCCTTACCCAGCCCAGACTCCTCCCATCCTTGGCCTTTGGCCTGGCCTTCTCCCTCCACCCAAAGTCTTTAATTCCCTTCCTGCTTGGAGTCTGGGTTTCCTTCCTTGGGTTTCTTCCCTGTCACCCCCTGTGTATCCCCCCTCCCCTTACACTCACTCATCTTGGGGATTCTCTTTCTTTGCAATCAGGAGGAGAGAAAATGCTGACAAAGTCGACTCCTGTTGTCATGGCAACCACAGCCCTAATTATTATTGTGTGCAGCCTGGTTCCCGGGCTCCAGGAAGGGGGTTGGAAGAGAGATGAGAATGGTGGGGTGGTTAGGCTGGAACTGAGAAAACCCCCAGGTCCTGCTCTGCCCATGCCAGCCTCCAGAGGCCCCCGAGCCACACCTCCCTGCTGCCCCTGGACCCCCTTGCTCTGGTCTTGCAGTCACAGGTCCGCCTTGAGTCCCCTCAGCTTCCCAGAAATAAAAGGCACAACGTGTGCTGTTTCATTGATCCCCAGGAGCGCGGGAGCTGCTGCAGAGCAGGGCTGTTCCGTCTCGCTTTGCATGGGGACGTGGAGGCCCCTGGGTCACCCAGCAAACTATGAGAGAGCTGGGGTGTGGACCAGGGTGTGTGTCTCTGCCCAGGGCCCATCCTCCATCCTGTCCCACAACTCAGGAGGTGGCCATGGGGCCTGCTGACCCGCCCTGGAATCCTCCTCTTTCCCCCAACCCTCCTCTCGCCCCCCAGAACACAGATGACCTCCTGGTGGCCTCGGCCGAGTGCCCGAGCGATGACGAGGACCTGGAGGAGTGTGAGCCCAGTACTGGTGAGTGCCTTTCCCCCCTCCCCTGCCCCGGGCCCATTGCGACGCTGAAGGGAGGGGGGCGACTGTCCCTGCCCCCAGCCCAAGCCCCTCCCAGAGGCCTCTGCCAGGCCTTAACTTTTCCTGATAGCTTCCTCTCCCTTCCTGCCATTGCCACCAGGCCCCATGAGTACTCCCTGGTGAGGCAGTTTTGGCCTTTTGGTGCCTCTGCCCTCAGAGGTAGTGAGGTCCTTAGCTTGGGGTCCTAAGATTGAGGGCCAAGGGATGCCAGGAGGGAAAGAGGGAGAATTTACCCTAGAAAGATGAGTAACTTCAGGTCCCATGAGTCGTTATGGTGTGCTGGGGGGTGGAGTATGGGGATGGGGAATGCAGGCCTAGGAACTACAATTCCCATCAGCTCTTGGGTTCAGAACTGCAATTCCCATTAGTCCTTGAGGTCTAGGGTTCTCTTGGTCACTAAAAGAGGAGATCTCTGCTGGCTCTTGCACCCTCCTCACTCCCAGTCTCAGGGAGGTGGCCAGACAATCCCGGGGCTCCCTGGCCAAGCTGGGGCAGTTAGGTGGGAGGTGCCCCAGCCAGGCATTAGATCCCCAGGGAGATTGGGCCTGGGGAGCTGCTCTGGGAGGAGAGCAGAGCTGGGAGGGAAGGCTTCCTGGAGGAGGCATTCCAGGCCTCTGCTTTATGCTTCTAGCTAGAGAGGAGGGTGCAGCCCCACAGAAAGAGACAAGATTGGCAAAGCAGGGGTGGGCCTTGGGTGCCAGCTGAGAAGTATGGGGTGTGGAACGGCACAGTGGGTGCATGTGTGCAGGTGGGTGGCAGCTGGGAGGAGCTGAGGCCGGCAGCGGGAAGGGAAGGAGACTGAACGTGGCCACGTTTCCCCTGGGAGCACATGGGCCTTGGTGGTGGCCTGGATGAGCCCCCGGGGGCCTCATCTCTTGCTTGGGTTTTGCAGAGACTTCTCCCCATTACTTTGCAATGCTTGACGGCTGGGCTATTGGTACTGGAAGCTGGAGGTTGGGGCAGGTGCCTGCAGGGTCGGGGTCGGGGGAGGGGGTGAAGGGGTCAGCTGAGGTGGGCAGTGTGACCTGGGCAAAGCCTGTGAATCTGGCCTGAGGGATAGCCTGGGGGGGTCTGCCAGCCACAGGAGAGCCACTCAAGCTAAGGGTGGGCTGCAGCGGGCATGGAAGGAGACTGAATGTGGCCATTCAATGGAGGAGTGGCGGCAGAGCCAGAAGACCCTGGACCCTTGGGGCAGAGACCAAGGGTGAAGGATTTCTGGCACGCAGGCCACCAGGTCCAGAGGCTGATGCCTGACCGCCCTATGTTCCTCAGTAGGCTAGAGTGAGGGGGTTGTTCTGGCAGTCTTGGGCTCCGAGGGACTTTGGGAAGTCTCTGGTTACTGGGCTGGAAAGGCCTTCACACCCACAGCCCGAACAGTGCTTTCTGGACGGATGCCTTCCATATGGGAAACTCTTCTTTGGGGGGCTCCCCCGTCTCTCTGGTGATCTTGGCTCAGGGATGCACCCTCATACCCACTGTTGCTTTGGGAGGTTCTGGGACTCTGGAACCTTTGACATAGCACCCTCCTCGCACCCCACTTTCCCCCAGACTAGTCACTGAAGGGGTTTCCTGTAGGTGAACACAGAGCTTCCAGCTCAGGCCTGCAGGAGGGGCTGTGCTGCAGGGTGCCATGGAGCCCTGGGATGGGACTCTGGGGAAAAGGCTCTGTGGTCACGAGAAAAAGGCACTCCTTGGCCCCACCTGACACGTTTGCACACTTGGGGATGTGAACTGCTGGGGTGGGTGGAGAAGCCTCTGCTTTCCCTGGGCCCTGCAGATGGCCATCCTACAGCGACAGACAGGGCCATCCCGGGGCCATGCACTGTCCACTAAGGCTCGGGCCTCCCAACCCCACCCAGATCTTATCAGGGGCCTGGCTGTGACGCTGAGTGTGTGTGCAGGTGGCCGGGCACTTTTAGGCTGTGTTGGGACCAGGGATTGAGGCAGAGCTGAAGTGGGCAGGTCAGTTGCCTTCCCTCCATCAAAGGGTCAAGTCTGTGAGGGGACTGTGGAGGGTGGAGGAGGAATGGAGGCTGGGGGATGGGGAGAGGCTGGTGGGCCAACATTTAAAAATAAGAGGGTGGGTGGGCAGAGGGCATGCTGAGTGTCCAGAAAAAACCCACGGAACCCACCTGAGATGTACATTGCACATGTTTGCACCTCCACATTCACGCTCTCTGAAATGTTTTTGGGAGGCCAGATAAGGGCCAAGATGACTCTAGGGTCCCTAGACCATGACACCTCCCACCTGGAGGGGGAGGGGCTCGGCCCAGAACCCCTCTTGTGCCCCCAGTGTGGAGGCTTTTTCTTCAGCAGACACCAGGCCTCCTTGGTCTCCAAGGTCATTGTCAGAGATGGAAGCAGCCTGGCTAGAGACAGCAGCTACTCAGGGGCTGGCCTCAGGCTCTTTGCACCTCTCTCACCTGCCAGATCCTCCTCCCTGGGCTCCAGGTGTGAAGCCTCAGATCATCCCTGACGTGTTCCTTACCTTTTATTGACTTGGGCCCCTCCACAGAGCCCAGACCCCACTCTCCCTCTCCAGGCACCCCAGCTTGGAGAACCCATCATCTGACAGTCACTTTAGTGAGTGTGCCGCCCAGCCAAAGAAGGGCGTTGTGTTGATGGATGCAGTGTTCAGATTCTTTCTAGTGGGAGTGCCTTTAGGAAGCAATGTCCTGCATAGCAGGCACTGTGACCCACCACCCCCTGTCTTAGCCGGCCTGACCTACACCCTGTGTTACGGGCCTGGCTGTAGGGAACTTGCCCCTGAGACACACAGAAGTGCATGCACAGGCTCAGACCCACAGAGGGACCCAGCTACATGCACACAGGTGTCTGACCAGAGGCACACTCACATCCTGGCACACACATTTATAGACCTACTGGCAAGCTCATTCATGTCCACTTCCACAGGTCCACATATGTTCAAACCTAAAGGGCACATGCCATTTGTGCCCAGGCTAAAAGAGGCATGCACGTGCTTAGATTTAAAGAGACATGCTTGTATTCAGAGCCCCAGAAGCCTGGCACACACAGACAACCCCCCACAGATGTACACAGTTTCACAGGAGCACACACATGTTCAGAGCCCCCATCCTGCGTGTGTGTGCTTAGCGCTCCACACCTAGATGCGGGCTCGCAGGTGTCTGCCTGCTCAGACCCACAGCTTTCACACTCACACATGCGCCCGACTGCACAGGGTGCTGTGCAGCATGTCTTTAACCCACCAAGGCAGCCGTGGGTGCTCAGAGCTGCACATCCATGCACGCACAGCCCCACTGAGGTGCACGTGTGCGTATCTATTGAGGGGTAGACCAGATGTTCAGAATCACATGCACGTGCTCAGAAGCACATGCATATTTTAGATATTCAAGAGACACATATGCCCGTGTGCTCAGACCCTTAAGGCCCATGCGTATACGAATCTGAGACTCTCAGAATTCCACATCCACACTCAGCTCAGAGAGGCACACACACGTATACAAATCCACCTGTGTCTCAGACATGCTCACACGTGCTCAGGTCATAGAATCCTCTGTGTGAGCTTTTACTTGCAAGATGTTCACAGATGTGTGTGTGTGCATGTTCTGAGTAGGCACACACACCACGTGAGCAAGCTTTCTGAGGTGCAGGCGCATGTGTGACACACAGGCATGTGAATTCAGGGATGTCCATGTCTGCCTCCGGCTCACAGAGGTGCACGAGTGTCACAGCTCCACACATGCACACACTCGGGCTCAGACCTGCCCCTTGCACATCTGTTCATGATCACTAAGAGGCATACATCCTCAAAGGTGTGTCCTCATGTGCCGAGTGTGTGCTCATATGAGACCCCTGAACGTGTGTGTGTGCACATCCTCAGGCAGGCCGTGTGTGCACAGACCCAGGGGTCCACGCACAGACACATGTTTCTTCAGCCCCACGGACCTGCACCCCTCCCCCACCACCCGGAAGAGGAGCTCCTCAAGGCCCATCTCAGCTCATTCTCACCTGTGGGCCCTTGAGCTCGGACACACACATGTGCTCAGATCCCTCAAGACATGCATATGCGTACTCAGTCCCACAGTGGTGTACACACACGTGCACACACACACAGAGTCAGGTCAACACTGACCCACGTGGGAGCTCACAGCTGCTCATACACTTACTCATACACTCAGAGATAAACACGCAGCTACACATAGAAGGACACCTACATATCCGTGGACCCTCTGGCCAACACACATCTTCAGACGCAGTACAGTGCCTGCCTCTCTGTTCACCATGTGAGCACACAGACCACAGGGGCCTGCACATACATGTGTACTTGGCTTCGCATAAACCCCCATGTTCAGACCCAGAGAAGTCACCTCATGCACGTAGCCCACGTGTGCAGCCCTTCCAAGGCTCTGCTCCTGTGCACACACACACGGGGCCTCAGAGGCGTGCACACACACGCACACAGGGCCTCAGAGGCGTGCACACACACACGGGGCCTCACAGGCGTGCACACGCACACGGGGCCTCAGAGGCAAACACACGCACATGGGGCCTCAGAGGCGTGCACGTGCACACGGGGCCTCAGAGGCATGCACACGCACATGGAGCCTCAGAGGTGTACACATGCCTAATTCCACAGGCATTGACCCATTTGCTCAGACCCACACATCTAGCTCAGAATCAGAGGCACAGATGTGTTCAGATTCTAGCCTGTCTTAAGATAACATTAGTTGTTATAACAAACAGGCTCTCCACACCGTGGTTTAACACATAGAAACTGACTTCTCCTTCACATAAACGCTGTTCCTAATGGGTAAGCAGCTCTTTTCCAAGCGCTAATTCAGAGTCAGTCTCTGTCCACCTTGAAGTTGCACTGTGACTTCCCCAGTTGTGGTGGAAGGGGATGAATGGGGAGGGGCACAAGGGGAGGGTTTATGGGCCAGGCCTGGGAGGGAGAGGGGCACGTGGGCCCTGCTGATGCTGCCCTCCAGCGCACTGTCCCCGTGGCACAGCCTAGCTTCCAGGCAGGTTGGGAGGCATGGCCCTGCTGTGCTCACAGGAGGAAGCAAAAGCAGATTTGGTGACCAGCTAGCCATTTATCTGCCACAGTCTGGGCTTTGGGTCACAAACGATGCATTCCACTCTCTCCCGCCCACTGAACACACCCACCCCTCCCCAAGGGAGACACCCAAAGCCCCCCTCCCCGCAACCTGATTAGAACAATCTTCTGAGAGGGGAGGATGTCTGCAAGATGGATCCTTTCGTAGGGTCCAGACTTAGCTCCTGGGTACCCATATGTGGTCTGGATACCCATTAACTAAAAGGATAATTGATCTCATTGCCCACACACCCAGAACACCAGAGACAACCACCACCATAAAACCCTGCATCCAAAGGGAAGGATGGAGGGCACAGCAGCTTGTAGTTGCTAGTACTGGGAGATCCAGCCAGCAGGCAGCTCGAGGCTCTGCCCTTAGTCGTGGGGATGTTTCCCCCTGAAACCTGCTCTGCTGTCTGGAGGAGCTTTCCTTTGTCTGGAGCCCTGGTGCTGCCCTCTGGCAGGTCCCTCCCAGTCCTTTATCCTTCATGGCCATCTCTGGGTGGGTGTTGCGAAAGCATCCTCCTTGGAGGCCCCACAGCCTTGACAGTCCACTTGCTGTGCATATTTGGGGGGCCAAAGGTGGTTTTGAGGCTCAAACAGTCAACGGACCCCACTCAGACTTCTCTCCTAGGCATCAAACAAGCCTGTTTATTTCCTTGTTTCTCTGTCTTCTCTCTTAATTTAGCAGTGACTATCTTGAGGGCTTTGGGAACAATTGGTGGGGAACCGCATCCTTAGTCTGATCCTAGAAGCCAGGCTGAACCCCTGTTATTCAGGCGAAAGTGTCACTGGGCCGCTGTCCCTGAAAGCTGTCTCCAGTCTTCTCTCTTAAAGAATTGGGGTTGGGGGCAGCGGCTCTTCTGACATTTGCAGGCCTTATATTCTGGGCTCTCTCTGGTCCCTTCATCTCTGTTGCGAACCCACCAGTTCTTGTCTAACGTTGTCTCTTTTTTGTAACACGTTACTAAATGCAGGAGGTGAAAGCCGGCCCTGCCATCCTGACTTTCTGAGCACTTTCCCTTAGTGCCTCAGCCTCAGCAGGTGCAGGCGGGTCCTAATCCAAGATGCCAGCTGTCCTGCGGCTGCGTTATGTGGTCCTGCATCTTTCCAGCCTCCAAATCCATCTCCTTGAATTGTTACCTGAGGGCCACAGGTTTTTGTTAATGTAACACCCACTTGGGGCGTGTCTGTACTAGTGAAGGTAATGTGTGTTTTTGTAACAGATAACCCCTGAATCGGAGTGGGTCCTTCAAGGGAAGTTTCTCACTCAGGGGAAGCCCTACCTGGGTGACTAGCAGGAGTGCTCGGGGAACCCAGGGTCCTCCAACCTGTGGCTCCTCCATTTCAGCACGAGGTTGGCAAGGTCACTGGAAGGAGGAGAAAGAGTGCAGAGCCTGGCACCCTGGAGCGTTTATGGGCCTTTACTAGCATTGCCCACTGCTCCCTCCTATGGCCACACCTACTTGCAAGGGCTGCTGGGAAATGTAGTCTCACTGCCTGAGGGAAGGAGGCGGTCAGAGGCATACTGCGTGTGCTCAGACCCTCGGTGGTAGGCTCGCATCTCCTCAGGAACACTTTCATGCGTTCACACGGGCACGCATGAGCTCAGACCACCACGTACAAACCAGTTACAGAGCACAGACTCACTCACATGCTCGAACGTTCGCTAAGACTCGCCACCATGTGGACTCATGTGCCCAGATCCATCAAGGTTCATGTTTGCACGCACATGCACACACATGCTTAGAGACACGTGCCCAGGTGCACAAACAGACCCCTCAAAGGGTGGATGCACGGGTGTGCACGTGTGTGCACATAGGATGCGCCTCACCGTCTCAGACCTTGACTCCACCTTGGCCCTTGTGTGCCCTTGCTGTGCGGGGATTTCTGGTGGGGAGGTGCGGCACCCTTCAGGCCACTGCACACAGTTGCACAGATTGTTCTCTGCTGGAACAGGTGAGTAAGGCCTGAAATCTCGCCAGTGCTCTGCTTGCCAAGCCGTGTCCTGGACCCTGGAGCGGGGCTGTGTCCACCAGCAAGACAGGATGCCTTTTTCCAATTTTGCACAAAGATCCAATCTGCCAAACTATACGCCTGCAGGGCTGTGGCCACATTGAAGGGCTGCCGTTTTTCTAATCCCCATTAAATGCTGGACTAGTGGCCTTCTGTCAGTCACAGTCTGGACAGGGCACCCAGGGTTGGCGGTGAGGCCTCAGTCAGCTGATTGCTTCATCTCTCTCAGCCTCAATTCTAGATGCTTCTTTGGGGATTGGCAGATCTTGCCTGGGTGGGAATGGGGTTCCTGGCTAGATTTCCAGTCAAGGGCCTTCTGTGCCCTAAAAGCAGAAAGGGTCTGGCTTGCCAGGCCAGCAGCCCCCAGAGCCAGGGTTTGCTGGGCGGGGAGGGTGCTTGGGAGTGGCTTGTGATCTCCTTGGCCAGAATGGAATTCCCTTTAGTAAGGGAACTGCCATGCACTGAAATTCAGTTGAGGAGCAGAGGGTGAGTGGTATCTATGATAAACGCCCCTGTGAATATTCCCCCAATGCTGCATTTGCCTGAAATGGAGGAGGGGAGAAAGGCTGTCTAGGGCCCTTATCAGACCCCCAGGGGCACCCCATCCCAGTGTGCACCCTTGGAGTAGAACTGGACCCAGGATTCCAGGCACCATAGGAAGTCCGCACCCCAGATGCCCAGTGAGAAGGGCGACCTGGGGAGCCCCCAGCTGGACTTCTGCAGTGAGGAGTCTCTGAGGGCTCCTCCCTTCCTCCAGGCCCCACTAACTCCTCACTGGGGCAAGCTTGCCTGACCCTTTCTGGACTGATGAATGACCTCAGAAAAACGCAGTACCGTATTCTGAGTGTGACTTGACTACCACAGAGCCCAGGCTGGCTTAAGTGGGTGCTGGAGAAGGAAGGCAGTATGGGGTTGCAATAGTGTGTTTGTCTCGTGGAGAGGGTAGGGGTTGTGGGACCCAGGAGGGACATGGTGTCGGGAATGGAGGCTTGTGTTCAGGGCCATGAGAAGGGGGCATCAAGGGGCAGATGTGGCAGTGTGGGAGCTGTGGGTGAGGGCAGGACACCCTCAGGAGATGCCCTCAAGGCCTTGGACCCAGGGGAAAGCCCCAGAGGAGCTGAGGATGCAGGACCACACCCCGGAGATGGAGGCAAGAAGTGGCTGCGGTTGAAGGGCAGGGGCAAGAGGTCAATGTGACCAGGCCTGGGAGGCGTGGAGGCAGGGATCAGGGAAGTGGGGTGCTTCACAGGGGGATCCTGGGAGCCTGTGTGCCCCGAGGACTTAAAGAACCAGTGAATTACAGCAAATGGTTGTGGGGTGGGGGACTCAGGATGGGCAGGACTTGTCTGTGATCCAAGGCCTGAAGCCTCTGAATACCCTCATCTAGTGGGGTGGGGGTGAGCAAGAGGGTAGACAGACAGATCTGTGCCCTGATTGGCCTGATCAGCCCCCTGTGGGCTGTGATGTGTCCCCAGCATGGGTCTCCTGGTCCCATGTCGTGGGCCTGGCATTCTGCTGGAGCCCCAGCTATAGGTAGCTTGTCAAGGAGAAGCTTGTCTAGGACAAGCCTTGATCTTAGTCTTCAAGAACAACTGGTGGCCCAGTCTAAGACAGAAGGTAGAGGAGACTGTGGGTGAGAGCTGGGCCCATGGAGCAGCTCCTGCCAGGCTGAACTCTCAGAAGTGCCTGCTGCCTGCAGGGGCTGGGGAGGAAAGATATTCAGAAGCCAGCTGCTCTGGCCCATGAGAGGGGCTCCCAGCCCTTTTGCTCAGATACCTAGCTTGGCCTGGCTCAGAGGAAACGTCTGATGAAATTTCCTCCCTTGATCGAAACACAGCGAGCCCCTGCTCTGTGCCAGGCCCAGTGCTGGATACTCCGGAGAGACAGATGGGCCTTGGGCCTTACTGGCAAGGAGTCCAAACCTGTGCCTCCAGGACAGAATAGGAAAATGGTGTCAGAGGCATCCAGGGCAGAGAGGAGCATCTGGAGGTCTGCCTGGAAGAGGAAGTGCTTGGTTGGATTCAAGGATGAGTGAGATATCAGCAGGGGGAAGGTGCTCTGAACAGAAGGCAAAAGGTCAGGAAGAGGGCAAGTGGTGTGGGCCCACAGTGAGTACCCTAGATGTGTTCAGGGTTCATGCAGGGAAGGGAGCCTTGTCATAATCGGGTCCAGATGTCACCATTTGATGGGCTACCAGCCTCCTCCTCAGATCTAACAGCTGAGTTTGCCCCTGATGAGGGACCAGGTTGCTGGGCTAATCTTGGTGGGTGTAGGGTTCAGGTAGGGATGGAGAACCAACTATGTTCCTCCCTAGGCTGGGAGCCAGGCCTTAACCTTACTCTAGGCCTGGAGCCCAGTACCCTAATGTTATAAATGAGGAACGTGAAGCCCAGAAAATGAAAGAAACTAACCCACAGTCACATAGGAACTCATGATAGAACAGTTCTTGGCCTCCCAGGTTAAAATCGAAGCCAAGCGGTAAGCAGCCTAGCAGATTCCTGCAGGCATGGGGAGGATGAGTCAGGCCTTCTGGGGCTCCTTGTGAGACATGACCCTTCCCTGGCCTCCAAGAGCCACAGAAGAGACGGGATAGTCCATTCAAGTAGCCTGACACTGACGCCTGGAAGACTCTGGAAGTCCTGCCCACTCCAGGCCTCAGCATTCTCCTCCATGACAAGCTGGTATTGGACAGTCCCAGCCCCACAGAATATGCTTCTCTGTTCTTGGCTCAGTTTCCCAGAGTGGCTGAGCCTGTAGAAGGCCAGGTGCTCAGAGGCTTCACAGTCTGGGGTGCAGGTGAGCTCCTGCCCAGGGGGAAGTTAGATCCTGGTGGGGAGAGCAGCCTGAGGAGCTTGGCGAGGCTCTGAGTTCAATAGCAAGATCTTGGCTGAGCTGGCTACTGCGACCAAGGATGGCTCTGCCAGATTGCTGGAGGTTGTGATCTAGAGGATCAGCAGAGGTGTTTGAACAGCAGGGCAGAGACCAGAGCACTTTGGGTAGGGGGAGGAGGAGAAGAGGTGCCAAGACGTAGTGGTGGCACATGGCCGACCTGGCTGCATGGGTCAGAGGGATCCGCCAGTGGAGTCCTCAGAAGCTTCCCTGAGACGGAGTGGGAGGCTTGTGGTGTGATCTGCACAGATCCAGTGCTGCAGAGAGATCAGAGATAAGCACTCAGATAGGGGGCATGCCTTGAGCTGAGCTGGAAGGAGTACCAGAAGAGAGAGCTACCACCCCCACCAGACCCAGACCTGCCTCTCCAGAGTAGGGAGTGCTTCCACCAGCCCTGTAGACCCAGGGCTCAGCTCCCTTTGGCCCCAGACCAGTGGGTTGCAGTGTTTTCGTTTGAGAGGGGTCGTCCAGGGGGCTGATGGGTGTTGTAGTTGTTGACCCAGGGGCTGATGGGAACTGTGGTCCACACCCCTGTAAGGGCTAATGAGATTTGTAGTTCTCACTCTTTGGGGCTGATGGGAATTGCAGTTTCTACCCAGGGGACTCCAGCTATCAGACCTAGGCTCCCACCCCCAGAGGCCCTCCCCCGTAGTTCTCCTGGGCCCTATATTAGCAAGTACATCTTTCCCAGATGGCTGTGTATGTATTTTCTTTTCTTTTTTTGCTTTCTTCTTCTTTCCGTTGTTTTA
>SJXQ01006811.1:34587-45732 GCA_006408695.1 Aepyceros melampus | reverse complement strand
TCTGAGAGGAACAGCAAATGCAGATATATATTGAAGACAAATAATCTAGATATCGCGAGCAGCAGCCTGTGGCATCCGTTGGGCCCGGGCAGCAGGGAAGAGGGGGAGCCAGGCATAGCCCGCGGACTGCTGGGGTCACTTCTCTGCCCACAGGCTCCCTGCTCCCCCAGTTTTTTTTTCTCTCTTTGTTAACAAATGTGTCTGAGTCTTGGAAAACACCCCAACCCCGGAAATGTGTGGGAAAAGAAAACAAAAACTTTCCAAATCCAACAGTCCTGTGCAGTTTGTTCGGGTCGGGTGCTGTTGGGACACTGGTCCCAGCTCTGGGCTGGGATCTGGGCCCAGACGAGCCCATGAGAGCTGGTAAGTAGCGCCCAAAGGTTTGGGTTGAGCATGGCTTTGAGCTCCTTGAAGTGGCTTGGCTTTGTCTCACCCTCACGTCCCAGGCAGCCCCCAGACCTGAGAGCGATGACTGGTCTCTGGCCCCACTGGCCATGGACCTTAGCTTCTCTCAGTGCCTGTGTGTGTGCTTGGTCATGTCTGACTCTGCGACCCCACGGACTGTAGCCCACCAGGCTCCTCTGTCCATGAGATTTTCCAGGCAAGAATACTGGAGTGGGTTGCCATTTCCTACTCCAGGGGATCTTTCCAAGCCAGGGATCCAACCCGAGTCTCTTGTGTCTCCTACATTGGCAGGCGGACTCTGGGAGTGGACAAATCCCGAAGTGGGAGCATCCTTTTGCCCTCTAGTGACTAGAAAGGGCCTGCATTCTGGTGGTGGCCGCGTGTGCATGGGGAGTCGGGGGAGCGGGGGGGTGTGTGCTTGGTCATGTCTGACTCTGCGACCCCACGGACTGTAGCCCACCAGGCTCCTCTGTCCATGAGATTTTCCAGGCAAGAATACTGGAGTGGGTTGCCATTTCCTACTCCAGGGGATCTTTCCAAGCCAGGGATCCAACCCGAGTCTCTTGTGTCTCCTACATTGGCAGGCGGACTCTGGGAGTGGACAAATCCCGAAGTGGGAGCATCCTTTTGCCCTCTAGTGACTAGAAAGGGCCTGCATTCTGGTGGTGGCCGCGTGTGCATGGGGAGTCGGGGGGTCGGGGGGGGACAGCCTTGACACAGCCCTCGGGGGAGGTAATATTATTCGTGGATGGGAAGAGCTTCAGCTGCTAGTCCAAGGTCTCAAGGTGGGTCAGTATCTGAGTCCAAATTTTCCCCCACTTCCGCCTAACTCTGGGGTTTCTGCTCCTTTTACATCTCTAGAGTTTGGCCCTTGCCCCCCACTGGCTGATGGTGGGCAGCACCTGGGGCTGCAGGTGGGAGAAGGGTCCATACACCTCAGACCAGCTGTTTGCTTCTTCATGGGGACACGAAATGGGCCCAAGGTCCCAGACATGCGCAGTGGGTCTGTATTTGTTCATCCTCTTGGTCTAAAGGAGCCGAGACTCTTAAGGTGGAGGTTGTACATGAGGGCCCGCGCATCCTCGGTTGTACTTGTACATCCTCAGGAGTGTGGGTGAGTCTGCATCTCCCAGGGGGCCGTGCCGGAGCACCAGGCTTTTGGAGACAGGACTCAGCCACACTTCATTACTCAGGTCTCCTCTGCTTCTGCTTGGTGGGTTTTGCCCTCACCCCGCTGCTCCAGGCTCTGCCTTCTCGAGCTCTTGGCTCATCGTCACCCTTCATTGCCCTCCTTCATCGACCTATTGTGCTTCCTGAACTTCCACCCTCGGCCAGCGCATTCTTGCAACAGTGTCATAAGATTGGTCATTGTTTAGGCCTGGACACCTCCCAGGGTCCTTGGGCTCAATGCCCACTGAAACTCCATCCAGATCCACCGCATCTCCCCCTGCATCCCTCCATTCTGGGATGAAGCTTTTGTGGTAGGACCCTTCCCCTCATGGGGTGTGCCCCAGTGGCCCTTGAGAGTCCTCCCTCCACCCCGAGTCCTAAGGGGGTGGGAAAGTGAATCCTCCCCCAGCCGCCCCAGGGGGTGGATTTCCATGGACTTGACCTCTCCTCTCTTTCCTGAACCAGTCACCAGGAGGGGAGGTTGGGCCTCGCTTGTCTCCTACTGCTCACAGTCTTGGAGGGCAGCCTCACCGAGGTCAGCTATCACCCTCTGCGGGAGCCTGCGCGAGGCCTGGCGGGGGACAGGCTTGTCAGGATGTCTTGTCCCTGTGCTGGTCATGGCCTTGCCCCAGGGTCTTCTGCTGCTGCTCTCCCTGTCCAAGGAGTGGAGACTTATCTCGGGTTCTCCTGCCCCCATCACCACTAGCCAAAGAAAACAAAGACAGGAGGCAGGAGCTCCTTGGTGTCAAGAAGGGAACATCCTTACTCCAGAAATTTCTAGAGTGGCCTCGAACAGTCTATCGGAGTAGGGGGTCAGAAAGAAGGACAGTGCAGGACTTGGAAGATGGACTCCGTCTGACTCATTGCCGTGTGGCTGTGCGATTGTGTTTTGCTCTCTGTGTGAGGAAGCTAAGAGCCCTGTCGCCCAAGGACTCGGTAGTGAGGAAAGACTCCTGGCCTCTGCCACTCACTCAGTGTGCTTGTCTGTAAGAGACAGTCCCCTTGGTCTTAACCCCTTCATCCTGTGCATCTCATGTTGAACTTACCACCTGGGCCTGACCTGGGCTCCTGGTATCTCGCTGGGCTGGCAGTGACCCCCAGGAGAGTCTGAACAGCATGGGGATGGGTGAAACTCTGGGTACCCTGCTCCTGGACACTGGTACTTGCAGGGATGTGTCAGGAGATTCTAGGGGGTGGGAGGGGAGAACGAAGGATGGGGTTGGGGAAGAAGCTTGCAGTGAAGCCTGGCTGACGCCTTTGACTGTGAGACCTGCGCTGGCCAGGCAGGCCCCCAAGTGCGGGAACGCAATCTCAGCCAGCGTGGGAGCTCTTTGGGCACGAGGCCCTCCTCCTGGCAGTGGATGTGGAGCCTGTGTGGCTGGCGCTGCACCTCTTCACACACCCTCCCGGGTGAGCTGCAGCCTGGCTGGAGGCAGGAGAATTGCCAAAGTGGGTCTTGAGGCATTTTCCAGTCCCCACTCCCTGAGGCTTCTACTGCTAATGATGGGGGGAGTGGGGGAAGGTGATTGAAGGGGTGCCTGGCAGGGGTGCCCTGCAGGATGCCTAGCAGCTGCTGGGCCAGGAGCTCCCTGTGATGGATATCAAGAGAGAGGGTGCATCCCAGGTGAAGGCCTGCCACTCGGGTGACAGTGCCCAGCTGATTGCAGACCTGTGGTTGCTGCTGAGGGAGGCCCCTTTGCCCTTGGCAGGGCACTCACTCTGCCATGGTGATGACACTTTCTCCCTCGTTGCCCCAGAGGGCCAGGGCCCTGGGCCTCCCAGCGTCCAGGTCGTGCTAAGTGAGGCTTCCCAAGTGGCGCTAGTGGTAAAGACCCTGCCTGCCAATGCAGGGGATGTAAGAGACGCGGGTTTGTCCCTGGGTCAGGAAGCTCCCCTGGAGGAGGAAATGGCAACCCACTCCAGTACTCTTGCCTGGAGAATCCCATAGACAGAGGAGCCTGGCGAACTAGAGGTCATGGGATCACAAAGAGTTGGACACAACTGAAGCGGCTGAGCACGCACACACGTGTTAAGTGAGGAGTACCATGTGGGAACTAGGTGGGCCCCCCTGGGTCCTGGCAGGCTGAGACCACCTGGAAGGACCAGGAGCAAGGCCATTCTGAATACGGGCAGACAGATGACTCTGAGCACTTGGTAAGCTGGAGGACACCCTTGGAGAGAGGAGTCATCTTCCACCAGCCCTGGGGTCTGCCTTCTGGAAGCTTCTGGCCACCCTGAGGCCCTAGGAATGCAAAGCAAAGGGAAGTAAGGCAGCGGGGGCACAGTTGGGCAGCAGGTGGACAAGACAGAAAGTCCAGGGCAGGTGGCACAGCCTCATCTTTGGGTATCTTTACCAATGCGATCCCCGCCCCATCCCCTTTGTCCTGGGGTCTTCACTGGAGGCAAATAGCTAAAGGTCATGACCTCCCAGAGGCCCAGGCAGAGAAGACCAAGCCAGGGAGCAAGCCCATCCCCCTGGGGGCCAGGGAGCTGCTTCCTGATCTCCTGATAGCCGTCTCACGTGTGCCCACGTGTGCGTGCGTACACATCACTGATGTGTGTGTAGAGGTGTGTGGCGCTCTGCGGAGGCACCTGGAAGCAGAGACACAGGCGGACCAGAGAGCACCTGAGCACAGGTCGGGGGTGGCTCAGCAGATGGCGCGGCTGCTGGAGACCTGCCAGACCCCCACGTGTGTGTGAGCTGGGCCATGAGAGCTCAGGCGTCATCCCTTTCCTTCTGAGCCCTTGTGCCTGGTTTCCCTGTAAGTGGTGCCAGTGCAGGGGTTCTGGATGGTTCTCAGATGGTGTCTGTGCCCTCCAGAAGCTTCACCAAGCACCCAGATTGAGGCCTGAGTGCAGGCTGGAGGGTAATGGCCAGAGCTGGCTCCAGAGACCTTGGACCTGGGCTCGACTGCTGACGCTGCCCCCGTTTAGCTCGGTGTCACGGCAGTCAGTTTCTGTGAGCCTTGGTTTTCCCCCACGTAAAATGGGGCCACATCTACCTCAAAGGCTTCAGGAAAAGATGAAACGAGATGATGCCTTGAGACACGACCAGTCTGGTCGGTGCCTGGCCCACAACAGAGACTGGGAAACGCAGCCCCTTGGCTGACACTCAGGGCGGGAAAGATGGCCTGGGAAAGGGCGGCCCCAGCAAGGAGTCCTCACTCTCCCTTCCAGGCAGATCCTGGGGGCACATCACAGAGCCGGAGAGGCGCAGTTGTTCGTTCTTTTATTCACTCTCTCATTCCCCTCGCACCACTGCCCCTCTGCTCTAGGGGAGCTGGGGACATGGGGACACCCCACCCTCTGGGAACTCACAGGCTAGTAGGCTGGGGGACAGGCGTGTGGTCGCAGCCATGGTGAGCATTTCACTAAAGCCCTGCGTTGGGCCCTGGGTCTGGGAGGAGGTGGGGGTTGTTGTCAGGGAGAGAAGGTGGCAGAGGCTATCCAGACAGAAGGCACGGCCGGGCGGCTGGAGTGGGGAGGGCGTGGGAGGGGCTGGAGCCATCTTTCTGATGAAGCTGAGGATATGAGACTTCACTGTTGCTCTTGCAGAGCCCCTGGGGTGCAGTGAAAAGCTGGGGAGGTCGTGAGGGGCTGGTGGTCAGCCTCCGAGCTCAGGGGTAGTGAGTGGTAAGGAAGCACGCAGTTGACTGCCGGCCCTGCTCCTCTCTGCGGCCTTGAGGGAGGGGCGGGTGATGGTGTACCGGGCAGACTCCTGCCAGTCACACCATCCTTTGCCCTTTCTGTGTTGGAGGTGGCTCCTTAGACAGTGCGAGGCCAGGCTCGGCTGGAGGGGCAGCCCCCAGGCCCTCTGGAAAAGAAGGCCTTTGCTCTCCTTCTGCCAAGAAGTCATCCCATCGCAGGCTTCCCAGGAGGCCTAAAACTCTGTGGATTTCAGGACAGGACGTCCCTGGAGCGTGTTGCCTTCCATACTACTCTGTTCAGGAAAGACACGGAGGGGTTGTGTCTCGTGGGTGCAAGTTACTCCTGATCTGTGTCTATCCTAAGGACTCAGGAGATACGGTTGCCTTGCTCTTGGGCACGTGATGGGGGATGGATGGGGACTGACCTCCCTGATAGACATCTAGGGGCTTTAGGAGTAGAGTCTGGAGCCCATGAGAATGTCCAGTACCGCTGCCACACCCTCAGCTCTCCACCTCACAAAATGCTGCCCCCTTGACCTCTCTTTAGGTGGAACTGGGGGTAGGTGGGCCACTCAGGTCTCAAATGGTGGAATGAACGGCAGGGGACCAAGTCCACACTGTCAGCTGGGAGACTGAGCCCTGAGTCTCTAGTCTCCCAAAGAGGTGCTGTGTGACTCCAGGCCAATCCTATCCCTCTCTGGGCCTCTGCTTCTCCTTTTGTCTGACGATCGGGGTGGGTGGCTAAGCCCGCCCTGTTCTGGGGCTCCAGGGAGGGCGGAGGGGATGGCCGGGGCTGTGTCCATTGACTGCCTCTGCAGGTCTTGGATGGTGTCGGGCAGTGGCAGGTTCTGGGGCTCAGGCAGGACCAGCAGCGCAGCCAGGCCGCTCCGCACGGGCACTACCTCGCACACCAACAGGGGCAGGGAGGCACCATAGATGCGCAGCAGCCGGACCAGAGGCCCCAGGATGGCTCCTGATCGGGTAGCCATCTGACACAGGCCCCCTGTGGTCCTCCTGCTGGCATAGATGCACGTGTGAGGGGTCGTACTGCCTGCCTACGGCTTTGACCTCTCTGGCCTGGCCCTTTCAGTCCCAAGAGGCACCGTGGGTCAGGCTGGGCTGGGATGCACCTGGGCAGCCCCAAGATCACGAGGTCACATGAAAGGGAAGTTGGAGGCAGGAACATCTGGTCTGGGGGAGGCCGGAAGTCCTGCCTCTGTGGGGCTCACCTGAGCACAGTGGGGAAGAGCTAGGCAGTGTAGATGGAGGAGCAGGTGAAGGCAGCCCCTACTTTCATAATGCTGTCCAGTGCAGGCTGCCACCATCTCATCCAGATGGCCCGGCAGCCTCCTTCCTAAGTGGGCCCTACTCCAGTCCAGTGCCCTTTTGATGGGGGAAAAAGGACGCTTTTCGTGGCTTAAGCTCTCCTAGGTAGGGAGCCTCTGGTCGCAGCCACGTGCATCCAGGCCCGCCTGCTCACCGTGGACACCAGCGTGTTGGCTAGGATGCAGAGGCCCGCCAGCACCAGGGTCACAGGCGGCCCAGCGGCAGCAGGGTGCCGATCTTGGCTGGGATGTCCGCGACCACAATAAGGGCTTGGAGCAGGAAGATGTTGCTGCCTAGGGCCTGCAGGTCCAGGATCAGGCCGTAGAAGGTGAAACCAAGGGCAAACCTGAGGGTGGGGGTACGCAGGTGAATTCTGGCTGGGGATGGGGCAGCTGGTTTGTTCTCCGACCTGCTTCCACCCTTCCCTGCTGGCTCTGTACCGATTGGTTGGGTGGTCGCTATGGACTACATTTCCCAGGTTCCCTTGGGTCTACGCCTCCTGAGCTTTGGCCAATGGGAGGCACTGGGGAGAGACTGGAGGCGGGACTAGGGCAAAGCTGAAGTATTTGCTCCCCCGGTCTCTGGGCACCTTGTTGGCAGTAGCCGGCTGCGTCCCCTCCATGGCTCCAGCTTCCACTGACCAGCCTTTCTCTGTGGTCCTGGTGGGTTCAGTCTTTGCCAGGTGGTCCTGGCTCCTGAGTTCTGATAACCCCTCTCCCTTCTCTCTGGTTCTTCCAAACTAGGGTGCGTGCGTGCATGCTAAGCTTCGTCAGTCGTGTCTGACTCTTGTGATCCTATGGACTGTAGCCCACCAGGATCCTCTGCCCGTGGGATTCTCCAGGCAGGAATACTGGAGTGGGTTTCCATGCCCTCCTCTGGGGGATCTTCCTGGCCCAGGGATAGAACCTGGGTCTTTTACGTCTCCTGCAGTGGCAGGTGGGTTCTTTACCACCAGCGCCTCTGGGAAGCCCCAGGGTAGATGTGCCTTTGTGCCGCTGAATTCTCCAACTGCCTCCTCTGCCTGTTGGGCTCTGCAGTTCTCCCAGCAACTTTGCTGTGTATCCTCCTTGCTAATCTCTCCTGTTGACCCATCCCAGCCTGAGTCCTCCTGGCCCCGGGCAGTTTCCTGTGGGAGCCTGATGGAGAGAGTCAGTGCCGCAGGCCTGGTCTTAGAGGCCCTCTCAGCCAGTGGGGCCAGTAGAAGGGTCGGCAGAGCCAGTGGATGCCAGCAGAGCCCTGACTCCAGGCTCCCTGGCTGCTGGTGGCCCGAGGGTTGGCCAGAGGCGGAGGCTGGGGCCGGGTGGGGTGGGGTTCATTAAGCGCACACTAGAAGGGCGTCTATCTGAAGACACAGGTCTGGAGGCTCAGGCCAGGAGTGCGGAGCAGAGCGACCAGGCTTCCAGGAGTCTGGCTCACACTCCGCTCTTCCTGCATGGCTGAGCGCAAGACCTGGATGGAGGGTGGGGAAGGTGGTCAGCATGCAGTCACTGGCCTGGCCCTCCTCTCTACGACCCTATCCTGGGGGCCTGGGGCCCTCCATCCGTCTCCCAGGGACCCTGTTCAGGGACAGGAGAGGGTCTGAGGGTCTAGCCCTGGGGGAAGGCCCAGCCTCGCCTCACCTCGACGGTCAGTGCGTCCCCCACTACCCTCTTCCCATTGACGGTGGCCACCTTCTGTAGCTCCCACAGGCCCCACTCCAGCCTGCTCGTAATGAGGAGCCATCGTGCCGATTCTGCCAGCCACTTGGGGTTGAGGAGAGGGAGGAGAGCAGGAGGTCTGTGCCTGCGCCCCCCAGGGCCTGGCATGCACGAGCCTCTCTGCCCCTCTGTCTCCTTCTGCCAAAGGGGTGGCCTCACTGGCTGCTCCAGGATCAGGGTGGCTGAAGTTGGGGGGCCGGAGTCAGGTGGCAAGCAGCAAAGGGCGCTGGCTGTGGGGGCCAGGTCCTTTCTGCCTCCTCCCTCTCTTGGGCTGGGGTTGGGAGTCCCTGTCCTTCCTTCCTGCCTCCCTCCTGACCCCAAGGTCCTTCTCCCAGCCTCACCTGGTAGCCAGGGCTGGGAGGGCCTGTGTGCAGTGAACACGCCCCTGATGGCCCAGCGCCCCCTCCTTGTGGCAAGACCCAACCCCTAACACTAACCTGTCTCCCAGCCCCTCAACATCAAGCCCAGACCCCCTGCACCATCCAGGTCTTGGACTCCTTTCCGTGCCCACCGCCCTGCACTGGTTCCTGCCTCTGGACACAGGTGCCCCAGCCAGACACGCTCCCCCCGCAGCAGGTGGGTCCCTGAGGTCCTTGGGGGTTTGCAGAGCCAGAGAGGAGGACTCAAGTGCACATCAGAGGTAGAGTTGACGAGATCCCGTGACCTGCCGGACTAGGTGTGCGGGAGCCGTGAAGGAGAGGGAGGTGTCAGGGCGACTCTGACTCCAGTACCTGTGGGTGGGGGCTGCTGTCAACACTGGGGAGGCCCCGGGGAGGAGCGGGTGTAGAAGCTACGTTTGTGATGCTGAGACAGTAGTGATGGGGACGTCACCCAGGTGCTGGAGGCTGCAGAGAGGCAGGCCGAGGAGGGGGTGGGGGCCTGCAGCGTTTGGAGAAGGAGAGCCGTGGGCACAGGGGAGGTCCCGGGAGAGGACAGTGGTGCCCTTTCATGGGCTGCAGGGCCAGAGCCACAGGTGGCCGGGCGAGGGCGGCGGGGTCATTGGTGTGGGTTGGCACATGCAGACGCGTCTCATGACAAGAAGTTGGGTTGGAAGAGAAGCAGAGAAGCTGGTGGGAGCTGAGGGGCCATGGGGTCCTCTCCTCAGATGGGCGCCCTAAACTGAGTGGTCTGTGATGCTCTGATGTGTGGGGTTTCTCTCCTGCTCGTCACTGTCTCCCCGGGCACAGCCAGGGCCCCGCCCGTGCTGGTGCTCAGTGGCCATTTGTTGGAGTGATGAAGTAGTGGAGTCACGTGTGCCCATAGCAACTGCGTGGGCCTGTCTGCCAGGGCAAGCGGGACTCGGCCTCGCAGGCCAGCATCAGCACCAGGCCCTGAAGTCTGCCTCACTGACCTCTGCCCTTTTCTCTCGTGATATGGGGGCCAGTCTGCCAACCCCGAAGGCCACCGGCCGGGTACAGGTACCTCTGCTCAGAGCTGCTGCGTGAGATGTGATTGCCTCCTGCTCTGAGGAGTGCCTGTGTTCTTGGAGTGGTGTGTGTGTGTATGTGTGTGTGTTGTAGCTTTGCATCCCATCCGCCCCTACCTGGCCTAGTGCTGCCAGGCCTGGCACAAAGGAGGGGCTCAGGACACGTGCCCGGAGGTGCACATGTCAAGGCAGGCAAGGACAGGAGACAAGGATGGGCTGAGAAGTGATGGGAAAGAAGGGGGAGGAGATGCCTGGGAGGAGCAGGGGAAGGAGAGGCCCTGGGTTGGGGGTTGGGGGGTGTCGGGAGCTGGGGCTGTGCCAGGTTCCTGTGGCTCCCCTCTGGCTTTCTGCATCCCAGGCCTCTGCGCCCAGGGTGGAGAGTGGGTCTCCTGCAGGGAGGGAGCTGGGCGGCACCCACCAGGAGTACACAAAGAGAGGAAGTAGGGAATGGAGACAGCCGGCTGCAGCAGCATCCAGTAGCGCCGCAGGCCACCGCAGCCAGGAGGACGTGGCCGAAGGTGTAGCCCAGGGAGTTCAGAGTCATCACCAAGACGTGGGCTTGTGCTGACGTCCACTTTGCCAAGTGGAGACCAAGTGGGTCGGCCTGGGAGCCTGCACAAGCCTCCCCTGCCCGGCCAGGGTCGGGGACCTACAGAGAATGATGATGTTCAGCATGGTGCCTGCCACAGCGAAGGCCACCAGAAAGCGGAAGAGGCAGTACATGGAGAAGGTGGGAGCGAAGGCAGCCGCCATGCCTGCCATGGCCAGCTGAAGGTGGTTCCAGGTCAGCACCCGCCAGTGCCCAAACCTGCGGCAAACACATGGCGAGGGCAGCCGGGTCCATGCGGTGCCATGGCGCTGGCCATGGGGGTCTGGACCGCTGGAGCCCACCCTCTGCTTGCCCACTGAGCCACTCCTGGGTCCAGACCCACATTCTGCATCCACGGAGGGAGGGCTTGTGAGCCCAGGGAGCGCCCCTTGAGGCACTGGGCAGGGGGTGAGCTCCCCATCAGCAGGGGCAGTCAAGCAGCAATCTGTGGCTGAGCAGGCTTTAGCAGTGAATGTTTGATGAGAACAATGACCCTTCACGGCCCCAGAGGGGAGTCTGTGAAGCCGAGGCCCAGAGAGGGACTCAGCTTGCTCAGCAGCACAGCTGGAGGGTCTCATGAGAGGGACCCACATCAGATGGAGTTTTCTCCCCAGATCCGGCCAGTTCAGGGCCCGGGATCTCGGGGCACAGGGGCAGCGAGGGGATGGGGCACCTCACCTGTCAGATACTTGCCCGCACACGGCCACTCCCACCAGGTTCCCGGCCAGGTAGATGGACTGCTTCATGGGCTTCAGGGCCTGAGCGTCACACACCAGGTCCCACTGGTGGGAGAGGAGGGGGCTGGGGATCTGAGCTCAGGAGGCTGGGAGGGGGCGGCAGGGGGGCTAGATGGGAAAGCCCAGGGAGCTGGGGCTGGGTGTCCGG
>SJXQ01006811.1:994-34326 GCA_006408695.1 Aepyceros melampus | reverse complement strand
TCGTCACCCCTTGCCTAAGCCCCTCCTTAGCTTCCTGTTGTCCCAGGTCCGGAGTCAGGCCCTCTCTGGGCTCATCCGCCTCCTCGCCGGGCCCCTCTACAGCATCCACCCACGCTGGCGCCTTCTCCCGGCTTTCAGAGGCCACTTCCCTCCATTCCATAGAGAGTCCCCTTCCTGCTTGCTGGGTGGGCCGCCTCTCCTGTCTCCCGCATCTGCTGGAGGCTGCCTCTTTGCAGAGGTGACTCTTTGCAGAGTGCCCCTGAGGCTCCTGCAAGCTCATTCCCGCCACCAACCCTGGGAGGGCAATGTGGCCAAGAAGGAACTGGAAGCTGCCTGTGAATGTGGAGGCCAACGGTGGTGGGACTCCCCTCGCTGCCCCTCGGGACTGGGCCATTTTGAATCCAGCCGGCGGTGATCTGTGACTTTGGCCTCTAGGGTGTCAGGACTTGGGGAGGGTCTGAGGGGAGGCCCCTACCTCGGTCACGATGGGGGAGGTGAGGGTGCTAATGGTCACAGACCCAGCCGTCCACACATAGCTCCGTGTCGGCCTCGCTCCCGTTGGTGGCCGTGGCGTTGGGGTTCAGGAGCTGCCACTGTGGGTGTCGGAAGCAGCGACACTGGAGGGGCCACGGTTGGGGCCCGGTGGGAGGGAGACAGCCAGGAGAGCCGGGGGTCTGGGGACACTGGCCTGGGCCGTGCTGTTGTCCAGGAGGGGCACCCAGCAGCGGCGGCTGGGCACGGCGGCTGAGACGTTCTCCGGTGCGTTCTGAGGGGCGAGCCACGTGATGGGGACCACCAGGGCCACCATCTGGAGAACCCCGGCTGCCCACTCGGTCCAGGAGTTCAGAAAAAGCCATGGAGCCTGCCTGGAGGCGCCAGTGGAGGTGCCCACCTCACAGAGGCTGGCTCAGGGCAGAGGGGCCGATGTGGCTTCCCCCGCCACGGCAGCACCTCCTGCTGGGCCAGGCTGCCCAGGGCATGGCAGCGATGCCCGCCGTGCAGATTCAGCCCAGGGGTCTCTGGGCGCCGTCACTCAGGGTGGCTCTGGCTGGGACCTGAGTCTACGAGGTGACCCTGAAGCTACCAGCACCTCCCCAGAGACACAGCTGCCCCTGGACCTCTGGGAGAAGCTGAGTTGGGGAAGTGGGGAAAGAGGAGGCTGAAGTCACCCAGGCTGGGTTCACTGTGACCAGGTGACGAAGAAGGCTTCGTAGTCACTTCCTCAGGTAAAGTTTAAGCCAGCTCCGAGGGAGGGACAGATTCAGACGTCCCGCAGCTCCCACCCTGCGTGGGCTGGGCGGCCTTGGCTCTGCCCCTCTGCACCCCTGCCGCCTCGTGCCTGCCTGTGCCAGGAGCACTGAGGGCTGACCCAGGAGAGGCGCTGCCCAGCCCCCCAACCTGGGGGCTGGCGTGAGGCTGGAGCAACATTCGTGCTCTGTGAGGACTGTGTGTGTGTGTGTGTGTGTGTTTGTGTGTGTAGCCGAGTCACCAGCAGGTGTCCAAACCCCATGCGTCCCAGCCAGCATGGCCCAGACCCCGCCCGCGGCCTCTCTCTTCCACGTATCTGCTGTCATTAATGCCCTCCCCCGCATTGCTTTGCTCTCTTGAGTCTTTCAGTGTCTCCAGACACCCCATGGGTTCCTGAAGTTCGTGTCACCCCAAGATCTCTACCCCCTCCCCAAATCCACTCCTAGATCCCTAGTCTTGTTTCACATCTCCCGCACCCCACCTGTCAACCCCTCCAGTGGCTGACCCCTGCTAACTTCTCCTCCCCCACCTCTGTGTCTCTACAGCTGTCCCCTCCCTGGTCTCCCTGCCCCTGTTCCTGTCCCTTCTGCCCATCCCCACACTACAAAACCCTCCTGTCGAATCCTGCTTAAAAGCCAGGGGCGTCCCCCTCAGCAGCGCAGCAGGAGCTGGCCAACCTCCCACGGCCGAGGTGGAGAGCGGGGAGCAGTGCACGCGGGGTGGGGGACTCAAGAAAGACTGGACCCGAGCCAGAAGAGACCTCCTTGGCTGCAAGGGGGTTGATTGTCCAGGTTAAAGCCAGAGGCCACATTCCCAGGTGATGTTAGTGATAAAGAACCTGCCTGCCAATGCAGGAGATATGAGATGCGGGTTCGGTCCCTGGGTCGGGAAGATCCTCTGGAGGAGGGCACCACAACCCACTGCAGTATTCCTGCCTGGAGAATCCCAGGGACGGAGGAGCCTGGCGGGCTGTGGCCCACAGTGTCACAAAGAGTCGGACATGACTGAAGCGACTTAGCATGCTTGCATGTGTACATGAGTACATGATGCATGTGCCTGTGTGTGTACACGAGCGCATGGATGTGTGTGCACCTCTATGGACCAGTGTATTCAAGGGCGTGTGTGACGTCTGGCAGGTAGATGGTGGGCAGTGGAGCAGCTGTGGTGACCCAGCTTGTTCTCGTGTGCTTTGGGTGTGAGGCTGCCCCTCCCCCGCCCACTACTTCTTTCTGTCTTGCTCACTCTCCCCTCTGCTCGTTCATGTAGCTCTAACCTCTTCACCTCCCTGGCCTCTGTGCCCCAACCAACCGACTCCCACGAGCACCTTGTATTGGCTCAATGGGCTCCTGCCATTGCTCAGACAGTGCCCCTAGCCTGAAATGCTGTCTCCTAGCTTGCCCTGGTCCACATCCTGCGTGCACCATAGACCCTCCTCCTCCAAGGAGCTCTCCTTGCTTACTCCTGCCTCCTCCTGGAGCTCAGAGTGGGCAGTGGGGCCCCACCTTCACACCGTCCTGCACTTTCTGTTATTGTCCAGCTGGCCTCATTTCCATCTGGTCCATGTTGGGCAGAAACCCTTCTTTAGAGCATTCTTGGAACCCAGGTTTGGACAGCAAAGGTTCCATGAAGACATGCTTCAGCTGGTTTTAAAAATAACTTCTTCCCCCACCCCTCATAATAAAGTTAATGTATGCACCTTCCAAAAAATTCAGAAAATATTGAAAGGTAATAAGAAAACGAAGGCCACTCCTAAAGTCACCAACCATGATCACCACTGATAACACTTCAGTGTAAATACTTGCACACTATTTTAGTCAATGTGAGTTTGATCCCTGAATTGGGAAGATCCCCTGGAGCAGGAAATGGCAATCCACTCCAGTATTCTTGCCTGGAAAATTCCATGAACAGAGGAGCCTGGCGGGCTACAGTCCATGGGGTCACAAAGAATCAGACAGGACTGAACAGCTGAGCACAGCACGTTCTGTTTCAGAAGCTTGGAATGGAAACTAAGCTTAACGTCTTTTGTAAAATCCAAGCGAAGAGCCTCTGCCTTTTACCTGGTGATTCTAGCTTAGCCACACTTACTGTGCTTATGATCGTGTTTGCCCTTTTAGTGCATTTTATTCTTTACTATGTTTTCCCTTTAAATCTGTTTCCTTGTTCCTGTTTTCCATGGAATCCATTGCCTTTTCTTGCTCTGTATTTCTTCTGTTGGGTTTGGCAGGAGTTCGTTTTACTTCCATTAGCTTCCTATTTGACCACACGAACTAGGAACTACTTTATATCGTCTCCTCTCTTCAAACCTCCCACCCCCTCTCTGTCCTCTCAATAGATGTCTTTTCTCCTTATTTCACAAAGAAAATAGAGGCCATAAGAAGCCAACAATCCGATTCTCTAGCCAGCCTACCTGCCTCAGTGCCCCCACAGTCTGCCTTCCCTCTTGCCACATAAACGCCCTAAGCGCCCTTTCACCATGCCAGTCCCTCCCTGTGAGCCCTTTTGCCCACCTCCCCACCTGTTGCCCTTCCTCCTTGGCACCTGTCTTTCCCTCCCTGCTGAACAATTTCCATCAGTGTACAAATATGTTCCTTTTCTCCAAACCTCAGAAAGACCCCCTCCCTTTCAACCTCTCATCTCTCTTCAATTGCCACCCTCTTTTTCTGCATCTGTCCACGGTACAGTTCCACGAAAGGCTTGTAAACATGCAGTTCCGTTTCTCTCTTCCCGTTCTTTGATGGATCCAGTCCCTTTGTTTCCCCGGACACCCCATGGTCTCCAGCGATGTCCCTGCAGCAAGTCCAGTGGCGTTTTCGGTCTTCATCGTGCTTTGAGCATCACAGCTCCTGAGCCTTCTCCTTTCCTACGACCCTCCCCCCGTGGCCCCAGGGTTCGCCTGCCCTGGCTCCTCTTCCCCTGCCCTGCTCCTCTGGCTCTTTGGCTGATCCCTTCTCTTCTCCCCACACTCTTCCCCCTGGGGCCACATGGCTAGCCCTTGGTCCTCTCCTCGGTCTCTCTCCTCTATCATCAGGACAATTCACCTCTTCAAAGACCTCTTTTTGGAATGCTAGACTGTAGGGCTTCCCATGTGGCTCAGAGGTGAAGAATCTGCCAGCAGTGCAGGAGACCTGGGTTCAATCCCTGGGTCGGGAAGATCCCCTGCAGAAAAGATCGGCAACCCACTCCAGTATTCTGGCCTGGAGAATTCCGTGGAGAGAGGAGCCTGGTGGGCTACAGTCCATGGGGTTGCAAGGAGTGACACGATTGAGCGACTCATACTTTCACATCTTCAAACATGGGGACCTGTTGAAATATCCTAGGCCCCAGTTGGAGCCACTCCTGCCTGGGGTGCCATGGCAACAAATGAAAGCTTAGATAACGTTTGTGTCCCCATAAATGCTCTGCTTGACTAGAAACGCTGTGTACGCAGTCAATTGGTCTCCAGACGCAAGCCAACCCTGGGCTCTGTACGTTGCCCTGCTGCTTCTCACTCCAAACAAGTCTGACTATATGTTCTCAGCCAATCCGATATATTCTCCTTTTCTCATCCTACTTTTTGTTCTTTATCTTATTAGGCTTCTTGCCTTCCCCCTCCCCTATTTTGCAGTTCTCTGAATGGAGATGATCAGTGTTACAAAGGTTGTTGGTTTTTTTTTTCCCCATCTTATTCACAATTAAAAAAGAATTTATTGGAGTATAGCTGATTTACAACGTTGTGTTAGTTTCAGGGTACAGCATAGTGATTCAGCTTCATATATATATGTATATACTTATTTTTTTACAGGTTAGTTTCCCTTACAGAATATTGAGTAGAGTTCTCTGTGCTGTGTAGTAGGTCCTTCTTGGCTCTCTATTTTATATGTACTAGTATGTATGTTTGGAGAAGGCAATGGCGCCCCACTCCAGTACTCTTGCCTGGAAAATCCCATGGGCAGAGGAGCCTGGTAGGCTGCAGTCCATGGGGTTGCTAAGAGTCGGACACGACTGAGCGACTTCACTTTCACTTTTCACTTTCATGCATTGGAGAAGGAAATGGCAACCCACTCCAGTGTTCTTGCCTGGAGAATCCCAGGGACAGGGGAGCCTGGTGGGCTGCCGTCTATGGGGTCGCACAGAGTCGGACACGACTGAAGTGACTTAGCAGCAGTAGCAGTGTGTATGTTAACCCCAAGCTTCTAATTTATCCCTGGCCCCTCCCGCATTTCTTCTTAGGTCACCCTAAGTCTGTTTTCGAAACCTGTGTCTTATCCATTTTGTACATAAGTTCATTTATATAATTAAAAAAAATTAGATTCCACGTATGAGTGATATCACACGTTATCTGTCTTTGTCTGACGCTTCATTTAGTGTGATAACCTCTGGGTCCATCCATGAAGTGTTAAACTTCATGTTGCCTTGGTTATTTTCTTTAATCATTTTCTAGCAGACCTAATCAGCGTCTCACACTTACTGAGGCCAAAGTTGAGTTCCTTTCAGCATGCTTCTCTGTGGCTTCCTGTCTCAGCTGTCAGAGACTCCACTTTTCCTGTAGCTCAGGACAAAACCCTGGAGTCGTCCCTGTCACACTGCATATGCCATTTGCCAAGATGGCCCATTGTCTTGACTTTCAAGCCCGGGCCATGCCCGTTCCTCGCCTCCTCCACTGCTCCCTCCGTGTCCCAAGCCACCGCCACTCCAAGAAATGGAAATTTTTATTTGAGGATTAAACTGAGGGTTATAACCTAGGAGACAGTCTCTCAGAGGCTGAGAGTTCTCCTGCACTGCAGGAGGGCTCTTTACTGTCTGAGCCACCAGAAAAGCTTCTGTTTGATGATTTGGTTTTTGGCCCCAAGGCTTGTGGGATCTTGTCTTCCTGACCAGGGATCAAACCTACATTGCATTGGAAACCAAAGTCCTGACTACTGGACAGTCCCAACTTAGCTCTTTTAGAAAATATTTCTTTTTCTGCGATGGGTCTTAGTTGTGGCACGCAGGATCTTCGGTCTTCATTGCGGCTGTGGGCTCCAGTTCCTTGATCAGGGATGGAACCCGGGCCCCTTGCATTGGGGAGTGTGGGCCAGCAGGGAGCTTCCCTTTAGTGCTCTTCTAAATGTGAGAAGGTGCATGAATTCAAGTTCATAAAAAATTTCTCCTGAAAGTAGCTAATTATCAGAATGCCTTTTCTGCAAATTTTCCAGGGCATAAAGTACCTCATGTTGATCTTTGGCCTCAGTTTTTTTTAGGACTATTGTAGGTCCGAGACTATGGTGGCTAATGACTTGATTCTTGAAGAGCTGGATGGTAGGCAACATTCTTTATTTTACAATCCCTTCCCTTTCGATCTTAATTCCAGCCAAGGTTTAGGAGGCGTTCTGCGTCCAGTTTGTCCAGCCAATGAGGAATGCTCATTTCAGGGTCCAGTAAGGATTTTGCTGATCGGCCTCTCAGTGTACTGTTCCTGGATTAGGCCCTGCTGGTGCGTGCATGCCCAGTTCTGGCCAACTCTTTACAACCCCGTGGACCCACCAGGCTCCTCGTCCATGGGATCCTCCAGGCAAGAACACTAGAGTGGGTTGCCACTCTCTTCTCCAGAGGATCTTCCTGACCCAAGGACTAAAGCCCCGTCTCCTGTATCTCCTGCGTTGGCAGGTGGATTGTTTACCACTGAGCCACCTGGGAAGCCCTAGGCCCTGTTAAGAGTAGCCAAAGCCTCTGTCTTACAGTTGCTTACGGTTCAGGAAATGGTCCTGCCTCGTTGCTTCTTCCCATGTTCAGTCGCACTATCATCGATCTTACAGAGCTGGATATCTAATATATTGTTTCAAGGCCCCTGCACTGTGTGCCATGTGTGTTCTGTCGTGTCTGACTCTTTGTGACCCCATGGACTGTAGCCCACTAGGCTCCTCTGTCCATGGGGTTTCCCAGGTGCTGTGGCCAGCATGGCAGGTAGGAACGGAAAGTGGTTGATGCACAGTTTGGGAAAAGGAAACTAGAGACAGAATGAAAGTTTTAAAGATGGGACCAGGGGACTCAAAACCTCTTAGATCAAGAGCCCTGTTCCTCAGAGCCACGTCACTTTCAATTAGTTTCTTGGCAAGCAGAAAGTATCTGCTGTGTTACGATGAAGTCAGCCTCCTCTGTCCCTGGTCACGTCTCCTGTCTTATTGATTACTTTAAACTATCTTTGTTATTTTCTTGTACAAGGGCTATCACCTGGCTGGAGGTCATAGACCTGCATGTGCCTTGGGAAAACATCTTAGTGTGTGCACAAGCAGCGTTTTGAACTTGCGCTGACCTGACGTTCCAAGGTCCACACTACGTTTTTCCTTAGCAGAGCATGACAACCCCAACTGATCAACCTGATGTACTTTTATTTGGGTTATGCTCTACTGCTATATTTTCCTTTTATTCTTTTCCCATGGTGATTTTCTCACGGCTTAGCCAGAGCAATAGGTGGCTGACTGTTAACCCCTGCATAGCTCCCTTTTTGTAGCAGAAGATATGTTGATCTTGCAACATCTTTCTTCAATAGTTCTTGGAGGGTTTTTTGCATGCATCGAGGACTAAAGAGAAGATTATAGTGAAACAGCAAAACATAGCTAGTGTTCCAGTGAGACCACCTCTGATACCTTTGATCCACTCGAAAGGACTCAATGCCAGGAGTGTTCAGATTGGTTATATTCCTGGGGAGTTACACAGAAAGTGGTAACGTTCCAGTCACACTTTAGTGTATTTGTAATTTAAGATTTTGTACTTCCTCTAAGAGTAGCACTGCATTTTCTAAATCCAACAACCTGTTGTTAATCTTCTCATCTATGTGAGATTGGGCTCCCCAAGCGGAACTGGCATTTTTATGCCATTCCTGCACAAAAGTGGTGGTTTGTACCATCTGATAGAGAGCTATTTCTGCCACTGGTGCTGTGGTGGTGATGGCAATAATGCCCATTATGGCGGCAATAAGGAGCCCAGTTTCCCACAGTTTGTTGTGATCCACATAGTCAAAGGCCTTGGCAGAGTTAATAAAGCAGAAGTAGATGTTTTTCTGGAACTCTCTCACTTTTTTGATGATCCAACAGATATTGGCAATTTGATCTCTGGTTCCTCTGCCTTTTCTCAATCCAGCTTGAACATCTGGAAGTTCACAGTTCATGTACTGTTAAAGCCTGGCTTGGAGAATTTTGAGCATTACTTTGCTAGTGCGTGAGATGAGTGCAATTGTGCAGTAGTTTGAGCATTTTTTGCATTGCCTTTCTTAGGGATTGGAATGAAAACTGTGGCCACTGCTGAGTTTTCCAAATTTGCTGGCATATTGAGTGCAGCCCTTCACAGTATCATCTTTTAGGATTTGAAATAGCTCAACTAGAATTCCATCACCTCCACTAGCTTTGTTCATAGGAATGCTTCCTAAAGCCTACTTGACTTCGCATTCCAGGATGTCTGGTTTTAGGTGAGTGATCACACCACCTTGATTATCTGGGTCATTAAGATCTTTTTTGTATAATTCTTCTGTGTATTCTTGCCACCTCTTCTTAATATCTTCTGCTTCTGTTAGGTCCATACCATTTCTGTCCTTTATTGTGCCATCTTTGCATGAAATGTTCCCTTGGTATCTCTAATTTTCTTGAAGAGATTTCTAGTCTTTCCCATTCTATTGTTTTCCTCTATTTCTTTGCATTGATCACTGAGGAAGGCTTTCTTATCTCTCTCTGCTATTCTTTGGAATTCTGCATTCAAATGGGTATATCTTACCTTTTCTCCTTTGCCTTTGGCCTCTCTTCTTTTCTCAGCTGTTTGTAAGACCTCCTCAGACAACCGTTTTGCCTTTTTGCATTTCTTTTCCATGGGGATGGTCTTGATCCCTGTCTCCTGTACAATGTCATGAACCTCTGTCTATAGTTCTTCAGGCACTCTGTCTATCAGATCCAATCCCTTGAATCTATTTTTTACTTCTACTGTATAATCATAAGGGATTTGATTTAGGTCATACCTGAATGGTCTAGTGGCTTTCCCTACTTTCTTCAATTTAAGTCTGAATTTGGCAATAAGGAGTTCATGATCTATGCCACAGTCAGCTCCTGGTCTTGTTTTTGCTGACTGTATAGAGCTTCTCCATCTTTGGCTGCAAAGAATATAATCAATCTGATTTCGGTGTTGACCATCTGGTGATGTCCATGTGTGATTTTCAACAAACTGGAAAATTCTCAAAGAAATACCAGAAAGGAATACCAGACCACCTGACCTGCCTCCTGAGCAATCTGTATGCAGGTCAAGAAGCAACAGTTAGAACTGGACATGGAACAACAGACTGGTTCCAAATCAGGAAAGGAGTACATCAGGGCTGTATATTGTCATCCTGCTTATTTAACTTATATACAGCATACATCATGCGAAATGCTGGGCTGGATGAACACAAGCTGGAATCAAGATTGCCGGGAGAAATATCAATAACCTCAGATATGCAGATGACACCACCACCCTTATGGCAGAAAGTGAAAAAGAACTAAAGAGCCTCTTGATGAAAGTGAAAGAGGAGAGTGAAAAAGTTGGCTTAAAACTCAACATTCAGAAAACTAAGATCATGGCATCTGGTCCCATCACTTCAGGCACATAGATGGGGAAACAATGGAAACAGTGACAAACTTTATTTTTGGGGGGCTCCAAAATCAGTGCAGATAGTGAATGTAGCCATGAAATTAAAAGACACTTGCTCCTTGGAAAAAAAAGTTATGACCAACATAGACAGCATATTAAAAAGCAGAGACATTACTTTGCCAACAAAGGTCAGTCTAATCAAAGCTATGGTTTTTCCAGTAGTCATGTATGGATGTGAGAGTTGGACCATAAAGAAAGCTGAGCGCTGAAGAACTGATGCTTTTGAACTGTGGTGTTGGAGAAGACTCTCGAGAGTCCCTTGGACAGCAAGGAGATCCAATCAGTTCATCCTAAAGGAAATCAGTCCTGGGTGTTCATTGGAAGGACTGATGCTGAAGCTGAAACTCCAATACTTTGGCCACCTCATGCAAAAAACTGACTCATTTGAAAAGACTGATGCTGGGAAAGACTGAAGGTGGGAGGAGAAGGGGATAACAGAGGATGAGATGGTTGGATGGCACCACCAACTCAGTGGAGATAAGTTTGAGCAAGCTCCGGGAGTTGGTGATAGACAGGGAGGCCTGGCGTGCTGCAGTCCATGGGGTTGCAAAGAGTCGGACACGACTGAGTGACTGAACTAAACTGAAGGAGCCCAATAAAACGTTTGGATCTTTTCAGAATAGTATTTAGTACTGTGAGCAAAGTATGCATGCCATGGGAGAGTTCCCAAGGCCTACTTTGAGATATTGTCACCAAACTCCTAAACATTTATGCAAAATCACATAGGAATGGTTTGAGTTAAATAATGAACTGTTCAAGCAGGTATACAGTTTGCAATCCTGGCAGGTCAGGTTCCTTTCTGTCTGATTAATAGTTTTAGTGCCAATCATAATCACACATGGCTCCCTAACACAACCTTGAGTGTAGTGTCCAATTTGTTGATGTATTGAGTGACAAAGTATAATTCATGGAGTAAGAATAATTTCCATCCCAAATTTGATATTTTTCAGGCTTTGGCCAACTTCCATATTTTGTTTGAGCCCTACCTAATTTGAGCTGTGGTTGTGGTGGAGACACGCCACTGTCATGCCAGATAATGGGATATTCTGAATGTGTAGTGATATTAGTGTAATTGTATACAGACATATGCCAGTGCAACTTCTTATAAGGATGAGTTATGGTGTGAGCAATTAGAGACTGCATACCCCTTAGGGGACCAGTTCCAGACAATTCTGTAGGAACCATTAAGTAAGATCACCCCTTCATCCCATGACAATTACCCCAGTGTATTTGATCTTGTCGGTTGGCCTGTATGTGTCTGCTCTCATACAAGGGTCTATCTGGCTTGGTTAGATTAATTTGATCAGTCTCTTGATATCCAGAGCTCAACCCAGAAAGTAAATGCAGTTGAGCCTTAGCGTGATTTCTGTTCAAAGAATTTACAGAAAGCCAAGCCTGCATTAATAGATTAAGACAGCCCTGATCAGCACTTAGGCAAACAGGCCAAGTGTCAAAACCCAAAGTACTATTAAAGGGGGTCCCCTCTTCCTTTTTATGAATGGGCAAACACTTGGTCTTCTGGACCAGGGATCCAGGAGGAGTCATTAACATAAACAGGGATAGATCCTTCACCCTAATTAGCAGGCCTTAGCAATGGGGAATTAGGTACATAGGCCCAAGAGGTATAATTCTTTGCTTCTGCTGAAGCCAGGGGTATACTCACTGCGATGGTTATCAAGGCAAACAACCATGATCAGGTTGCTTGGAATCACTTGTTTTCTCTGCTCGGTTTTACTCTACAAGCTGGAATCCACACAGGTTCTAGATCTTCTTCTGGGGAGATACAAGCAGACCCTCTTCCCCATGTAATTAACTTCCGTGGTGACCAAGCATTTGTGAGTGGATCTTGCCACCGGATCACAGGCTTAGGTGTATTTGTGGATGCAGCCTGAAAATGTCGTTCAGCTGCAGTTTCCACAGTTTGTGCTGAAATATTAAAAAAAAAATTGAGAGTAAATAAAGCTTTATTCAATATTGTTTGTTGTCTACGGCATTCCCTCTTTTTGTTTTTGTATTGTATATTTAAGTGATTGATTAGCCCCCTCCACTATGGCCTGTCCTTGTGGATTATAGGGAATGTCAGTAGAATGTTTTATAGACCAAATTTTAAGAAATTGTTGGAATGCTCTACTGGTATAAGCAGGGCTGTTATCAGTTTTTATAGTTTTTGGTAGTTTTATACCAGCAACAAACAAGCATATAACTGTCTTTGTATATGTTTTGTATTCTCACTGGATTGAGTTGTGGTCTATATATATTGAGAGAATGTATCAATAGTCACATGTATATAAGAGAGTTTAGGAAGATATATGAGTTACATCCATTATAACTACAGCTTTCATGTGGAACTATATGACCATCATTATATCAGTGGCTCAGGCACACCCTTGATGATGTAAGGGACAACACTTTTTGAAATAGGCAATATAGAAAACAGTATAGTTAACAGTCAGAGAAGGCAATGGCACCCCACTCCAGTACTCTTGCCTGGAAAATCCCATGGATGGAGGAGCCTGGTAGGTTGCAAACCATGGGGTCGCTAACAGTCGAGCACGACTGAGCAACTTCACTTTCACTTTTCATTTTCATGCATTGGAGAAGGAAATGGCAACCCACTCCAGTGTTCTTGCCTGGAGAATCCCAGGGACAGTGGGCCCCCGTCTATGGGGTCGCACAGGGTCGGACACGACTGAAGCGACTTAGCAGCAGCAGCATAGTTAACAGCAATAGTAAAATCATAAGTAAGAACTTAGGTCAAGAACTTTCATTAGGTATAGCCCAGTGACATTTTTAAGTCACTGAATTAGTTTGTTAAATGACTATAGCTTGCTGTTAATTTTCTGGCTGTAGATCCTGGAGTATCTAATCTTTATTTCAACTGGTTACTGATATACGCTTTAGAAACAGTCTTAGAGCGTCTTTTTAAATGAAGGACCTTTTTACTTTAACTTCATGAATGTTCTTTTAGCAATGTAACACAACCAGAAGGAACTGTCTAAGTGAATCTTAGTAAATAAGACCTTAATTAACAAAACTGGAACTTAATATTTAGTGAAACATATTAGATATCATAGGCCTGACATCTTTTGGGTGTATTTTTTTTTAGAGCTACCAGTATACTCTGAGATTTTTGTATATGTCTGGAGACAGTTCTTTTTTACCTTGGTGAGGCTGTTTAGAACTCAAATGTCTCCAATTTTAGGGGAGATGAGGCAGAGAGAAAAGAAAAATGTGTTAATTTTACCCACAGGCATAAATCACTAAATTGTTTTAAGCCATCAGTGACTTGAGGAGAAGATCTTTTTATATCTGAAAACAAAGATTAGAAGCCAGTAACATGTCAGACAAAAAGTCATGAAAATTGTAATCATATTTAGCAGTCTGTTCAGTCTCACGTAACCAATCCCTTTGTTTTGTGGTCCTTGTCTGACGACAAAAGACATCAGTGAATGTGAGTTTCCAAGAAGCTCATGAAGTTTTTGCCAGTGTCTGTATGACCTGTCCAGCAAAGTGGGTGCCCTGATCACTGGAGATAGAAGAAAGTGCATTTTAACCATTTTTTTTTCCATTGTGAGATATTAACCCTGCAGCTAGGAAAGGCTTTATCCTATCAAATAAAAGTGAGGTTGGTCAGGAAGCCAGGAAAAGTCAAGCGGCCATCCTGGACTTCCCATAGCCCTGGCTGTTTGGTTTACAGCCATTGTTTATCCATTTTAAATTTCCTGATGAGGGTCAATTTTGTAGAAGCAGAATGAGCTTTGTCTGTGTGTGCCATAGTTTCCATAGATCATTGTGAAATAACACCCATTTATTTTATCAAACTAACAAAAGATTTTACAAGCAACTATGAATCATTAAAGACAAAGAAATTTACATAGTCTGTTATCAAAAGCTGTATTCCAAGAAAACTTTTTTTAATAGAAAGAGAAAACCAAATTTCAGATTGATACCGGCTTATACTCATTGTGAAACAATAATTATTTACTTAGTCAAAGTAAAAATAAGACTTCAAAGGCAGTTTAATGTCTTAAGAAACTTTACCATGCACAAAACTCTTTTCACTTGCCATTAACCCTTTCTTACATTTTCTGTAATCATCACTTCATTTATCTATTTAGAGAATAGCCACCTATAAGTATAGATTTACTTTCCTTTTTTAATAGACTGTAATTTTATTTTTCATATCTTTTTATTATTATTAAAAGCATAAATCTTATTTTCCTTAAATAACTATGAACTGTCTTGTATATTAACATTTTCTAGGTTTGTGAACATAAATGCCAGTTTTAATTTTTTAAAAGCATTTGCTTTTTGTTCTTTTTTAATAGAGAATATCTCAGGATGGCACCAAACATATTTATTAATAGTCTAAAATCTCTTTAGTTTCTCTGTACGCTGGTGGCTCAGAGGTTAAAGCGTCTGCCTGCAATGCAGGAGACCTGGGTTCGATCCCTGGGTTGGGAAGATCCCCTGGAGAAGGAAATGGCAACCCACTCCAGTATTCTTGCCTAGAGAATCCCATGGACAGAGGAGCTTGGTGGGCTACAGTCCTTGGGGTCGCAAAGAGTTGGACATGACTGAGCGACTTCATGTTCATTCATTCAAGAGGAAGTTAGTGTTTAGTAATTAATGTTTCAAAATCTTATTTTGTTTGGAAATGACCTAGCCAAAAACTTAAACTTTTACCATTTAGTTTAGTACAACTCTAGAAATTTAAGTTACCCCAATTCTCAGAGATTATTTTAAATAGACATTTCTAAAATGTAATTATTTTTAATAGAGTTTATCTAAAAGTTTTCATCTCACTTATATATATTTAAATATATATAAAGACTTACTTTCTTTGTTGGCAAATTTAGTTTACCTTAAACCAAGGCACAATAAAAGTATTACACAAAGTTGATGACTTAAGACATGTCTTAATTAGATTAGCAAACAAACATTAATGTTAGATATTTAATATCGAATATTTTTCAGTTCACATGAACCTGAATTTAAATAAAGCTCATTTATAAATTAACCTCATATTATCCATAAACAAAGACACACACTGAGATACAATAAATTTAGACAGACAGAGATCTCATAGTTTTCCGCTTGAAATTTAAAATGTCTCTTTGCCCCTTCTTTTTTTTTTTTCTTGGTTTGAGTTCTACCAATTTGTTCAGGGCTGGAGTCCCAGAGAGAGTGGGCTGTGTATCCCAAGAACGTGATAAGAATTAACTTCAGGTTTTTCCCCAGGCATGTTTTTGTTTTTCAGGCAGAATTGGAGCTCCAAAAAAGCATTGTAGCAAGCCAACTTTTTCTTAATTGTACATGCAAGAAGAACTGGTTTTGCAACTTCAAAAAAGATTTTCTTTTAACCAGTTTTCTCTGGAGCCTAAAGAATGTCATGGCCATTAAGGGTCAAAAATGTCATCTCTGTTTTTTGTAGTCATAGTTTTGTAGCTAAAAATTAAACAAGGGAATGTTCAAACTGGTTCTGATGACAGGGGTAGCCTGACTGATAAGATGTTGTCCCAGCAGGGATTGTCTCTCTGGGGAGGTGAGGTCTTCTTTTAAAGTAAAGAAAGCCTGTCCTTTAACCTCTATTTTCTCCCAGGCTCTTATGCAGTATCGCCTCACCTGTTCTATAGCCTCGTCTTCCATAAGCACTTGATCTTCAGTTCTCCCCCAATTTCCACTGCCCATCAATTGATCTAAAGAGATGGGAATCTGCCTGGCTGGTCATGAGCCACCACAGTCAGATGGGAACCCTCAGCTAGTCCCTGAACTATTCCCAAGGTAAAAGGAGAAAGTGTTAGTCGCTCAGTCGTGTCCGACTCTTTGCAACCCTATGGACTACAGCTCGCCAGGCCCCTCTGTCCATGGGATTTTCCAGGCAAGAATACTGGAGTGAATTGCCATTTCCTTCCCCAAGGGATCTTCCCAACCCAGGGACTGAACACAGGTTTCCTTCATTACAGGCAGAATCTTTGCTGTCTGAGGCACTAGGGAAGCTTACTCAATAATTCTGAACAGCTTGCTTAAGTTCTTTTAGTATTTTGAAGCGAATCTGTTTGTGTACAGCCTCAATACACCCATTAGGATTATTAGGATCTGTCCCAGGAGCTATCCGTTCATGTATTGTCACTGGAAATGCCATAGTCATAGCCTCCAAGTCACCCTCCTGTCGAGTCCGACAAATAACTTTCTGGAGGGGCGACAGAACTGCTGTCTGTTGTAAGGAAGGAAAAGCTTGAGCCTCTCCAGCAGTTAAGACAGGAGGGGAATGATGACCCTATATGCGAGACAGCAAAAGAGACACAGATTTAAAGAACAGACTTTCGGACTCTGTGGGAGAAGGTGAGTGTGGCATGATTTGAGAGAATAGCATTGAAACATGTATATTATATGTGAAACAGCTCACCAGTCCAGGTTCGATGCATGAGACAGGGCGCTCAGGGCCAGTGCACTGGGATGACCCTGAGGGGTGGGATGGGGAGGGATGCGTGACGGGGGTTCAGGATGGGGGACACATGTGAGTGGAAGAGGAGGTAAAGGAAATTCATTTTCCCGAAAAAAAGGTGCAGAAGGAACTGCAGCTTTAAGAGCCTCATGCTCTTAAAGCCTCATGTTTTTTGTTCTACCCCCTTGGGCTCTGCATCAGAGGGTCCTTTCCAGGGTCTGAAGAGGTTCCAAAATGGACTTTATCAGTGTCCAAATTGACCAGAGAGATATAGGCAAGGGCACTCCCTTGCAAAGAGGTTTCTCTAATTCACTACCTACCTTCTTCCATGTTCCTGACTCTAAAGTACCTAGAGAAGGGAACCATGAGCAACGTTTCTCAATGGTTTGTAAAAGCTCCAATAGCCGGCCCTCATTTGTTTTTTTTTACCCCTGCCTTCAAAAGCTGCCTTAAGAGGTATATATATATGGCCGGTATTGTTCGGAGCTTTCTGAATTTCCCATATTTAACCCCGGTTTCAATGCCTGAGAGTATTACTTACCACAAAGGGGGATTTTCAGAGGCCTCACCCCACTCACCTCCAGGACCGTGTGCTGTTATTTCAGCTGCAGCTTTGCTCTTGGTGATCCTTCTCTTTTGAGCCCCATGTTGGGCGCACTTGCTGCAGCCAGCACAGCAGGTAGGGATGGAAAGTGGTCGATGCACAGTTTGGGAAAAAGAAACTAGAGACAGAATGAAAGTTTAAGATGGGACCGGGGGACTCAAGACCTCTTGGATCAAGAGCCCTGTTCCTCAGGGCCACATCACTTTTATTTAGTTTCTTGGCAAGCAGAAAGTATCTGCTGTGCTACGATGAAGTCAGCTTCCTGTGTCCTGGTCACGTCTCCCATTTTATTGATTACTTTCAACTATCTTTGTTATTTTCTTGTACAAGGGCTATCACCTGCTGGAGGTCATAGACCCACATATGCCTTGGGAAAACATCTTAATGTGTGCACAAGCAGTGTTCTGAACTTGCGCTGACCCAGCGTTCCAAGGTCCATACTACGTTTTTTCTTAACTTAGGGTATGACCACTCCAACTAATCAACCCAATGTACTTTTATTTGGGTTATGCTGTATTGCTATAGTTTGCTTTTATTCTTCCCCATGATGATTTTCTCACGGCTTAGCCGGAGCAACAGGCGGCTGACTATTAACCCCTGCACCCAGACAAGAATACTGGAGTCATTTGCCTTTCCTTCTCCACGGGATCTTCCCAAGCCAGGAATCGAACCCACATCTGCAATCTGCATTGGCAGACCAATTCTTTGCCATTAGCGCCACGTGGGGAGCCCATCAGTACTAATTTTATCAGAGGCTCAGTTATACATTTGGTAAAGCAAGTAGTCTTATAATATAGGCAGAATATGAGTAATACAGCCAGTAACCTTAATAAGGTTGTGAGTATTTAAGCCAAGAACTTTCCCTAGGTGCAGCCCAGTGGACCTCCCCAGGACATCTGACTAGTCTGTTCTGAGCCATATAAGGTGAGTGGTGGACCGTCGTGACTTCTTACAGAGTTGAGAAAGGAACCTTGTCTTCTGCAGAGTTACATGGCTGGTGCCAGAGGAGAAAAATGGGTCTTTATGGTTGGGCAGTTACGTCTGCCATCGGGGAGGTCTGGTTAATGAGTAACGGGATGCACAATGCACACCAGAGGGGAGGGAGGAAGCCAAAGGGCAGAGAAAAACTTTTACATTGATATTTTTCCTGTCTTGCCTTAAGATGTCAATTTTTATTGCATCGACTTCCATTGGACTGTGTCCCTTCTGTGCTTCCTCAGCGCTCACAGAGGGAAAGCCAAAGTCCCTTTCAGCCTCTGCCGCCTCTGTAGGCTCCTCTCCCGTCCTTGTTGCTTCTGCATCAGCCCCATCGGCCTCCCCTTGTTGCTCCACGGCTCTGTCTCAGGGCCTTTGCACTTGCTGTTCCTTCTGCTAGGAGCCCTCTTCTCCCAGAGACCCACATGGCTCACTTAATCCAAGTCTTTGTGGAGAAGTCTCATTCTCTTTCGACCTCGCTGGTGGTACAGTGGATGACAGTCCACGTGCCAATGCAGGGGACCTGAGTTTGATCCCTGGTCCGGGAAGCTTCCACATGCCACAGAGCAACTAAGCGCTTATGTGACAAGCCCAAGCGCTCTAGGGCCCTCACGCGGCAACTGCTGAGCTCACAGAGTGCAGCTCCTGAAGCCCCTGCAATGAGAAGCGTATGCACTGCACTGCAATGAAGAGTAGCTTCCGCTTGACACAACTAGAGAAAACCTGTGCACAGCAATGAAGACCCAGCACAACCAAAAATACACAAAGTCTTATTCTCACTGAGGCCCTCCCTGGCCCCTCTATTTGGATGTTAACTGCCTTCACCTTTACACTCCCCAGTTCCTTTTCCTGAAAAGAGAGAAGTCCCTGCTTCCTCTTCTTTCCGCTGCACTCCCTATCATCCAACACCTGTCGTCTTCCACTCATAGATTTCCTTGTTATCTGTCTTCTCACCACTAGAATGTAAGTTCAGTGGGGACCTGGTCAGTTTCATTCACTGCTTATTCACATCACCCAGAGCAGTGCCTGGCACTTGGAAGGTATTCGTTAAGTATGGATTGACTGAATGAATGAATCAGAAAATACTTGGAGTGCACACTACAAACACACTCCAGAATTCACAGAATCAGCCTCCTCCTGGTGGGAGGTATTCCCCTCCAGCATCCAACTCACTAACTTTCTCTTTTATTGAATGCATTCTGCTCTCCAGCCCTTCCGCAGAGACTCCGATTTTCCAAACCATGGGAATTTAGATTTCAAAATGTAATCTTCTCATTTCAAAATTACGAGCTTGTCCTCCCTGCAGTGGCCTGTTCTTGTTTCCTAACTTCCACGTCTTGTTTCATGGGTGGCATCATTTCCTTGCTCTCTTGGAGCATGTGTACCTTAGTCTTACTATTGTGGAGATTCATTCATTCACTGGGCAGGTTTTACCAATTGCTAATTGTGCACCAACCGCTGCTTTTGGGAGTGCAGTGGAGACAAACCTGGGAACAAGCAATCTAAGTCCCTGCCCTTGTGGTCTATGGAGGCCATGATGGTGGAGGAGGGGAAGCAACCAAGAAATAGATGGGTATAATCCAGTGGTGAGTAGTGATCATGCCATGGTGAGAAACAAGGCGGGATAATGGGTGAGACTGAGGGGCTCCTTTAGACACGGCAGTCAGGGAAGCCTTGGGATACATAGGTTTGGTTGGGGTTGCGTGTGGTTGCTGAGAGGGGAGGCAAGGATGACCCTGTGGTCTGGTGGGTGAATGAGGGGCAATCTACCGAGATGGAGAACACTGAAGTGAGCGAGTTTGTTGTTGTTGAGTTGCTAAGTCATGTCCGACTCTTTGAGATCCCATGGACTGCAGCACACCAAAATCCTCTGTCCTCCACTATCTCCCGGAGTTTGCTGAAACTCATGTCCATTGAGTTGGTAATGCTATCTAACCATCTCATCCTCTGCCACCCACTTCTCCTTTTGCCTTTAGTCTTTCCCAACATCAGGGTCTTTCCCAGTGAGTCAGCTCTTTGCATCAGGTGGCCGAAGTCTTAGAGCTTCAACAGGTGTGAGGGGCAGTCAGTCCTTTGGCTTTGGGTGTGGTGAGACTGAGCTGTCTATTGGCGGAGGCGTGTGGAGCGAGTTGGTCTTTGGGCACAGTAGGGCTGAGAGGCATTGCGAGTTCAGGACAGACTGAGCTCACCCAGGAAGCAACCTTTCACAGCAGGGAGAAGAGGTCTGAGGCTGAGCCCTTAGTCTCCAGCTTTCAGAGGCCAGGAAGACAAGGCTCCCGTGAAAGGGAGTCTAGATCATGACCGTGGGGCTGAGCAGCAGCTGGAGAGAAGGTCAAGGAGAAGAGAGGTCAGGCAATTGGGGTGAAGGGACAAGGGAAGGTCCTGTTGCCGAAAGGCTTGGGGTCTTCTCTCCAGAGCCAAGTCCTGGTGAATATCAGGGGAAAGGACCAGTGAGACTGCGTACTTTCCAAAAATGGGCACAGACAAGCTGTTCATCAACACGTTCTGTTTTGTGGACCTGGGGAGGCACTGTGGACCTTTCTGGCCGGATGGCACAGCAAGACTTTTGTGATTCTTCCCAGCCCCTCCATGTCCTGTGGTGACAGCAGCTGCCTCTGGCCCCAGGCCAGGCAGGAGAAAGGCCGGTAGGAATGTTTACTGTCACTGACTCAGCAAAGTCTCCGGTGGCCCACAGGGCTGGCTGCGTCCAGGCAGGCGGCTGGAGGAGGCGGCAGCCACAGCCAGCCAGGTTTGCTCATGCCTCTGGGGTTCCCCGAACTCGGAACATAGTATGATGTAGCACCTGAGCTCTGCTGTGCTCCCCTCCTCCCTCATCTGCTTTGAGACGAGATGACCGAGAGAGCAGTCTGGGTTGGTCCCTCTGAAGGTATCTACCAGCCTCCGGCTCATCGCCCTTACTCAAAGCCACTGATGACTTCCGAGAGCTTCAGGAACAAGGCCAAGCCAGCCAGAGCCCTCCTGCCCCAGCCCATCTTCAGGGCCTTCCCTTTGCTTCTTCCTTCTGTCAGAGTAGTGTTATCTCCTCGGTTCCGTCTTGTCTCAACAAAAATTTGAAGCGACGGGTGTTAAAGCCCTGGGCGTGTCACAGCTCTCAGACCATGTTATAGCTTTTGGGTCTCGGACAGACTGTGTTATAGCTCTTAGTCAGATCAGTGTTACAGTTCTATGTTATAGCTCAATTTTATTTAGAAAATAGCAGGAAAATACATCCTCGAGGTGTGAGGGCATGCCGACCCAAAGACACGAAGAAGAGAGAGAACCTGGCCCTTTGGCTCCTCTTTTAATGTTTCTCCCGCCCCGGGCCTGCCCTGTGTACGTTGGGCCAGCCAGGAGTGCCGTTTGTCCCACCTGAGGTCCTCCCGCTGGTCCTCAGACCTTCCTTTGTTCTATTTTCCCAGGCTTTCCCCTCCTTTGTCTTTTAGCCACCGCCATTCTGGACTCCTGTTTCCTGTTCTAACTACCTAACGCTTCATGTGGCCCATCTTTCCTTGTGGGCCATTTCTTCTAAGGACCATTGCCACCATCCCACCAGTCCAAACCCACCCCTCCCACTACGCTTTTGCCTCCTGTCCCTGCCCATCTCCACCACAGCCCCACCCATGGGAGGAGCCTCGAGCTCTGCCCTCAGTTGGGTGATGGGCTGCAGGCGTCCCAGGGGCTGAGCCTGTGTCATCATGTCCCCCACGGTGCCCAGAGCTGGACCCGGCATGCAGACCAGGACCCAGGCAGGACATGGGGGTGCCATGCAGTCTTCCTGGTCTCAGTCTGAATTGGAGATCTCAGGGCTTTATTCCCTCATCTGCAAACAGAGCATCATAACCTCTGCTTTGCAAGTTTTTTTTTTTTCAGGACAAGAAGTCATGGTTCTCACCTTCCCCAGTCACCCAGAGAGTCCAAGTAAGGATAATTCTTTACTTGTTCCCAACACACGTGATGCCTGAGTTCCAACTCCTTCTCTAGAACCTCTGAAGAGCTGGTCTCCTGGGTGTTACTTTTTCCAAATTGCTCTTCCAGGCAGTTCTGAAAGTCTCAGCTACCACCTTTCTGGAAAAACACACTGGCCCCCACTCTTCATTTCCACCAAATATGCCCCATATGTGGCCACAGGCTCAACTCAGAATTCTCCTAGAACAGCTGAGGGATGCCTCCAGGCTTAATGAAGATGAGAGGGTGATGGTGGTGAGGCTGGTGATGGTGTTGGTTATGGTGAGGGTGATGATGGTGATGGAGATGATACCTCATGGTCATTGATACTTCCCCTCCCACCAGCTTTATGGAAATGTATCTGACAAATTACATTGTAGAAGTTTAAGGTGTACAGTTTGATTCGATACATCTGTAAATTGCAAAATGATGACCACGGTATATTAGCTACCACCTCCATCCCATCACATAATTACCATTTCTGTGTCGAGAAAGTTTAAGACCTACTCTTTTAGCAATATTTGCATATATGATACAGTATTTTTAGCTGTATCACCATGCTGTACCTTAGATCTGCAAACTTATTACCATTGTACTCTGCTTCTCCAAGTTTGTCTTTTTTAGATTCCACATATAAGTGATATTGAGTCTTTTTAAAAAAAAAATTGTATTTATTTATTTCGCCTGTGCTGGGTCCTTGTGCAGACTTTTCTGTAGTTGCAGTGAGCGGCGGCTACTCTGTAGCCACGGTGTGAGAGCTGTAGAGTGTGGCGGCTTCTCTTGTTGTGGAGCAAGGGTGGTGCAGGAGCTCTGAGTTGCAGTTCCCAGGCTCTAAAAAAGCATAGTCTCAATAGCTGCGGTGCATGGGCTTAGCTGCTCTGCGGCATGTGGGGTCTTCCAGGACCAGGGAGCGAACCCTTTTCTTCTGCATTGGCGGGCATATTCTTTATCACTAGGCCACCAGAAAAGTCCTCTATTGAGTCTTTATATATGTTGACCAAATCTTGAGTCCTCTTCCTGTAATAATTCCTTTAATCCTTTTGACAACCCTTCTAATTAGATACACGCTTCTTATACCTATTTTTGCAGATGTGGAAACTAAAGCTCAGGGAGGTGAGTCTAGGTCATGCAGCTATTTACTCTGTGGCAGAATCAGGACTCCAGTCCATGTCGGCCCAGCTCCAGTGTTTACGTTTATCAACTCCTGGAATAGGCTGAAGGCTTTCAGATTGCAAAGGAGGACTCCAGGGAGCGTCCCTGCCTCACACCCTTGCCTCTCTCCCTGGGCTCCTGCTCCATCAGGTCAGAAGCTCCTTCCCTCACATCCTCTTATCCTTGAGCCCAAGGACCCCTTCGCCTAGCTCAGAACCTCTGTAGAAGGAGCCCCATGTCAATCTTTCTCACAGCCCTTCAGCACCCAGGAAAGAGATCCATTTACTTCCTGATGCTGCCAGCCCACCCTCTCTCCTTCTGGACCAGATTCTAGCTTTCCCTGTGTGTAGCCAAAAGGCTCCATAACAGGTTTCGCCAGGCAGAAAAGCAGCCTACCTGCCAGGCTAACTTCCAGAGTCACCTGTTCCCACATCTGGGGCACCGCGTGTGGCACCTGCCTGGCACCCAGTGGGCCCTCATCCACAGAACCCTTGCTTCCTGCCCCTGGCATCCCTCCAGAGCAGTCACGGGCATTGGTTACATTTTCCTCTGGCTTCAAGGCTGCTGACCCCTGAGAGCAGGCAAGGCCGGGTCACCTGTGTGTACCCACAGCCCACACAGAGGCTGAGCCGTGGCGAGGGGGGCGGTCACGAGTGGCGGGCTTGGTGGCATCTCGGGCAGGTGGCCGAGGTTTGGGGGTGAGCATATCATGGCTTTAATTGGCCCCCTCGTGCAGGCTGCCAAAGACCTCGCCACAGCCCCCTTTGTTTCTGCCTCCCAGGGGCGCCCCACGACCGGTTCCTCTGGCCTATTGAACAAATCAGCTCTAAGTAGGTCAAGGAGAGCGCTGGGCAGCCAGGCTCCAGTTCCTTCCCTTTCATGTGCCTGGCAGCTCCTGCAAGCCTGGCCTGCCTGCACCAAAGGGACTGCACTCTCCTTGCTGCGTCAAAAAGATATTTCATGTTAAAATTCAACGGAGAGATGTTAACCAGCCGTCAGAATAAGGCTCGTCAGAATGCGAGCTGCTCAAACAGGCTGAACTTTGCCCCGCTCTGCAGAGGGTCTCACCCACAGCTGGCAGCGACCACCTGGCACATTTTAATAAGGCTGGATGCAAATGCTGCCCCCTCCCCCGCCCCTGCACCCTTTCCCTGGAACCCATGCCCCTGTTCTGGGGGCCTGGACCCTGTGGCTGGCCCCTCTGATTCTTGGCCTTTAGGATTTCAGCATCTTTACTAAGTCGCATGCTGGTTTAGCTGCCTGGTCCTCTGGCAGAGCACTGCTCTCTTTTTGTGAGTTGCAGCCTATTGTTAAGAGGAGTAATTTTAGGTGGATGCATGGAAAACCTGGAGGGAAGTGTAAAGAGAAAGCATGACGTGGATTTTGGCAGACTACCTCTCATTTCACCGGAAAACGCAGCAGCAGGATTTGGCCGGCAGTGTGCAAACCGCCCGTGTGATGAGAAGCTTTCCTTTCCGCTTCTGCGGTTGAGACACGCATGGCCTGGGTTCACAGTACCCCGTGCCAGCCACAGACAAGCAAACCCACAAACTCTTCTCAAACAAGAGGCCCTGTGGCTCCATGGTTACTCACAGACTCAGGAGAGGCTGTCTGGATCTGAATCCCTGCGCTGCCCAATCCATGTGGCCTTAGGAAGGACATTAAGCCTCAGTTTCCTCCTCTGCAAAATGGGGACAATAATAGTTCTGATCTCATAAAGCTCTTGTGAGGACTGTGTGTGTGTGTGTGCTCAGTCGTGTCTGGCTGTTTGCAACCCCGTGGACTGCAGCCCTCCAGGCTCTTCTGTCCACGGGATTTCCCAAGTAAGAATACTGGAGTGGGTTGCCATTTCCTTCTCCAGGGGATCTTCTTGACCCAGTTATTGAACCTGTGTCTCCTGCATTGGTAGGCAGATTCTTTACCACTGCACCACCTGGGAAGCCCCTTGTGAGGACTAAATAATTTCATTAATACCGTCATCATCATCATCATCCTTTTTTTTTTTTTTTTTTACCATACCGACTGTGGGAGACACAGAGGAGCCCCCAGACCTACTTGAGAAAGTCCAGGGTCAGGTCAGGCAAGAATAGATGTTGTCTGAAGGACAAGCACCCAACTGTACACCCCGGAGTGCTGCTAAGCTGCTAAGTTGCGTTGTCATGTCTGACTCTGTGCGACCCCATAGACAGCAGCCCACCAGGCTCCCCCGTCCCTGGGATTCTCCAGGCAAGAACACTGGAGTGGGTTGCCATTTCCTTCTCCAATGCATGAAAGTGAAGGTGTTCAGTCGTGTCCGACTCTTAGCGACCCCATGGACCGCAGCCTGCCAGGCTCCTCCATCCATGGGATTTTCCAGGCAAAAGTACTGGAGTGGGGTGCCACTGCCTTCAATGAGGCTGGTGCAAATCCGAGTCAAAGTGCAGTTCATCTTTTCACAGATTGATGGTGCTTGGCAGTTTTAACGATGAACTCTTATTTTTTGAGGAAGAACACCTGTAATACAGATATGAGGGGGACTGGGCCTTTGGGCTCTCTCCCTACCCATGTGATTTGAGCAACACATAGGAGTGTTTTGCGGGGAGGGTAAGGGGAGGTGGCTTCCAGGCTCCTGGTTACTTCCCGTCCTGCTGGAATCTCAGCTACAGGCTTGTGATTTCCTGTGCTTCTGTCCTGGCTGAATCTGCACCTGGAAACTGAACGTCAGCCCCTAGCCTTTATTCACACACACACACACACACACACACACACACACACATTATTTGCCTAAGTCCTAGAGGCTTAAGGAGACAAGGTGGCCGTGAGAACATCCTGCCCGGATGGAACAGTCTTGCTTGCTGGACGCCTCTGGCCTCTGGTTCACCAGGCCGCCTCCGCCCTACCCTCCCTCCTTGACTTTCTCCTGTCCCAGGATCATTCCGGCCTCTCCCTTGCTCCTGTTTCTCTTGCAAAGACTGGTGGTGTGTTCAGGTCTCATTTTGGCCCAGGTGACCTCGCCAAGGGAGTTTCCTAAGCCAAGACAGTGGTGCCCCGAGAAGTCAGTTCTCAGAGGTGAGGACTGTGCTCCGCTAGTACCTCCTTGGGGACCCAGGCGGACATGAAGCCTCACCAGGCCCTCTGCCACCCACTGAGCCTGAAGGCTCGCACGTGGCTTCTGTGTGTGCCCTGCTCCCGCCCTCTGGCCAGGCCCAGGGCCCCAGTGCAGCATCACCAGGCCTTGAGTGGAGACGGGCACTGTCCCCAGCTTGCATGAGATTGGGGGGAGGGGTGCACTGGGGCTGTGGGGGCCGTGCCCCTCCTCTGTCCCTCTCTCTTGGCTTCATTCTTGCTGCAGACCTGTCTCCTCCACACGGGGGCTGCCATCACTCAGGATGTCAGTTTTTGCTGCTCCTGCCCAGAGAGTCTGCTTTTTGTTCTCCATTTTCCTTAGAAATGTCAGGCGGGGAGGGCGGCATGTGGGCAAGTAGCGAGGTCTGACATCTGTGTGTGGAGGAGGGGGCGGGAAAGGGAGTGTTCGTGGCTGGGTGTGAGGCCCCCTGTCTAACCTGCGGGAGTGCTCGAACCTATCCCCACAGACACAGGAAGGGTTGAGCTTTTGGCGGGTGGAGACAAATGGATTGGAAACACCACTGGACAGAGGCGTGTTCTCTTAGGCCCCCTCACTCTTGTCTCTCTCATTCATTCATTCATCTGCTCCCTCTGTCGTTCACTCACTCCAGCCACAGTGCTTCTCAACAGGCCTGCCAACCGCCAATTTTGTGGAAACAGATCAAAGGGTGAAGAAGGAAATCAAGAGGGCGTGGGGGCAATAAGGAGGAGTGGGAGGGACCCTCCAACCCGTGGTCAGGATGGCCCAGCCTAGGAGGGACAAGCGTCGTGTCCAGGCTGTGACGGAGCTGAGCATCAAGGCTGGTGAGGCTGGTGGGAGAGTGGCTTGGCTCCTCCAGACACCTTTAGCCCAAATGCTGTGTTTTAAACAATGGAGCTGGCATTGAACATTTTGGAGATTTTACATAAAAATGGTGGCCTCTGGCTGATTGACACCCCTGGGCTCACAAGCTCCAGTGGTTGGGCCTGGTGACCACTGCCTCCACCCCCTTGGGGGTCTCCTCAGATGTGCGAGTTCACCCTCCCCTTGGGGAAGAGACATCACCTGTCTCAGTAAAATGTCACCAGGGGGTCATTCAGATCCAAAGTCTCCTGGCAATTCCTCTTTCAAATTCCACTCCTAACAGGTCAGCAAATCCAAAGGATTATTCTTACAAATCAACCCCCTGCCAACTTCTCCCTGTGGGGTACTGGGCACCCTTGCACCCGGCCAAGCCAGTCACCTCCCGCCCAACATGGGACATCGCAGCCCTGAATGGGTCTCCCTGCCCCAGTCCCCCACCTGTCATCCATTCTACGCTCCCAGCCAGAGCATCTTTCCAAATCAGGTCAGATCCCAACAGCCCTCCACTCAAACCTTGCGTGGCCCCTTCCTACCCAAAGTAACTGGAAAGTTTTCAGTCTTTCACTGTTAGGTATGACGTGTTAGTCTTTCAGTCGTGTCCAACTCTTTGCAATCCCACGGACTGTAGCCTGCCAGCCTCGGCTGTCCATTGAATTCTCCAGGCAAGAATACTGGAGTGGGTTGCCATGCCCTTCTCCAGGGGAACTTCTCGATCCAGGGATGGAGCCTGGGTGGGTCTCCTGCATTGCAGGCAAGCCATCTGCTACAGTCCATGGGGTTGCAAAGAGTCAGACACACCTGAGGGACTTTCACTTTTGTCTCAATAAAATAGAGTATCCATTAGACAAAACTTAACATTCATTCCTGATAAACAGCAATGATATTTTTGCCGATATTCAGCAAACTAGGAATACAGGGAATGCCTTCAGCTTGCTAAAGGGCTTCTATAAAAACCTAGAGGTAGCGTCATACTTAGGGCTTGCCTGATGGCTCAACCCAGGGATCAGGCCCAGGTCTCCCGTTGCAGGCGGATTCTTTACCAACTGAGCTACCGGGGAAGCCCTCTATCGAGATGATCACATGGTTTCTCTTTTATAGTTTGTTAATCTTGATTTTTGAATGTATATTGTTGGATTCAATTTTAAAGTATTTATTATGAATTTTTGTGTCTATGTTTATAAGAGACATTGACTTATGTTTTTATATTCTTATAATGTCTTTTTCTGACTTTGATATCAGGGCAATGTTGGACTCACATGAGCTGGGAAGTTTTTAATTTTCAGTTTTATGGAAGCTTTTGCATAGAATTGATATTATTTCCTGTTTAAATGTTTGGCAAAGTTAACCAGCAGAGCCATCGAGGCCTGGAATTTTCTCTGGAGAAAGGTTTCAATTTCTTTAATAGTTACAGGGCTAATGATGCTATCTATTTTTTTCTTGAGTGAGCTCTAGAGCTCTTGTATTCTTCAAGATACCTGTTAATTTTATCTGTGGTCAAATTTATTGGCAAAATATTCCTCATAATAGTCTTTTATCATTTTAATATCTGTGGGATTTATAGTGACGTTTCCTCTTTCATTCTTGATATTCTGTGTCTTTTCTCTCTTTTCCGATCAGTATGGCTAGAAATTTACAAATTTTACTGATATCAAAAAACCAGCTTCAGGTTTCAATGATTTTCTTGATCATTTTCTATTTCTCTGATTTCTGCTGTCTACTATTCCCTCTCTTTCAGCTACTTTAAGTTTAATTTATTCTTCTAGTTTTTTAAGCTGTGGTATTTGATTTGAGACTTTCTTCCTTTCTAATGTAAGTACTTGATGATATAACTTTTCCTCTAATCACTGCTTTAGCTGCATCCCACAAATTCCGATATATCATTAACATTTTTTTTTCATCCAGCTCAAAATATTTCTTAACTCCCTTTGTGATTTCTTCTTTGACCCGTGGGTTATTTAGAAGTGGGTTTTTCAGTTTGAATGAGTTTTCTAGATGTCTCTGTCACTGATTTCTAGTTTAATTCCATGATGATCTGAGAACACACTTTGGGTGATCTGACTCCTTTAAAATGTATTACATGCGAAGTAAAGCTGGGAATCCACAGGGGCCTGTTGGCGGGGGAAGTACAATCTTTATTATGAGCCATCAGAGAGATTTAAGCAGACAGGGAATTTGATCTGACTCGGGTCTGATGTGCATCATCTGTGAAAGAGGGGAAATGGGATGCCTGGGATGGGGAACCTGGGGCCTGAAGTTTCTCTGAGTTGTCCCAGAAGAGTGGGCAGTCACCTAAAGGTCTGGATCTCCAGGGAGGGGTGGGACGTTATGACAGTGCTGTAGATATCAGAGCATGGAGAGGTGCAGCTGAGGACGAGGAGTCTGGTGTTTTGAAAAGAGCCCTGGACTGGAGTCAAGCCGGGGTTCAGCTGTGTGCCTCTGGGCATGTCACTCACCTCTTAGTTTCCTCACCTCTAAAAGAGGTGGTCAGCCTCAATGATCCCACTGTTTTAACAGCCTGAGCTGTTGCTTGTATAGGGAAGGTCTGCGTAAATAAGGACACAGTGACTCCTCAAGACAGACACACAGGAGGCCCTGCAGCATAAGGCCTACAATTAAGGCCTGATGTTCTGTGTTGCCTTGACATCTGGTGGAACCTGGAGGGATTCAGGGGCTTAACTCAGGTCCCACTCCACTCCTACAGGTAAGGTCCCCCAGCCAGCAACGTACAGGGGCTGGGGAGAGGCCAGCACAGCTCCTGTCACCCCTCAGCAGTGGGGATCGGTTCCTTGCCAATTTGGGGAATGACTCAAACAAGGCAGTCCCACACTCCTGTGGAACCATGCATTCCCCCCACCCCACCCTGCCTCCAGCCTTTGGTAAGTCTCTCTGTCCCTGCGTGCAAACCTTGTGACCCTGCGTGGTACGTACACAGTGGCGACCTCCAGGGCTGTGCGTATGTGTGAATAATAAACTGCGTCCCTCCATCTCTGCAGTGTTAGGCTGGCCCTTCCCCGTAACGACGGGACCAAAGGGCAGGAAGCCTCCCTCACCAGCGGGGTTAACAGAAGGCGACTGAACAGCCGCTTGCTCAGAGTGAAGCCAGCCTCTGTTAGGGTTAAGTGGCTGGGCTTGGGCAGCCTGGGCTGGGTTTCAGCTCCATGTGCCTGCCCTGCTAGTGCCCAAGGCAGGGCACACCTGGACACCCATACCTGCCTCCTCTGCTGGTGCCCAGGGCAGGGCACATCGGAATGCCTGTTCCTGACAGCTCCGGTAGCAGCTTCTATTTGTTGGATTCTGATCTGTGCTAAGATCCACTACCTTGGGGAGGCAGGTTCCCTGAGCCCCGTTTAACTGATGTGGCCGTGTGAGTAGCAAGGGAAAGGCTGGAACCCAGATCGGTCTGGATCCTGCCCTAAGATCTACTCTCGAAGCTGGGAGGTGAGAACCCACAGCACCAGGTTCTGAGAAGTGAGGGGACGGGGGTGGCCGAGTGAAGGTGTGAAGACAAGACGCTGGCGGGGAAGGGAGAGGACCCATCGTGTTAATGAAGAGGATCTGGGACATCCAGGCCAGGAGTGTCCGTCTGCCGGGGGATCCTGCAGGGCTGAGGTGGGTGGGAAGTCTGGCCAGGCTGGGAGAGCAGAAGAAAGGGGTGATACTGCTTTCAGCCTCAGCAGACAGCCATGCTGCTCGCTCAGCCATGCCAAACCTTCGAGGCTGCCCAAATCACTTCTGCTTTCTGATCACAGAAGAGGCGATTCCCTCCAGAGGGGATCTTTGGCCTGTGGGACTCTTGTAGGCTGAATTTCTAGAACCAGGTGCTTTCTGTAATGACCACCTCTTGCTGGCCAACCCTGGCTGCTGCTGACCTCCTAGAATAACAAAAAAGGAGAGCGGTGGTGTGTGGTGATGGCTCCAGGTCTGCGGTTTGGAGGGCAGAAATGGGGGTCAGGTCTTACGGGAATGTAAGCTCTACAAGATGAGGGTTTTATTTACAGCTGTTGCCCAAAGCATGGGACAGTGCCTGAAATGCCGTAGATACACAACAAAATGAATTAAGTGAAAGAATAAATTAGGTCTTGGCTTCTCTGCCTCTTGGCTGGGTGTCCTTAGGCAAGTTGCCTAAACTCTCTGTGTCCCCATTTTCTTAATAGTGAAGCTGGACAGAACAGCACCTCGTAGGCTTGTTGCAAGGATCAAATCAGGTGCTGTATTCAAACAATAAGGGCCCACTAAGCCCCTGCTGTTTTATTACTAGTATCATGATCTTGGCTCCTGTTCAGTGAGGAGGGCTCCCCATGAACCCTATCACCCCAGACACAGCAGCCATGCTTACTGACTTGAGCTGCGGGCTTTCAGATAATTATCCACTTAAACCCAAATACAACTCTCTGAGTACACTGTTTGGTGTTTTTTTTAAACACCCATTGTACCAGGACGAAGTGGAAACCTAGAGCTGATTCTGGCTATAAAAGGAAGTTGAGGAACGTCCCTTCATTCCTATTCTCAGCACCTGATAGTCTATCTGGACAAGGGCTTCTTTGCAGGAAGCCTTAAGGAGGAGAGCTTAGGCTCTTTCTCTTCTGTAGAGAGGGATGGCGCTTGCCCGAGTGGCCAGGGATTCCGTCCTGGGCAGTCTGGCTGGAGAGCTGGGACCACTACGTTTTCCTGCCTAAGGTACAATCACCTTCGACCTGTGAGACCTCGAATAAATCACTTCCTCTCTCTGAGCCTCTTGTAAACAGGGAGAGCAGTAGTATCTTCCTGGCAGGGTTGTTGTCAAGATTAAACGGTTTCGGAAATACACTGCCTTCAGTGTGACATGGGGGAACTGGGCAAGCTTGAGCTGCGGAAGTCGCGTGACCACCCGGCCCAGTTCCTGCCCCTCTCTGCCCAGGACGCCTCCTGCCCCTTGAACTCCCCTGTCCCTGGGCTGAGGTGGACCGGCCACCTGTCTGAGCCCCGCCCAGCGGCGTGACTCCCAGGGTGGCCGAGGGTCACTCACTGTCTTTCCAGGTCCTGGATGGTGTCAGGGAGTGGAAGTCCCTGGGTCTCCGGGAGGAAGAGGCTGGCAGTGATGAGGTCGACACCATAGGAGAGCGGGGGCTGCAGGGGCAGGACCTGGCGGGTCATCCTGATCAGCGGGCCCATCACAGAGCCCAGCTGAGCTGCTGAGTGCAGGAAGCCTTCTGAGATTATCCTGTGAGAGGAGAGGAGGGCCGGGACCCTTGTCACAGCTACTATTTTGGTGGGAGCGGGGGGAGGCTTTCCTAGAGGAGGGGCACTTTGGCTGGGCCAGGGAATGCCAGGGGAGGGAAAGCTAGGCTAAAGGAGTCACCTTCCTCGAGGTCTCTGCTAACACACCTCCTCCATGGAGCCCACCTGGATTTTCCCATCCAGAGGGGGTTTTTGCTTTCTGGGAACATCTGGAGTCCTTCACAGGAACTCTCTCGGGCCCAGGCCATTCTTTCTGGTCTTGGGTACTTTGGAGGCTTGTCTCAGGGGTCTTGCTAGGCTGCTGATCTCCCAGTTCAGGCTTCCCATAAAGTATCAACAATATCAATAAATATGATTTCTATAGGCTTTCCATAACATATCAACAATATAAAAAAAAAGAGTGAACGAGTAAGTGAGCAAGCACCATGAGTAAGCCTGGGCCAGGCTTGTGGGGGCTGAGGTCCACCCCTGCTCTTCAGCTGAGTAAGTCCTTGGCCACCCTAAACCTCAGTTTACCCAACTGTACAACGTGGGGCTTGTCTAACTCTTGACCACCTGGGGCTCCCTGGGGACAGGGAAGGGACAGTGGGAGGCAACCCTCCAGGCTCTTATAAGATTTCACCTGAGCAGCGGCTCTGTGGCTCAAAGTGGTTCCCAGTCTGGAGGCCTCCAGGGGGCCCTCCGTGGGGCTGCCTCCGAGCCCGGCCTCCTGGGGAGAGGCTGTGTGTGGAGTCCCTGGCTGAGCCAGGGCCTTTGGGAAAAGGACTCCAGGGCATCTGCTCGGTTCCATGTCGGCGCCTGGTCCTCTCGCCCTCCACTGTGTGTCCCTGGGTGCCAAGCCCCACCCCTCTCCATACAGGCCCTGGCGAGGGTGTGCCTTCCACAGCTGCAGCCCAGCCTACTGCAGTGAAGTTGGGAAGAGTTCCAGCTTGTAAATCATGATGCAGGTTAGGCTGAGGCTAAAACACCCCTTTCCCAGCACAGCGAAGACCACACGCAGAGTCTGCAGGTCTAAGGCAGAGCAAAGCGTGAGCTGGGGTCTGCTGGGAGGGTCCCCAGCAGAGGGGCTGGGTTCTCTCACAAGGCTTCCTTGAGCTGAGAGCAGGTGGGTCCCAGGCGGTGTGCTCCAGGCTGCCCTGGGCTGTGGGGAGCGAGGCGGCCAGGCG
>SJXQ01006810.1:184070-209292 GCA_006408695.1 Aepyceros melampus | reverse complement strand
AGTTTACAATAAATGTTTTGGGGTTGGCTCGCCCCCACCGCACTGCTCTTTGGCAAGTCCGTTCCCTGGGCGCCCCCGAGGCCCAGGCCCGGGTGAAAGCTCACCCAGCGAGCGGGAAGAACGCTGACTGAGAGGACAGAAAGACGGAGCGGCAGATACTGTCGGAATGGAAGACGTGAAGAAGCACCCACAGCAACACTTTGTACACGGATGTGCCTGCTTTTGTTGATAACTTTCTTACTGTAAAGCTCTCCATAAACAGTGAAAATGTTTGGTAAATTTATTGCAATTTAAAATTGGTGAGTTCCTTTATTAAATTAATTGCTATGTTATTGGACATATTCATCAAATTGGGGTTAGAGAATGTCGACAAACATCAATTTTGGGGGAAAATGATTGAATTTGGTCTGACAGATGTGAGTTTGAACAGTTGTATTATGCTAGCTGGTTGGCTAAATCCAACCTCTTTCTGAGGCTAAATTTCTGTCTGTATATCAGGTCCCATACATTTCTTTTTCTGGAAACTGGAGATTGGGTTTTTACGGCAAAACTGAGCTTATTTTGGTTAATACATATGAACAATCCAATCCTATTTTGGAAATCACAGTCGTAGTTTTTCTGGCAAAGATTATTATCCTGTTGGTTAATTCAGTAATCTGGTAATTTTGGATATTATAGCATTTCATTTGAAAATACCCCTTAAATAGCCTTAATTGATGTGAAGGTCATACTTTTAAATCAGGATACACGTGTGTGCCTATTTAAACACAACGTGAAACGTGTTCCGAACGATGGTGAAATGTGTTTCCGCCCGGTCCTGTGGTTCTGACTGGGATCCAGGTAGGCTCTGGATCTTGGGGAAAGGTGATCCAGCTACCAGGTGCTGGAATTGTGGCGCCAGGCAGGTGTGCTGCTAATTCTGAGCGTGCTGTAAGCAGAGTCCCACTTTGGCCCAAATGGTGTGACCCTCGTGCAAAAGGAGTTGAGGATTCACCCTGTGCTCTGCTAGGGTGAACACAGCACAGGACACTTGAAGTGAGAAAAGCTAAGGAAATAATGTGTAATCTCTCTAGAGTGTGTAGGGGTCCACTTCTAATTGTGGAAAAGCAGCCAGACTTGGTGTTGGAGCTGTGGTTTCCAGGTGTGGGCTCTGGGATGAGACCAGCTGCCCTGCCAAAGCCAGAGTTCCTCTGTAGCCCCGGTGACTGAGTCTAGCATCTAACCATGCCCGGCAGGGTTGCCCAGCTGCAGCAGAGGCTACTAGAGAGGAGAGGCCCGCTGTCCACGCAGAGAAGTGGAGACCGGACACCATTCAGTGGAGGTGGCAAAGCTGTTATGCTGATGCTTGGACAGTTACTTAGAAACTCGGGGATTCTGATCATAGGGGCCTTGGGCAGTGTCTTCTCCTTGTGTTGATGCCATCTGAGAAAAAAGAGTCATTCCGGGCCAATCTCCCAGGTCCTCATACCCAGACCTCTTCAGATAGTGGTCCATACTAGGCCTTGAGATTCAGCCAGGCTGAGGGCCCAGCCCAACTCGTTCCCCGATGGTCCTTATCACCTGACACCCCCCGCCCTCTGCCCCCACACCACTAGCCCACTGGCCATCAACCTAAGCAGAAAAAGTGATTAGTGGCAGCAAAAGAGACTTTTGAAAAGCTTTACCCCATCTACCAAGATCAAATCCATAAGGCAGGGCTGCTCGCCGCTCATGGGCACAGACCTCAGGGGCGGCTGCAAGGCTGACTTCCCAGAACCACATGGGGAGGCAGCCAAGCCAGGGTGCGCCAGTGAGTGGGCACATGTGAGCTCTTGCAGAAGGCTGCTGGGCAGGACCACTGGAACAGAGCAAACTCTGGAGCAGCGCGGACATCTGATGTCAGACCTTCCTGTATCCTTCCTGTTTCCCGAGGTTCTGTCTTACACGATTTGTCTTTCAAACATGCAGGCAAAATCAGTGACCTTTCTCAAGTTGCAGACTTTCCTTGAGATGGGACAGAAGACAGAATGGGATGGGGCAGCAGAGGGCATCTGGGATACAGACAGTGGCTTCCCCCTGTCAAATGTATGTGTGACCAAAGAGCTAGACGGGATTTTTAAAGATGTGTTTCTAACTCCAGAATATGGTTAAGTCTGCTTTATAGAGGCCGATATAATGATATGGGATCCCAGGGTTTTATTTTTTAAAGTTTGCTAAAGAAATAAAATCTTCACTATCCCTTCATGCAAATTGTTCTGAAGACCAGCACTCAGGGAGGAAGTGGAGAGTCACCACCTTGCTTCCTTCTAACTGCTTGTGATGGCTCCAGAGTCCTGGGAGGTTAGCCAGCTCATTCATGCTTTTTCTCCTTTTTGAAAATTTACATTAGTTGTTTAGAACTGATTCTTATGCTCCTTGGAAAATAATGCCAGCTCTTGGAGCGTTCTTAAAATATGGGTCTTACTCTACTTTTCAGAATAAAAATAAACTCTTGGCCTGGTGGAGGCCAAACCAAGAGTTTATATCATGGTGAAATACCAAAATTAAATAAACACATTTTGTGTTTTTACTTTGTTTAATGCTGTTTGTAAGTTATTTTAAACATAAAGTTTGCTTACATTTAAAAGAATGACTTAATTACCAACACATGGCACAGTCACCAAACAAGCCTGTGTCTCCTTAATGCTGCTGAGCAAGCACCCCCAGGGCGCCAGGGCTCACACGCCTTCCTCAGGAGAGGAGCTGCTCTTGGCCACAAAGCCTCGACTACAAAACTGAATTTTTGACTGATACAATTAAGCAATCATTTCATTAAAAAAGTTAGTAAATGATGCTTGTGAAGGTCAAACTGCTGATTATCAGTGTTTTTACTCGTGGCTAGTGTCATGATGCCATGCAGGTGGGAACCTCAAACGTGCAAATGCACACACACGCACACACATGTGCACGCATACATGTGCATGCAGCGCACACTTGTGCACACACACCCACACGGGCACATGTGTGCACACGTGTGGGTATGAGCACACGCACACACGTGTGATTCTACATGCAGGGATACCTTGGTGACAGGTGCATGCACGTGTGATCATGTGCACACACTACGTGGGTGTGTCAGCACAGGAATGCACACGTACACCTGTGTTTACACTCCCAGACGTGACATGTCAGCAAACACATGCACCAGCGCATGCGCGCGCACACACACACACTGCCTCCTGGTGTCTGAGGGCCAGCCCAGCGGCCTGCCTGGGGCACCAGGAACTCCAGGTGCAGTGTGTCGGTGGAGTGGCCTGGCTATGGGCTGGTACCCCTGGCTGAGGCATTGTGGAGCACGCTTGTGGGGAGCACTCCTTGGAGGATTCTGTGGGTGCTGAGCTGCATGTCGGCCTGCACACTCTGTCATATCCAGGTGGGATACACTGGTGGGACGGCTCCTCACCCAGATGCCAGCACAGCACAGCCAGCCACCCCAGGGTAGCGTTGGGGTTGGGGCCAGCGTTGGTGGGTGTGTGCAGGTCAGGTTCCCAGGCTTCCGGGCAGCAGTGTTGCAGAGACCTCTGAGTCACCTCCGGGAAGCCCTGCTCTGGGCACTGGCCCCTTGCAAGCCCTCAGTGCTATTACCCCAAAGCACCATTTTCTCACCAAAATATGAATGAAAATTAATAAATAAGAGACTCTAAGCAAAATGAATTCTGGCACATAAATAAGTATAAATTCTTTATATAACTGTGAACTTCTTTTTATAGGAGAGGGAGCCAGCAGCCTAATGTTAGATGTTCATTTTCTAGATGATATGATATCTTTGTTTAATTTGCCACTTTTGGCACAGTAATTACAGGAAAAAACTCACCAAAATGGAAAATAAAAATCTAACTTTTAAAAGTAGTGCCCATACATCCTTACATCCCCAGTTTGAATTCTAAGGACTTCCTGGGGGTGGGGGGAAAAAGCGTGAGGGTTCCTGTCACTGTGTTTAATGGTTTTCTCAGACTCCCTGCAACTGGAGGGTCACCCTCACACAGGTGAGTTTCATCTAGAGAAGTTCTGTCTCTGCCTTTCATCTACCATTGCTCCTCTGCAGAATGCCCACAGAAACCCCCTTCCTTTTGAACAGATGAAGTCTGTTGTAGAGCACAACACTTTTCACACAACGCTCACTTCCTGTCTCTGGGCGGCTCTGGTCCTGGTCCAGCAGGCTGTGTGGTCAAGCCACCCGGGCTAATCAAGGGCAGGAGCGCCAAACAGGCTGGTCAGGGGTGGGGGCCACGGTGGCCCTTCCCTGTGCCGCCTGTGGCTGCAGGAGGGGGCCCTTCTCCTGACACCCAGGCCCAGCTTTGGCCTGTGCACCTGCTGTGCGCTCACACTATTCTTGCAACACCAGCTCCACTCCTGTTAAACTCTAAAACGTGTCAGATTGTGCTGTCCTTCCCAGGAACTTTCAAGAACTACCTTTTCTGAAGAAAAAGTAAAACCTCATGGACCTGACCCAGTCTGACCTTTCAGCCTTCTCTGTGGGGCACAGGGGGCTCTTGTCTGGGGCCCAGAGAATAAGTGGGTGTGGAGACTGAAGCTGGTGTGCGCCATAGACATGTCAGGAGGAGGGTGTGCAGTGGGGAGGCAAACCCCCTGGTGTCGCTGAGCAGAGAAGATGATATGAAGTACCAGGATGTAGGCCAGGAACATCTCAGAGGCCTGGACCATCTCAGGGGCCTGGCCCATCTCGGTGACCTGGACCATCTCGGTGACCTGGACCATCTCAGGGGCCTGGACCATCTCAGGGGTCTGGATCATCTCAGGGCCTGGCCCATCTCAGGGGCCTGGACCATCTCAGTGACCTGGACCATCCCAGGGGCCTGGACCGTCTCGGTGACCTGGACCATCTCAGGGGCCTGGCCCATCTCAGGGGCCTGGACCGTCTCGGTGACCTGGACCATCTCAGGGGCCTGGACCATCTCTATGACCTGGCCCATCTCAGGGGCCTGGATCATCTCGGTGGCCTGGACCATCTCAGGGGCCTGGACCATCTCAGGGGCCTGGACCATCTCTATGACCTGGCCCATCTCAGGGGCCTGGACCATCTCTATGACCTGGCCCATCTCAGGGGCCTGGACCATCTCGGTGACCTGGACCATCTCAGGGGCCTGGACCATCTCAGGGGCCTGGACCGTCTCAGGGGCCTGGACCGTCTCGGTGACCTGGACCATCTCGGTGACCTGGACCGTCTCAGGGGCCTGGATCATCTCGGTGGCCTGGACCATCTCAGGGGCCTGGACCATCTCAGGGGCCTGGACCATCTCTATGACCTGGCCCATCTCAGGGGCCTGGACCATCTCTATGACCTGGCCCATCTCAGGGGCCTGGACCATCTCGGTGACCTGGACCATCTCAGGGGCCTGGACCATCTCAGGGGCCTGGACCGTCTCAGGGGCCTGGACCGTCTCGGTGACCTGGACCATCTCGGTGACCTGGACCGTCTCAGGGGCCTGGACCATCTCTATGACCTGGCCCATCTCAGGGGCGTGGCCCATCTCAGGGACCTGGACCATCTCAGGGACCTGGACCATCTCAGTGACCTGGACATTGTAGGAGTTTGTCTTAGTTCCCTGGACTACTGCCACACTACATGGATTAAAATGACAAATATATATTATCTCACAGTCTGGAGGCCAGAAATCTAAGGTCAGGTAGTTGGCAGGGCTGGCTTCTTCTTGAAGCCCTAAAAAACTCATTCTCTTCCTCCCTCCAGGCTCTGGGAGCCAGCAGTCCCAGGCATGCCTGGGCCCATGGACATACCACGTTATACCTGATCCCACTGTTGGTTCCTCCGGCTCTCTCTGTGTGCCCTTCTCTGCTTCTTATAAGGACTTTGTTGGCTTTAGGTCCCTCTGTAGTCCAGAGTGATCTGTAAAGACCCTATTTGCAGATAAGTTCATGTTCTAGGTGAATAAGAATTTGGGGGACTGCACCGAACACTTTTGAACCTGGTATAGAACTCAGGCGTGTGGTCTGTGCCCTCCTTCCTGCCTGGGGCCAGCTGCTGAGGATACCCAGGGAGGGCACCCCTTCCCTGAGCCAGGGCGCAGGGGTGAAGCTGGTGGTGCCCTCGCTATCTGTCAGATGAACATTAAAAAAAAAAAAAAAAAAAGCTGAAACAGTGAGATTAATCACCCAAGGGGGAAAAATTTCTGAACATTTGGCATATTTGCAAACGTTTGCATGTAAGACCGCCAGTAACTGTGTTATTTCATAAATGCCGCCTGGAACGTTACTTCCTCTTCTCAGCAGCATGGGGAGGTGAGGGTAGGCGTGGCCTCTGTGTCAGAGGCTGAAGTCCTGCTGGAGATGCCACTCTCATCCAGTGAAAGGCCGGAGTATGTGCTCTGAAGGGGCCTCTCTGCCTGGGGCAGCGTGGACTCAGCAGTGGCCTCAATTTTGCTCATTTTAGGGACTTTTTCTCCACCTGCTCCTTCTCCTCCCAGCCTTGGCTCACACAGTCCCAACACCTGTGTCCATCTCTGGACCCTCACCCCCATCTCGTGTCCTGGCCCTGCTGGGATGTTGTCTTTGCTGGGAGCCTCTTCCAAGTGCACCTGCAGGGCCGTCTGAGCCATCGGCCCTAGAGGCAGCGCCCCCTGCTCCTGTGCAGTGGGCTGGGCCCAGGAGCCCCTCTGCCTTTGAGTGCAGCTCAGGTTATCTTTCCTCAAATGCAAGGCTCCATTTCCCCCTTGTCTACCGCCGTGGAGCCACCCAGAGCTGTGAGCTCTGCCACCTCTTGCCTCCCTCACCTCTTGCCATCACCAACCCTTCCTGGAGGCGAAGAAAAGCTCCAGGAGTTTCCTGAACCCCACCCTCACCTGCCCAACCAATTAGCCTTGCCCGAGCCGGCACTCCAGCCAAGCCCTGTGCCCACCACCAGCTGTCAGTGTGGGGGCATCTGACCAATGGCTAGCTTGTGTTGAGAGCTCTTTATGGGCCAGGCCTTGTGTGACAAGCACTTTAAGACTGCTGCCTCCCTTAACCCTGGAAACAGCACTTCAAAGGTAGGAAAACCTAAGCTTAGGGAACAGGCTGTGTGCCTGGGGTGGAGCTGGTGTGAGAACAGCGGTCTGAGCTCAGTTCTCCGCTGTGTCTGGGCCCCTTGCCTTGTTCTAGCTACAAGTGGGTCCAAGGTTCTTTTTTCAAGTGGCATTTGTGGGAGTTTTGTGACCCAGGTTTGGCAGCGTAGCAACCTCCAGCTCTCTGCAGACCTCTGTCCTTTCAGTGAATGGCCTGCTCACTGCCTTCCTCAGGGTTCCTTAGGACCCTAAACTCAAGACTTTTGCCAAAACTCATTCTCTTCTTGTTCTCCACTGAGGGGCCCCACCCCTATGCCGGTCACCAGGGCTGTCAATTCAGCCTCTGCTAATTCATCTCTGTCCATTCAGTGGCTACCCAGGGGACTGGATGTCGGGACCTTCAGAGGGTGCCCCATGCTCCATCCTGTCACTTTCCCTGGTGCAACTGCAAGTGCCACTCTTGGGAGGCTGGAGGGTAAAGAGATTTTTGTATATATTTTCCATACCAAGTGCAGAAATCTGGTTGTATATTACACATAAGGCACATCTCAAAGTAGACCGGCTGCCATTCAAAGACTTGACAGCTGGTGAGTTGCTGCTGGCCGGCCTAATAGTGTCATGGCAGTCCAAGCTCAGGTTGGAAGAGTTTACAGACACAGAGCATTTCAGAAAGGAGTGTTTATTGAGATCAGACAGCAGGGACAGTGAGGGCCCTGAGAGCACAGCAGCCGACCTCCTCACAGGCCAGGGAGAGCTGATGCTTTTCATGGGTTGTGAAGTGAAAGGTGCTCAGTCGTATCTGGCTCTTTCGACCTCATGGACTCTACAGCTCAGGGAATTCTCCAGGCCAGAATACTGGAGTGGGTAGCCTTTCCCTTCTCCAGGGGGTCTTCCCAACCCGGGTCTCCCGCATTGCAGGTGGATTCTTTACTAGCTGAGCCACAAGGAAAGCCCAAGAATACTGGAGTGGGTAGCCTAGCCCTTCTCGAGCAGATCTTCCTGACCCAGGAATCGAACTGGGGTCTCCTCCATTGCAGTCAGATTCTTCACCAATGGAGTTATGAGGGAAGCCCTTTTCATGGGTTAGTAGCCAATTTTTATAGCCTCAAGACAAAAAAAATTCCTGCAGGAAGGGTGGCATTAGGTGATGGGTTAGGGCGTTATATGGCGACTACTGGATTGGGCCTCTTTGCCTATTTTGGAGTTAGGAAGCCTGTTAAGTGATGATCGAGGGTACTTTTGGCAATGGTTACAAAGGGTTTCAGTAAGTTCCGGAAATGGCCTTGGTTCTGGGCCCCGCTTCTGGGGCCTTGGTGCAAGGCGAGCGCCCCCTCACCCTCTGGGTTGCCCTCACCTCTTGCTCGGAGTGGGTCACACCTGCATTGCTTTTGTGTCCACAACACAAGTGCGTGTCTGTGCACAGTATATAGTGTTGCCTGCATGCTTTCTAAAAACTGAAGTATCGTTGACTTACAATGGTGTGTTAATTTCTGCTGTACAGCAGTGATTCAGTTATATATATATTCTTTTCCACTATGGTTTCTCATAAGATGTTGAATATACTTCCCTGTGTTCTTCAGTAGGACCTTACTGTTCCTTCATCCTACATACGCGAGTTTGCATCTGCTAATCTCAAACACCCCGTCCATCCCTCCTGCACCCCCTGCCCCCACTCAGCAACCGCAAGTCTGTTCTTTATGTCTGGGGTCTGTCTGCTTCGTGAGGAAGTGCATGTGTGTCATACTCTAGATACCACATGTGAGTGACATCACATGCTATTTGTCTTTGACTTACCTCACTTAGCATGACAATCTCTAGTTTCATCCATATTCTGCAAATAACATCATTTCATTCTTTTTTTTAAAAATGTCTGTTGTTTCAAATATTTAAAATGTTGTGGTTTCTGCTGTGTAATAACTTGAATCAGCCATAACAGTTCAATTCAGTTCAGTTCAGTTGCTCAGTTGTGTCTGACTCAGTTGGTCACAACCCCATGGACTGCAGCACGCCAGACCTCCCTGTCCATCATCAACTCCCAGCGTTTACTCAAACTCATGACCATTGAGTTGGTGATGCCATCCAACCATCTCATCCTCTGTCGTCCCCTTCTCCTCCTGCCTTCAATCTTTCCCAGCATCAGGGTCTTTTCCAATGAGTCAGTTCTTTGCATCAGGTGGCCAAAGTATTGGAGTTTCAGCTTCAACATCAGTCCTTCCAATGAATATTCAGGACTGATTTCTTTTACGATGGACTGGTTGGATCTCCTTGCAGTCCAAGGGACTCTCAAGAGTCTTCTCCAACATCACAGTTCAAAAGCATCAATTCTTCGGCACTCAGCTTTTTTTATAGTCCAACTCTCACATCCATACATGACTACTGGAAAAACCATAGCCTTGATTAGACGGACCTTTGTTATAATGTCTCTGCTTTTTAATATGCTGTCTAGGTTGGTCTTAACTTTCCTTCCAAGGAGTACATATCTTTTCATTTCATTGCAGCAATCACCATCTGCAGTGATTTTGGAGTCCCCAAAAATACAATCAGCCACTGTTTCCCCATATATTTGCCATGAAGTGATGGGACCAGATGCCATGATCTTAGTTTTCTGAATGTTGAGCTTTAAGCCAACTTTTCACTCTCCTCTTTCACTTTCATCAAGAGGCTCTTTAGTTCTTCTTCACTTTCTGCCATAAGGGTGGTATCATCTGCATATCTGAGGTTGTTATTTCTCCTGGCAATCTTGATTCCAGCTTGTGCTTCTTCCAGTCCAGCATTTCTCATGATGTACTCTGCATAGAAGTTAAATAAGCAAGGTGACAATATACAGCCTTGACGGACTCCTTTTCCTATTTGAACCAGTCTGTTGTTCCATGTCCAGTTCTAACTGTTGCTTCCTGACCTGCATACAGATTTCTCAAGAGGCAGGTCAGGTGGTCTGGTAATCCCATCTCTCTCAGAATTTCCCACAGTTTATTGTGATCCACACAGCCAAAGGCTTTGGCATAGTCAATAAAGCAGAAATAGATGTTTTTTTGGAACTCTTGCTTTTTCGATGATCCAGCAGATGTTGGCAATTTGATCTCTGGTTCCTCTGCCTTTTCTAAAACCAGCTTTAACATCTGGAAGTTCACGGTTCACGTATTGCTGAAGCCTGGCTTGGAGAATTTTGAGCATTACTTCACTCGCATGTGAGATGAGTGCAATTGTGCACTAGTTGGAGCATTCTTTGGCATCGCCTTTCTTTGGGGCTGGAATGAAAGCTGACCTTTTCCAGTCCTGTGGCCACTGCTGAGTTTTCCAAATTTGCTGGCATATTGAGTGCAGCGCTTTCACAGCATCATCTTTCAGGATTTGAAACAGCTCAATTGGAATTCTATCACTTCCACTAGCTTTGTTAGTAGTGATGCTTCCTAAGGCCCACTTGACTTCACATTCCAGAATATCTGGCTCTAGGTGAGTGATCACACCATTCTGATTATCTGGGTCATGAAGATCTTTTTTGTACAGCTCTTCTGTGTATTCTTGCCACTTCTTAATATCTTCTGCTCCTGTTAGGTACATGCCATTTCTGTTATTGAGCCCATCTTTGCATGAAATGTTCCCTTGGTATCTCTAATTTTCTTGAAGAGATCTCTAGTCTTTCCCATTCTACTGTTTTCCTCTATTTCTTTGCACTGATCAATGAGGAAGGCTTTCTTATCTCTCCTTGGTAGTCTTTGGCACTCTGCATTCAAATGGGTGTATCTTTCCTTTTCTCCTTTGCTTTTCACTTCTCTTCTTTTTACAGCTATTTGTAAGGCCTCCTCAGACATCCACTTTGCTTTTTTGCATTTCTTTTTCTTGGGGATGGTCCTGCTCCCTGTCTCCTGTACAATTCATGAACCTCTGTCCATAGTTCTTCAGGCACTCTGTCTACCAGATCTAATCCCTTGAATCCATGTGTCACTTCCACTGTATAATCACAAGGGATTTCATTTAGGTCATACCTGAATGGTCTAGTGGTTTTCCCTACTTTCTTCAATTTAAGTCTGAATTTGGCAATCAGGAATTCATGATCTGAGCCACAGTCAGCTCCCGGTCTTGTTTTTGCTGACTGTATAGAGCTTCTCCATCTTTGGCTGCAAAGAATATAACCAATCTGATTTCCGTGTTGACCATTTGGTGATGTCCATGTGTAGAGTCTTCTCTTGTTTTGTTGGAAGAGGGTATTTGCTATCACCAGTGCATTCTCTTGGCAAAACTCTATTAGCCTTTGCCCCGCTTCATTCTGTACTCCAAGGCCAAATTTGCCTGTTACCTCAGGTGTTTCTTGAATTCCTACTTTTGCATTCCAGTCCCCTATAATGAAAAGGACATCTTTTTTGGGTGTTAGTTCTAAAAGGTCTTATAGGTCTTCATAGAATTGTTCAGCTTCTTCACCGTTGCTGGTTGGGACAGACTTGGATTATCATGATACTGAATGGTTTTCCATGGAAATGAAGAGATCATTCTGTCTTTTTTGAGATTGCATCTAAGTACTGCGTTTTAGACTCTTGTTAACTATGATGGCTACTCTATTTCTTCTAACGGATTCTTGCTCACAGTAGTAGATATAATGGTCATCTGAGTTAAATTCACCCATTCAAGTCCATTTTCGTTTGCTGATTCCTAAAATGTCGACGTTCACACTTGCCATCTCCTGTTTGATCACTTCCAATTTGCCTTGATTCATGGACTTAACATTACAGGTTCCTATGCAATACTGCTCTTTACAGCTTCAGACCTTGCTTCTATCACCAGTCACATCCACAGCTGGGTGTTGTTTTTGCTTTGGCTCCATCTATTCATTCTTTTTGGAGTCATTTCTCCACTGATCTCCAGGAGCATATTGGGCACCCACTGACCTGGGGAGTTCATCTTCAGTGTTCTATCATCTTTTTGCCTTTTCATTCTGTTCTCAAGGCAAGAATGCTGAAGTGGCTTGCCATTCCCTTCTCCAGTGATATATATATCACCAACCTGTTGAGCCTCCCTCCCCTCCCCCACCCCACCCCTCTAGGTCATCAGAGTGCCAGACTGGGCTCCCTGTGTCATAGAGCAACTTCTCACTAATGCTCACGACCGTGTGTGTATGTTGATGCCACTTGCTCACGTGTCCCACCCTCTCCTTCCCCCACTGTGTCCACAAGTCCATCTTTGTATCTGCGTTTCCATTCCTTCCTGGAAAATAGGTTCACCAGTACCCCTTCCCTAGATTCTGCATATATGCATTAATATACAGTATTTGTTTTTATTTTTCTGACTCCCTTCACTCTGTGTAAGCCTGTAGGTTCTTCCCACCTCACTAGGATGGAGTCAGATCCATTCCTTTTCATGGCTGAGTAATACTCCGTTGTGCATACGGGCCACACCCTCTTGACTCATTCATCTGTTGGTGGACAGTCAGGTTTCTTCCGTGTCTGGGCTGTTGTGAACAGTGCTGCTGCCAACATGGGGGCACACATTTTCAACCTTACTCAGTGGTCTCCTACTGAGAAGAGCTGCTGGACCCAGTTCCAGTGACTGTGTGTGGAGGCTTCTCCTGACTATGGAGCCCACGAATCCCACTCAGTCCTGATGCCATCAACCCAGAGACAGAATCAGATCCCACCCTCCACTTCTGACACCACCAAACCCAGGGCCAGGTTGCTGCCTGTGCCTCTGATGGACTGTCCATCAGGGGCACCCAAGAGCCTCTCCTCTGGTCACTCCCTTAAGTGGACAGAGTGGCTAGCCGAGTTCAGGGAAACATTGTATTCACTCACTAGTTTAGTGAGTTACTACCAACAAAATTAAAGGACATGAATTAAGAAGCAGATGAACAGATGTGCAGGGCAGAGTCTTGAACAAAGGCCTTGTTTTTTTGTGGAGCTGGGGGCCCAGCACACTGGCACATAGAACTTCCTGGTTCCCTGACTTGGGAATTCTCAAAAAGGGTAAGAAAGCACTCCTTTTTTTTTTTTTTAATTGAAGGATTCATTATACAGTCATGACTGACTAAGTCACTGGCCAATAGGGACTGACTCACTAGGAATCGGGGGCGGGCCTGGAAGCCCCAGCTCTCCAATGGCCTGGCTGGCTCTCCTTGCAACAAGCCTCCACTCTGGCTGTTGTTCAGTCGCTCAGTCGTGTCTGACTCTCTGTGACCCCATGGACTGCAGCACGCCAGGCTTCCCTGTCCTTTACTATCTCCTGGAGTCTGCTCAAACTCAAGTCCATTGAGTCAGTGATGCCAAGCAAGCTTCTCCTCCTCTGTTGCCCCCTTCTCCTCCTGTCTTCAGTTTTTCCCAGCATCAGAGTCTTTTCCAATGAGTCAGCAATTCAAGTCAGGTGGCCAAAGTATTGGAGCGTCAGCATCAGTCCTTCCAATGAATATTCAGCACTGATTCCTTTGTTTTTCTTTAAAATGGTATATTAACATGCAATAGGGGCTTCTCTGGTGGTTCAGATGGTAAACAATCTGCCTGCAATGTTGGAGACCCAGGTTCGATCCCTGGGTTGGGAAGAGCCCCTGGAGAAGTGAATGGCAACCTACTCCAGTATTCTTGCCTGGAGAATTCCATGGACAGAGAAGCCTGGTGGGCTACAGTATTTGGTGTTGCAAATGATTTATATCTTTATTTTCAGTTGAATATATTTATTTTAAATGTCTTAGTTTTAATTTTAAATGCCATAAATGCTGACAGATATAGCCCACATAAACCCAAGCTTCTGGGACCCCTGGTGGTTCCTGGATCACAAAGGCCCTGAGCTCTGCAAGGGGACCCTGGCAGCACGTGAGCCTCGTCCCACAGAATCCCTGGACACTAACAAACCTGGAAACTTTGTATTCTTCAATTTAAACACATATATTCAGGTAACTTATCCAGAGGAAATTAAAAGCTCAGATGTTCCCGGAGTGATTGTCAACAGGGAAATATGACCATGTCCAAACCGAGTCTTTTGAACTCCTTGCCACTCAATCCAGATTCAAGCGCAGCAGCCAAAGGAATGGAAGCTATTCCTCAACCTTACAGAATCCACAGCTTTGCTTAAAGAATAGTCTTGCATTTAAAGAGATATCCTTCATGACACAAACCCACGAAGTAAACAAAAGAGTCTAAAAATATATGATCTTTCCAGCGTCTTAATAGCTCTAAGACTTTGTGTTGGTTTGGTCCATGGCTGTGAAGAATATACAGACAGCAGCTGTGATGAGTAGATGCATTCCCTCATAGAGAAGTTTTGGAGAAAACACACTCCATATAAATAAGTGATAACGCAGGGATGTCACCATAATGATATATACAGAAACTGGAATAGAACAAATGAGCGCGTAGCAGAAGCAAGCGTGACTCAGTGCCGAGCCGCTGTCAACAAAAAGGGAAACATGCATTAGAGCACACTACTCCGGACTGTGCAGGTCAGGAACACACACACCACTCCGGACCATGCAGGTCAGGAACACACAGGCCCCTGGACCGTGCAGGTCAGGAACACACAGGCCAGGAACACACACGCCACTCTGGACCGTGCAGGCCAGGAACACACACGCCACTCCGGACCTTACAGGTCAGGAACACATACGTGGCCGCCACAGCGCGAGCCCTGGGGTGAGTCCTCAAGCCCAGCCTTGTGTCCCACTTGGGACCCAGTCCCTCAGGCAGGGGTTCTGGGAGAACTGGGCCTGAGGCATCACCTTCTTGCCTCTTGGGGCCTCGGCTCCGACACCCAGCGCAGGAAACCCCTGGGGATGGGCCTGGTGGACGGGCCTCGGCTCCGCTGCCCTCCTGGGGTGCCAGGGCATCTGTGCTCAGAGGGAGCCTACCGACTCCACGGCCCTCTCGACCAGACAAGGAGGTAGGGAAACTCAGGACACTGCCTTGCTTGGGTTTCAATGTCATGCGTGGGGAACGTGACCCATTTGGAAGACTCTGACTGGGTTCCTTCCATAGTGACAGCCCCATGAAGAGGCAGTTCCTGTAACCTCAGCATAAGATAATTTGCAACTGAGGGGATGAACAGAGGCCCTGCAGCTAGGCTGTCTGTCCCCACTGCTAAGCTCCAGAACATATGCCAGCTCCTCAGTAGAGGGGCACGGTCTACCCAGAGCCGAGTTTTTGAGCCATTGGAAATGCATTTTAGAGCTTCCTTGGTGGCCCAGTGGTTGAGAATGTAGACTTCCAATGTAGGGGACATGGAACTAAAACCCTACAAGCTGCAGGGCAGGAAGACCCCACGCCTCAACTGGAGAGCCTGCCTGCAGGAAACAGCGCCCATGTGTCCCAGTCAGTGAGAAGCCCGCGCGCAGCAATAAGAGCTCATGTACCCCAACTAAGGCCAGACACAGCCAAAAATAAAAACAAAAAATTTAGAAAGATCATCTCCCTCTTAAAAAAAAAAGTGTTAGCTGCTCAGTTGTGTCCAGTTCTTTGTGACCCTATGGACAGCAGGCCCCTGGCATCCTCTGCCCATGTGCTTCTCCAGGCACGAACACTGGAGTGGGCTGCCACGCCCTTCTCCAGGGGGTCTTCCTGACCCAGGAATCAAAAAAGAAAAGAAAGTTTCTTTTTCTACCACTTTAGTCTGGTTTTAGTTTTCTGATTTTACTGGAAAAATAAAAACAGAAACAATGAGTGAAACGACTGAAAATGAAAGAGAAAAACCTTTTCTAAAATAAAAGAGAAACATTTCTTAATTAGGGAAAACATCATACAACACTCCCCAACTGACTAAAATGCTTTCAAATCAGTTAAAAAACATGCCAGCATCTTTTTTTCTCCCCAATACAAGTGTAACAGATGTCAAGTGCCAGGAAAATCAAGCCGTGATTTTAGCACCAGGGAAGCTGCTCTTCACAGAAGCCTGGGCTCTCACGGCCCGGCCTTCACCTGCCCTGTCCACCTGCTCGGCTGGCCTGCCGTCACATATGTGGTGTGTGCCGAGCCGGCACCACGCAGGCAGCCCTCCCGGGCAGGGAGCGCACACTCACCTGCTCACGGCCCAGATGTGTGAAGGGACCTGCCAGCCTCCTCTCCCAACCAAACCAACAGCACAGAATGTGAGGCGGTGGGAACTCTGTGGGGTAAACGGGGAGGGGAAGGATGGACGGGTGGGTGTGCTGGGCAGGACAGCATGGTGGGCTGCCCCGTCGGTTTGACAGGAAGGAGCCTTTGCGGCTGGTGACCACTGGCTTCCATGGGGGCAGGACAGGCTGACAGTCACAGCCCCACGGGGAGCCCCTTGGGACCGTTCAGGCCCCTCTCCAGCAGGGACCCTGGAGGTGAGAACTAGCTCCTGTGAGAGCGAGAGAACTCCTGTTCTCTCGTCCCCAGTGGACACCCCCTCCCTGGGCCCCAACCAGGTCTCCAGCAGCTAGATGAGAGGAGAAGGGGCTTTCCACCCTGTCCAGCTGGAGAACCACCTTGGTATGATCTAGAAGAAGCTAGCAGGGAGGTCTGAGCTGTCCCTTCACAGACCCACCCCACACCCCACATGCCACGTGCTGTGGACTGCCTGTTCTTACTTAAGGAAAAGAAAACTGATGAAAAAGATCTCTGAGTTATTGGGAGCAGGAGTTAACCCGCCACCAGATTAAGGATGAGGAGCCTCACCTGCTGGCTCCTGAGGCCAGGAAGTTCACCAGGTGGCTGGCCCATAGCACGGGCCCCGAGTATGTTGCAAATGCTGTCAGTAGCACGGCTGGGATCTCCATGTAGGCATCCAGGCCCACAAAGCCTGCTGAGATGTCCACAGTGGCGATGCTGTTGGAGTTTCCCTGGACGAGGGCAGAAGCAGTGCTGATGCGGCTGGTCCTGTACCACGGCCACGAGGGACCACGAGAACCGGTCGCAGGGACGTGGCCCCAGGAGCCCTGCTGCCTGTTCACTCGGCTCCGGGGCTGACCCCAGATGACAGCCCTTCACTTGCCCGCCTCACTCGAGGGCTTGGGCAGCAAGTGGAATGTTTCTTACCTTTAAGAAACTATACAATGAAAGTCTGCTGATGGATGTGAAAAGCCCCAAACTTCTGTCAGCTTCAGGCAGACATACCAACCTCCCTCCTCCCTCCTTGGGGACCCTGTCTGAGGGGCTAAGGGCAGTGTTGCCACATGGCTTACAGGAGCAGCAGGACACAGCTATCAGGGAGTACAGGGGGTGTCCGGCCCAAGATCCCGGCCACTAACAGGATGGCTCGTCCCACCAGGGAGGGCGGGGTTTTAAATCCAAGTGAGGGTCTCCCAAGGTTTGGCCCCCCACCTTTCAGTCCTCACTGACGCTGGTGGCCTTTTCTAAGACATTTGTGCTGTTTACAGGCGTGACAGCACAAATGTCTGTCCCAGCACAGTGAAGGCCCTTCCCAGGAACTTTTTACCTGATGGCCTGCTGGGTGGGCTGTGGTCCAAGCTGGCTGAAGCCCCCCACCTCCTCCCCCGGCTGTGTGCCATTCTGGGCCATCCCTGGGTGGTGGCGCCGACCCCCAAACATCTCAGGCCACGGCCACTCCCCGCGTGTTCACTGTCCACCGCTGGCCCATCCCTTGACAACAACCTCCTTTGTGCAGCTTCCCCATGACCCTCTCTTCTCACGTCCATCTGGGGAGGAGTCCCTCCCTAGAGACCTCGGAGCTGCTGAGAGGAGGAGAAGGAAAAACAGGAATCTCAAACACCATGGCGAGGGGAGGCAGGCTGACGACAGCAAAGTGGCTCTGACCCCAGGCGGTCGCTGGAGGTGCTGCCGAAGCTGAGTCCGCAGGCAGGGAGGGCTGGCCTGCGGTGTGGCCCGCACGCTCTGGGGCCTCCCTCGCGTTAGGTCACTAGGTCCTCAACAGCCCGATGCTGTGTGTGTGGGTGGGTGGAGAGGGGGAGGTCTAGGGGCAGAGAGACTAAGGGGCCCATGGAGGGCTGTGGATGCCAGCTGGGCACCAGGCCCCTGACCCTGCACCATGAGGAGTCAGTGAGCTGGGGGCTGGGCAAAGGGTCAGTGAGCCCGTGAGTCTCCTGCCAGGAAACCCAGCAGTGAGAAAAGGACGTCCAAGGGAAGGGCTGTGGGAGGGAGACGAGAGAGGCCCCGGGGGCCCACTGTGCTCTTAGGGCCACGCTGCTGCCCGCTGTCTGGCCTGTCGTAGGGCCTGCTGGGTGAGGGCTGGCCAGCGCTGGTTGTGCTCCTTGGGGACCTGAAGCATGTCTGACGGTGCCTGCTGCAGGCGCCCCCGTGGCTGTCAGACACACATGCTCTGGCTGCCTATGGGCAGTGCCTGCGATGTGCCGATACCACAACCTGTCATGGAAGCTTCGTGTCCTGCCTTCAGGCAAGGCCACATGCGGCAGAGAAGCAAGCCGGTAGGGCGAGGCCACATGCGGCAGAGAAGCAAGCCGGATGCCAGAGACTGTCTCCTTGCTTGGGGGCGTGACCTGCGGTCAGTCTTCCTGACACTGAGACCTCAGCGTTGGGCAGGACTGCTCAGTTCACAGGGAGCCTACGGGCACCTTCATGGTCAGGCGGCAGGGTCTGCTGCGCCACCAGGGGTGAGTGGGAGACTCTGGTGAGCTGCACTCTGGGCACGGGGAACAGGTCAAGGGCAGGGCTGAAGGCTGAGGTGGAACTCGGTCCCTCCAGGGCCAGGAGCTGGACGCCCTGCCCACCTGTCCAGTGCTGTCCCGAGTACACAGCTGCACCCTGAGGTCTACCCTGGAGGTGGCTGGGTCTGCCGCCATGGGCCCTTCAACACTGAAGAGGAGGTGCAGCAAGCACGGGTCCCAGGAAAGCAGCAGCCAAGTGGGAGCCCCAGCAGCGCCCAGTGCTGAGAGCCAGGGAGCAGGGAGAGAGAGCAGTCGCCAGCCAAGCCGCAGAGCCAAGCACGCCACACCCCTGACCGGCCGTGGGAAGCAGACCTGCACGGCGGCTGCACGCTGCCGCCCCGCAGGCCTGTCTTAAGTAACTAACTGTACCTTATCTCACAAATATATGCATGATGTAAGCATAATTCACCTTGCCATGCCAACAGTTCTTTCACTAAACCTCCCGGCTTATAGTAAAATTTTCTTAAAGAAAACTAAAAGATAAACAACATAAAAATTAATGGTCTCCTACCCATGACAACATTGAAAACCTACCTGGAAATAGAAGAACGCTTGACCAAACCAGTAATGCATGACCGTGACCTCAGCTACGCTGTGCCTCAGGGGCCTCCAGACGAACTGAGTTAGGATGGTCTGGATCGCGAGGCTCAGTACCAAGACGGGGAGATTGTGGGGTCTGAGGAGCAGGGCTGCCAGGAGAACGAGGCCGCTGTATATCTCCCAGAGGCCCACAGTCCTGGCCGTGAAGTCTGCAGCAATGATTTGAGATTTAAGCAAGTCTTTGGTGCCCGTGAACAGAATGCCAAGGACAAAGACATAAACAAAACGAGCCTCGGTAATGCCCCTAAAGGAAGCAAAACAAGTCAGATTCATTAGCACCAGCTACAAAAAATCAAATACGTATTTTCCCACAAAAACCATGTGTCTACTGAGATGAGCTGACAACACAAGCTTCGGGACCCACTCACTGTGGGGGGCTCTGTGGAAGTAGGGGTGTCTGCCTGTGCACATCAGACCCCCGGGACCCCCAGAGGCTGGCAGGCCTGTCCTTTATGTGTGCACTTCTCTGACAGAGCCGGCTGACAGGAAATCGTGCTCATGTGGCAAAGGATCACCTGGGTGAAAGATCAGAGCCATCGCGTGTGGCCAAAAGGTCTGTCCACCTGCTTTGCATAGTTAATTTGAAAAACTGCTGCAGTAGGATAAGGTCAAAGAGGGAGAAATCCGCAAAGGCCCAAGTAATCAGAGACATTTCAAGAAGAAAGGGCCTGGGACCCATATCAAGGAGGACACCGGGCAGGCTGACAGTGAACAGCAAGGAGAGCACCACTGATGTCTTTAAGGGTCCCCCTCTTGCCCTGACCACCCAGCTGTGCCTGGACGTCCAGAACCACTGAAACCAGGCCTTCCACCCCAGCCAGGTCTGGGCTTCAGAGTGGAGAAGAAAGTCAGGAGTTAAATGTAGAGGATTCCAGAACACCGAGGGACAGCATCACTGTGGGCACTGAAGGGGAGAACAGCTTTTAGGGAGATCTAGAATCGGGGCAGCTTTAGAATCGGGCCAGACATAGAAGCAGGAGGGAGTCTAGAATCAGGATGGACCTGGAACTGGGATGTGTCTAGAATCAGGATAAATGGGAGGGGACTGGAAGCATTTCACAGGAAGAATGGGAGCCAGGCGGTGCAGGCTGATGAAAGCGTGCACTGCTCTGTGTTATGGACACCAACAAGGTACATGCTGCTGTCTCCATGAAACGCAAGGAAGTGCAGCTGCTGCTAAGTCGCTTCAGTTGTGTCCGACTCTGTGCGACTCCAGAGACGGCAGCCCACCAGGCTCCCCCATCCCTGGGATTCTCCAGGCAAGAACACTGGAGTGGGTTGCCATTTCCTTCTCCAATGTATGAAAGTGAAAAGGGAAAGTGAAGTTGCTCAGTCGTGTCCAACTCTTTGAGATCTCACAGCCTGCAGCCCACCAGGTTCCCCCATTCATGGGATCTTCCAGGCAGGAGTAGTGGAGCGGGGTGGCATCTTGATGCTATTGATGCTGAAATAAGGTGCATCCGAGAGGAAAGAGGAATTTACTCGTGTATCACCCTTTGACTTGTAAATAAGTTCATTTGTATCATTTTTTAGATCCTACATATAAGCAACATACACTTTGAGATTTAAACAAACAGTCCTGAGTTGGATGCCCACACACGTGACATTCAGTCTTGACACCTGCACAGAACTCTGCGGCAAACAGCCTTTAAGGCGTCTCCCCACCATGCCCACCCCCCCTGACCTCCCTTCCACAGGTGAGGCCTGCCACTTGGCTTAACCTCAGCCAGGCCCTCAGCATCATCCAATCCCCCACACCGGGTGACAGGCCCTGCTCCCAGGAGCGGCCCCTGTGTCTCTCGGCCACCCAGACAATCTGGCCACAGCTCTTGGAACTCAGCCTGACACGCTTTCAGAGAGGGCAACACTTGCTTTTCTTTCTCTGACTAGCAAAGCAACACCAAACATTTAGAGAAACCTATTCTTCTCAAACTATTCCAAAAAATTGCAGAGGAAGGAATGCTTCCAAACTCACATTATGAGGCCAGCATAACCCTGATATCAAAACCAGACAAAGATATTGCACACAAAAAATTACAAGCCAACATCACTGATGAACATAGATACTAAATCATCAACAAAATAGTAGCAAACCAAATTCAGCCAGACATTAAAAGGGTCACACACTGTGATGAAGTGGGATTTATCCTAGGGATGCAGAGATGGTTCAATATCCAAGAATCAGTCAAAGTTATAGACCAAGTGAACAAACCGAGGAATAAAAACCACATGACCCTCCTCAGCAGATGGAAAAAGCTTCTGACAAAATTCAACATCTATTTATGACTTAAAACATTCTCCAGAAAGTGGGTATAGAGGGAGCATACCTCAACATAATAAAGGCCATGTGTGATAAGCCCACAGCTAACATCATACTCAGTGGTGAAAAGGTCTAGATTAAGAACAAGACAAGGACGTCCACTCACCACTCTTATTCAGCGTAAAATCAGAAGTCCTAGCCTTAGCAGTCAGATAAGAAAAAGAAATAAAAGGACTCCAAGCTGGAAAGGAAGAAATACAACTGTCACTGTTTGCAAATACCATGATGTAATACATAGAAAATCCAAAATACCACTAGAGTTCATCAATGAACTTAGCACAGCTGAAAAATACAGAATATACAGAACATTTCTGTAACTGACAACAAATTGTCATAAAGAAAAAGTAAGAAAACAATCCCACTGACAACCACATCAAAGTAATAAAACACTTAGAAATAAATCTAAGAAGGAGATAAAGAGCTGCGCTCAGAAAACTGTAAGATACTCATGGAAGAAGCTGGAGACAGCATAAACTGATGTAAAGCCATGTTTAGACACACCATGTTCCTGGATTGGAGAGATTAACACTGTTAAAGCAACCATCTACTCAAGGCAGTCTACATATTCATGTAATCCCTATCAAATATACCCTTAACAAAATACAAACGGCACTTTTCAACAACTAAAACAGGTAATTCTAAAATTCTAAAATGTGTAAGGAAACACAAAAGATTTCAACTAGCCCAAACAATCTTGAGAAAGAACAAAGCTGGAGGTATCACAAGCCTCAACTGTAAACCATACTACATAGCTACACTCATCAACACAGTATGGAACAAGCACACACACACATCACACACACACAGACTGATGGGACGGAATGCAGAGCCAAGATGAGCCCACACGTGTGTGGCCCTAACTGGCGACCCAGGAGGCAACAGTGTGCAATGGAGGGAAGACAGGCCGTTCAGTAAGTGGTGTCGGGAAAACCAGAAAGCTGCATGCAAATGAGTCAAACCGGGCAACTCTCTCACAGCACACACAAAGACAAATTCAAAACGGACTGAAGACCTGAAACCATAGACCTCAGAGACTCATCCACAACTGCTGGCCAATCACCTAATTTCTTACTATGTGCAACTGTAAGTGATGCTTCAGAGAACAGACCCATATCCCAGTCTCTTGCTTCATGTCTGGTTGTATCTTGAGATGAATTCTGTAAGGCTAGGGTTACACCCAAGTCAGAGGGTTGGACAAAATCAAGATTCTTAACACATTTTATGAACAGCCTTCCAAAATAGGGTCTGCTTGCCCCAACCCTGTGACTGTTAAAAACAGAGAAAGCCCTGTGACGTGCAGAAAGTGGTACTGACAGCTTGCAGGAGCCAGCTGCAGGAGCTCATGTAAGTTATGGGGAAGTTGGGCTTTCTGCCATGCTTCACCCTCAACTGCTGGGAGTACCCACTCATTATTCTCCTCATCACTAGTTACTTCTTAGTGGAGCAAAATGAAATCCTTTAAATTCTTTATTTTTAAACAATCCCTTATTTAAAAACAAAACAAAAAAACCCACAAAACCTCAGTGACCTTACTTGCAAGTTATTTGTCTCTCTCCTACCAAAAAAAGAGGCTAACAGAACTGGCTCACTGAGGTGTTCTCAGTAACTGTTGGCAAAATCACAATTCACAAAACCCCAACTCAATGTTCTCAAGACTGCATGGCATTTTTAGTACATAAAACACTACAACAGGTCTAAGAACAAGTGCTTGTGTCTGCTGGTACACTTACTTTGAAATGTCTTTGCTGTCTCGTTGCCACGGGAACAGCACATTTCCAATGGCTGCCCGGTAGCAATAGACGCCGAGCAGGCCGAACGCAATGGCCACTTTTGATGTGAGGGAGCACCTCTTCTGAACCAACACAAAAATCATGGCGAGGGAAAGTGCAGCCAGAACAGAGAGTTCAGCCTTGTGGTCAGAGCTGGAATGAAATGTGAGATGCCAGAAATTACTACAAGGACAACTAGCGACGTTATGGCTACGCACGTGGATTTCTAAGAGTGCAGCCAATGAAAGGGCTGCTAACCCAAACTCATTGCTCATTCACACTGGTCCCCACCATCAGCTGGGCACGGGTCAGGGCAACACTGCCTGCTGGCTCTCCTTTCTGGGGCTGCCTGGCTTTCCCCAACCACAGGTGAGGTTCTGGGCAAAGGAGACATGTCCTGGCACCATCCTCTCCCATTCACTTGTCAGTGCAGAGGTGATCACTCGCGAGTGTCTGCCCCCTTGCAGGTGCCCCAGCAGAGAGGCTGGGCACACGGCTGTCACAGCTGTGTCTCTGCCCGGCCTTTGCCCACGGCCCCTGCTACCTCGGTGAGGTGTCCTGGGCAGCAGGGCTTTCCCGTTTTGTTCACTGCAGCTGGTGGTCACGAAGCCCAAACACTCAACACCCGTGAAGTGGATGAGTCAAGATACACACACACCACGGAGAAACGACTAGGGGAGACGCAGGGAGAGCAGGCCAGTGTCAGGTGGGTCCTGGGGATGGCGGCAGGGTTACACTGGGGCCTCCACTGCTGCTCTGCAAGCTGCACTTTAGCAGGCCCTGGACCATCATCACAAATGGAAGCAGAGCATAGAGGAGGCAATTCTGGGTGTCTCTGAGTGCCTCTTGAAGGCTCTGTCTTGGAGCAGGAACCACTGAAACTGCAGCCTCCTCCAAATGGACCGGGAGAGCCATGCCCCGATGGAAAGGCGCAGGGGGCCAGTGTGCTGAGGGAGGGTCCAGACTGAGGCGTGGGCACAGCCTGGAGACGGGGCACGCCTGTTAGTGCATCTGTGGAAACCACCAAGCCCTCCCGCAGTGCGGCAATGCCCCAGGAGAATCAGAAGGCCGTCGTGCTAATCCGGCACTCTCGCCCTCACACGCTTTGGCTCCACCTGCCACGCCTCAGCTCCCCTCTGCTTCTGCACCCCAAACGGGGACAGGCCAGCACACTCTTGTCAAGGCTGCTGTGAAAATGGAACGAGTGGGCACACAGCAGGCACCTGAAAATTGCAACCTGGGGTTACTGCGGTTGCCAAAGATTTGCTAGTACTGTTATCACTGGGGAGAAATTTACTGTGAGAATTATTTGGCCAGAGGAATAAATAATCTTACAGCCTTTGGTGCACAGGTCCAGAAGGACTTATCCAAAAGGACTGTGCCAGTACGTGGTCCCAGGGTGCTCTGGTGTTCGCCAAGCCCTCAACAAGTATAAACCTGCACTTTGTGATTTCATGCTCCCGAATCACCACTGGGAGCGCGCCTTTCCCTGCCTTTCCTCTGGGGCTCCCTCCCTTAAGAGTATGTCTACTACAATTGCGAGTCTTGCATTCTGCCAACGGTTCTAAAGAAGCTCTCCCCAGTGATATGACAGTGGCCTTTGTTGGTCTCTCTTGGAAATATTTTTTCATTTTGCTGTGCTCTTACTTGTTTTTTAAGACTTCGTTGACAGTAAAATTTATGATACAGCCGAATCTTGGTCTTTTCTATCCTAGCTTCTCACTTCAGCCCTCTGTATTTGCCATACTTTCCGCTGGGTCACCCAGCCACCCGCGAGAGGCCTCAGAAGCAGCTGAAGACACGCCTCCAGGCTCCAGCCAACGCAGCTGCCCCTCTAGGGGAGGGGAGGCAGGGGGACAGAGAGGGGCGGGGGCACAGGGCTCCTGGTCAGCCTGTCACCCCAGCCCAGCACCGCAGG
>SJXQ01006810.1:166853-183852 GCA_006408695.1 Aepyceros melampus | reverse complement strand
GACGAACTACATCCTGCTGCAACGACCGTTACAAAACTCACTGGTTTTCAAACAGGAACACTTACAGTGAATCGGCAACGAAAAACCAAACTACCAGGCTAGCCTCAAATAAATTCACCTTTCAACTCAATCCACGGGTGAGTCTCCTATTTCTTCAGATCCCAAATACCATTTCTATCCTGAGCAGGAAAACCAGGTCTTTGGATCGTCTGGCCCAAGGCCCCAACTCACGCCCTTACCTGGTGAGCCAGTGCCCCAGGTCGGGCCGGTGGGCCCACGCACACCGGTCTGGTTCAGGGACCGCAGGAGCCGGCAGCAGGCCAGAACCAGCCAGGGACTCGCCAGCACCATCCAGCGCTCAGGGCCTCTGAGGGCTTCCAGGGAGGAGGGGTCCTTGGGCGCTTGGCTGAGCTCCCACCCCTCAGGGCCAGCACGCTTGCCCTGCAGGGCCACCACGACCCCGTCAAACTCCTCTCCTGTGTGTGGGCGACGCTGAGGGGCACAGTCGTCTCCCAGAAAGCAGTTTCTGTAGATCTGGTGGCACAGAGCTAAACACAGCGTGTTGATGAGGAAGTACCAGGTTTGGTGTTCCTCTTCGATGAAGCTGCTTGCACCCAGACTCAGCACATGGCCCATGGTTCCCAAGAAGCTGAGAAGATCTAACTCTGACCACCTTGAGGTGGACTGAGGTGGAGTCTGTGAAAAGGAAAATGCATTCTGTAAGGAAGAATCTGAACAGTTCCCCTTCTTGCTGCACAAGCGTACAGTGCTCATTCACAGAAGATACCTCCCTGCTCCTCACGCCCCGCATCCACTTCACCCCACCCCCCTGGGTGAACCGGAGGACGTGGGGACAGCAAGGCGACCCTGCCCTGGACTGCAAGCCTGCAGCTGAGGGGCAAGGAGACTGAAGGCATCTGGACCTCCCTTCTTGGCAGTGCTAGAGCTCTCAGCCCGTCCTTCACACCCCATCCTTGCCTCTCACAGCCACGGCCCACCACTCGAGACCAAAGAACCCCAAGGGCATATTCCACCAAACCAGACATCTAGCTTCTCCATGAACTTGCTGGAAATCCAGAGTTTCCGTTACAATGGTAGGGTATCATAGTACTAGCCCTTAAATACACTAATATAAAGCATTTTAAGTTGAGGTGAGGACTCAGCGGCTCTCATCTAACACTAGCTGGTATTCATTCTATTGCCTGTGTGTGCCTAGCAGATGATGGTGACGCGGTGAGCCCAGTCAAGCCCTGGAGCATCCACTCCCCTGGGGAGCCCCGTGCTTGAGCAGGCATGGAAAGTGTGGGAAATGACAACATATGCATTCCCTCAGCCACCGGCACATGAGGAGGGGTGGGTGTCCACGGCCCCATGACCAGGAGCTGCCCTCTGGGGCCTGGAGTCACTGCCCTGGGTCCCTCAGGCCCTGGGCACTGTGAGCCAACCAGGACTGCCTGTGTCTCTCTCACCAGCCCGCCACCACAACCTGCTGATGAAAGGAGGTGTCAGAGGCCAAAGGCTGCCAGGAAGTCTGGAACAGGAAACTGCGTTTTCCAAGGCAGAATGCGGATGAGGCCCGAGTTTCTTCTCGATCTCCGTCAGCCAGCTGCTCGCTCCTCTGTGCAGCCACTCTAGAGAGGCCCCTGGCCACAGTCCCAGGGACCCCGTCCTTCCAACTGAGAACGAAGGCACGAGGCCTGACAGCACAGGGGAGTGTGAAGTTGGGATGGTCAGGGGCCCGGGAGGCTCGCCGCTGGGAGTGTGCCCCATCGGCTCCCACGAAGCGTGGGCCCTTTCCTCAGCTCCCACCAGCACCGTGCCTGCTACACATCAGCGGGGCAACAAGAGCAGCCCACCTGGAAAGCCCGTCCTACCTGAGTCAGACTCTGCCCACCGGCAAAAACCCTGGCGAGGGCAGCTGTGCCCGCACAGAGCAGCGCGGCGGCCAGCGCCATCACTCCGCCCACAGCCAGCCACGGGAGGCCGCACAGGAAGCACGAGCTGTCGGCGGCGGTGCACACAGCGACGTGGAGCGCCGCGAGGGCCAGGAGCAGCAGGTAGAAGAGCAGAGAGAACACGGGCGACAGCAGGGGGACGTCCAGCTCAGCCCGGCTGCTCAGCGCCTGCGGGACGCTGAGCAGGAGCAGGGCGAGGGCCTGGAATGGGAACAGCGGGAGTCCACGACTGTGCCAACAGGGTGGGCTCCTGTCCCCTTCCAGAAACACCGAATCTCCACGTCCTTTAATGACCAAACGCTGGCGGAGCTGTCCGCCCAGCGATGCAGCGACCCTGCCCGGGGACCCGTACCTCCAGGACCAGGACGTCCCCACCGCCATGGAGTAGCCGTCGTACTGGGCCGCGTGTCTGCTCAGCGACAGCCTCAGCATCCTCAGTGCGTCCAAGTACTGTCTGCGAACCTTGGCTCCCAGGTTGAAAAGGACTTCTGAGTTATTTTCTTCCAAGTACAATCTGATCCAGTTCCTGTGCGATCTTTCTGACACTTTAAACTGCTCAAATCCAGGCTCTAAGAAGAAAGGGCCACACACACAAATCACCGACACGCACACACATGTGTAACCTGTGAGTCCTGTTACTGATGGCACGTGGCAGAGCCTGACACTCATCAAGACGAACTCCCGGGAAGGGTGGCCGCCCCTCAGGAAAACCCCGACCGCGGTGATGCCGGCCTGTGCCCGCCCCGTCCTCCCTCCCACTGCCCCACTCGCATGGACAGAAGCCCCTCCTTCTCTGCCTCCTCCCTCTCAGAGGCCCTCAGTTCTACAGAATCCCCCCAGCCCTCAGGCTCTGTGTGATGACGGGGCAGGAAGTGTCTGACGCCTGCGTCACTGCGGCCCTTTCCCCAAGGCCGGTGGGCACCCCCGCTTTTCACTGTCAGTAGCCCCTTTCACTTGCTTCCCTTCTTCACAGACCCTCTCTGGGAAGGGATGCAGTCTCTCAGCCCCTCCTGCCACAAGGCTCACGTTCCCCACCTGCTAGATGACCCAAGGCTGATGCAAAGCCAGGGCGGCGAGACGGCCCATCAGTGGGGCCCAGCCCTGGCTGCGGTGGGCTCCCCCTGGGACGGTGGTGGCAGGCTGCCCAAGGCCGGGGGCTGCCCGCTTCCTTTCAGGGCTGAACTAGACTCAGTCGTGACTCGACTGGCCGGCAGAGCAAGAATTTCTTTTCTGAGGCTCCCTGGTACTTAGCATGCTCTTCCAACAAAGCACAGCTGTTTCAAGGTGGTCTGGGCCATGCCTTTCAGGGGCCTTGGCCCAATCCACCAGCAGCGTGCCCACTCCAGCTTTCCCCGATCACAGGCTGGCATCCTCACTGCACAACCCAAGGTGGGCTCAGATGTCCACAGCCCCACCACCGCCACTGGAGCCAGGGGACCTGCAACAAGTGCTGGGGGCAGGCATGACCTCAGCCCACTCAGTCCTCTCCCCAGGACCAGTGGGACTAGGATGACTACATGCCCATTTCAGAGAGGCAACTCAGACACCAGCTCATGGGCTGGCAGTGAGAGCTGGGCTAAGTCTGGATCCAAGCTGTCTCCCTTACTTGCTACTCTCTACTACCCCGAAGTCACAGACATGGGTGCGTCTGTGTCGGGACCCTACTGCCTGGAATCACAGAGAAATGGGGGCCTATGCCTGTACCCAGAAAAAACCCGAACACTGACTACATGCTGGGTGCACTGGGTTCAGGTCCTGCCAGTGTGGGCCTGTGGTCCAGCCGGGTCGTCACACACGTGCAAAGCCACACACAGTGAGAAATGCTGTGGAGGGCAAGTGGAGGGACTAGCGAGAGGCCCTGGTAACACAGCGGGCACTGAGAGAAGACTGAGGTCCAGCGTGGGGGCAAGGGTGGCCTGACAGTGACGTGAAACCGTGAGGTTCTGTGTGGGGGCAAGGGTGGCCTGACAGTGACGTGAAACCGTGAGGTTCTGTGTGGGGGCAAGGGTGGCCTGACAGTGACGTGAAACCGTGAGGTTCTGTGTGGGGGCAAGGGTGGCCTGACAGTGACGTGAAACCGTGAGGTTCTGTGTGGGGGCAAGGGTGGCCTGACAGTGACGTGAAACCGTGAGGTTCTGTGTGGGGGCAAGGGTGGCCTGACAGTGACGTGAAACCGTGAGGTTCTGTGTGGGGGCAAGGGTGGCCTGACAGTGACGTGAAACCGTGAGGTTCTGTGTGGGGGCAAGGGTGGCCTGACAGTGACGTGAAACCGTGAGGTTCTGTGTGGGGGCAAGGGTGGCCTGACAGTGACGTGAAACCGTGAGGTTCTGTGTGGGGGCAAGGGTGGCCTGACAGTGACGTGAAACCGTGAGGTTCTGTGTGGGGGCAAGGGTGGCCTGACAGTGACGTGAACCGTGAGGTTCTGTGTGGGGGCAAGGGTGGCCTGACAGTGACGTGAAACCGTGAGGTTCTGTGTGGGGGCAAGGGTGGCCTGACAGTGACGTGAAACCGTGAGGTTCTGTGTGGGGGCAAGGGTGGCCTGACAGTGACGTGAAACCGTGAGGTTCTGTGTGGGGGCAAGGGTGGCCTGACAGTGACGTGAAACCGTGAGGTTCTGTGTGGGGGCAAGGGTGGCCTGACAGTGACGTGAAACCGTGAGGTTCTGTGTGGGGGCAAGGGTGGCCTGACAGTGACGTGAAACCGTGAGGCCAAGCGTGGAGGCAAGGGCGCCTGACAGTGAAGTGAAGACGTGAGGCCAAGCGTGGGGGCAAGGGCGCCTGACAGTGAAGTGAAGACGTGAAGGGCGCCCAGGAGCTGCCCAGCTGAGCAGAGAGAGCAGCACCTACGGGGACAGTACACGCAAAGGTCCTGAGGCGAGCAAGGCCCCCACTACGCCCGAGTGGCCGCCAGGTGAGTGCGCCGCTCCAGACTTGGCTGTGCATCATGACAGGCCTCGAGACTTGTCTCACTGTCAGACACATGCCCAGCTCTGCTTCAGGAAACGCTGTCACTGACTGTGCAGACGATGGGCACCTGGAGGCTGGGGCCTGGGGCGCCTTCTCACGCTGGGGCCTGGCCTCAGCCGCCTCACAGGCTCGCCACGGCCGCGCCCCCTGCGGCTCACTTTGCTGTCCTGTCTCTGGTTTCCTCTTTATCGGTTCTTGGTATACGAGAGGGGACGCACGGTGCCAGCAGCAACCAATCGGCAAGCTATTTGCTTCTGGTCCAGGCTGAAACATGCACGCAGCCGGGCCTCAGCTCTGACAGAGGAGCTCCCCACAGGGGGGTGTCACGATCTGAGTGCTGGTGCTCCCCACAGGGGGGTCTCACAATCTGAATGCTGGTGCTCCCCACAGGGGGGTCTCATGATCTAAGTGCTGATGCTCCCCACAGGGGGGGGGGGTCTCATGATGTAAGTGCTGATTCTTCCCAATCCTCCTTCCATTCAGGAAGCCTGGTTCCCAACCACTCTCTGCTGGCAGGGTGTGTCTTCCACACCAACTCAAGGCCAGATTATATCTCAGCACAAATGGGTGGCACTCACTCTACTTGGCAGTGCCCTGCTACTTCAAGTAGGAAAACACGCCCACATCCCATTGAATGTTGCCTCAAACCGGGACGTGACCTTCTCGGCATCCAAACAAGCCTAGCCCCAGCGTTAAACACCAGCCTTGACATACCTGGATGGGCCAGAATGAACTCTCTAAAGCCATGACCCTCCTGTTCTGTGTCATCCCTCAGTTCAGGTCAGTCGCTCAGTCGTGTCTGACTCTTTGGGACCCCATGGACTGCAGCACCAGGCCTCCCTGTCCATCACCAACTCCTGGAGCTTGTGCACACTCATGTCCAACTGCCGGAGCTTGTGCACACTCATGTCCAACTGCCGGAGCTTGTGCACACTCATGTCCAACTGCTGGAGTTTGTGCACACTCATGTCCAACTGCTGGATCCTGTGCACACTCATGTCCAACTGCTGGATCCTGTGCAAACTCATGTCATCCCTACCAAGCTATAAATACCTTGTTCTTCCCCCCAGCTCAAAAACAAGAACACCCCTTCTTGGCCCCCATTCAGCTCGGACGACAGCCCGTATCCTGTTCCCGTTGGACCCGGCGCACCTGCTGCACCCACGCCAGCGAGGAACGCAACCCCCTCTGTCAGCAAAGCTGCTGAGACCTCACTCGCCAGAGAAATCATCAGTTCTCAGTTCCTCATTTTACTTCTGCCCACGCCCTGCGGCTTGCAAGATCCCAGTTCCTGATAAGGGATTCAGACTGTGCCCCTGCAGTGGAAGGGAGGGGTCCTGGCCACTGGAGTGCCGGGGAATTCTCCTCAGTTCCTCACTTTATTTTACCTTGAACCCTATTCAACACATCCACACGCTCCCTCCTTCTTGAAGTTCCTTCTTTACTTGGCTTTGTCAACACCAGTCCCATCCTGGCCCTCCAGCACATAACAAGCACCCTGCCTTACAAACTCGCTCTTTACACAGCCTTGCCCACCTCAGTGACGGTCACTGCCTCCTTACAGTGTTCAGCTGAAAACCAAAGTTGCTTTTTATGCCACTGGCTAGTCCTCTTTGCACTACCTTCAAAACAGACCTGGAAGCGACCTTCTGTCGTGGATTCCACCGCCTGGGCCCTCGCCCTCCACCGGCACCAAGCGCCTCACCCCCCTACAGAGGAGGGTCTCACACCACCCACCTCAACCCCCTTCAGTGCAGCACAGAGCCCTCCTCACGGGCACCTGGGACAGCCTCTGAAAACGCAAGGGGGAGATTTCAGGCTCTGCACGATAACCTGCAGCTCTGCACTTGCTCAGAATGGAAGCGAGAGCCACTGGAGCGCCTAGAAGGCCCTCAGCCCTCATCTCCTTCTGGCTCCCCTCAGTTCACAGTGCTCCACCACGCTGGCCCCTGGTCACTCCTTGACTGTGTGGGCACGTCCTCACCACAGGACCTTGCCTGGCCACAAGGCTCCCTCCCAGGCCATGTGCCCCACGGCCCCCACTCATCTGCATGCCCACCCTTCCCTGGTTCAGCCTTTTCCTAAGGCGCCCATCACCACCTGGCACCCTTTCCTGGCCATCTTTCTCTCTTCCCCCTCTGGATGAGAAGCTCCAGGAGGGCAGAGCTCTCCTCCTGCTGTGCTGCTAGTGCTCTCACTGGCCCCTGGCTGAAGAGGAACACAGTGAGACAATTCAGCATTTGCTAAATAAATAAACTTATGACTTTTCCATACTATTCATGGGGCTCTCAAGGCAAGGATACTGAAGTGGTCTGACATTCTGTTCTCCGGTGGACCATGTGTCGTCAGAACCCTCCACTATGACCTGTCTGATTTGGGTGGCCTACACAGCGTGGCTCAGAGTTTTATTGAGTCAGACAAGGGTGTGGTCCGTGTGATCAGTCTGGTTCAGTTCAGTCACTCAGTCGTGTCCGACTCTTTGCGACCCCATGGACTGCAGCACGCCGGGCCCCCTGTCCATCACCAACTCCTGGAGCTTGCTCAAACTCATGTCCATCCAGTCAGTGATGCCATCCAACCATCTCATCCTCTGTCATCGTCTTTTCCTCCTGCCTTCAATCTTTCCCAGCATCACGGTCTTTTCCAATGAATCAGTTCTTTGCATCAGGTGGCCAAATTGGAGCTTCAGCTTCAGCATCAGTCCTTCCTATGAACACCCAGGACTGGTCTCCTTTAGGAGGGACTGGTTGGATCTCCTTGCAGTCCAAAGGGCTCTCCAGAGTCTTCTCCAATAGCTTTGACTAGATGGACCTTTGTCATGGCAAAGTAATGTTTGGTTAGTATCCTGTGATTCTGGTTCTCATTCGTCTGCCCTCTGATGGATAATAGTAAGAGGCTTATGGAAGCTTCCTGACAGGAGACACTGACTTTGGGGGAAACTGGGTCTTAGTAACAGGCAAATTTGGCCTTGGAATGCGGAATGAAGCAGGCCAAAGACTAATAGAGTTTTGCCAAGAAAATGCACTGGTCATAGCAAACACCTTCTTCCAACAACACAAGAGAAGACTCTACACATGGACATCACCAGATGGTCAACACCGAAATCAGACTGATTATATTCTTTGCAGCCAAAGATGGAGCAGCTCTATACAGTCAACACAAACAAGACCAGGAGCTGACTGTGGCTCAGATTATGAACTCCTCATTACCAAATTCAGACTTAAATTGAAGAAAGTAGGGAAAACCGCTAGACCATTCAGGGATGACCTAAACCAAATCCCTTATGATTATACAGTGGAAGTGAGAAATAGATTTAAGGGCCTAGATCTGATAGATAGAGTGCCTGATGAACTATGGAATGAGGTTCGTGACATTGTACAGGAGACAGGGATCAAGACTATCCCCATGGCAAAGAAATGCAAAAAAGCAAAATGGCTGTCTGGGGAGGCCTTACAAATAGCTGTGAAAAGAAGAGAGGCGAAAAGCAAAGGAGAAAAGGAAAGATATAAGCATCTGAATGCAGAGTTCCAAAGAATAGCAAGAATAATCAGATTGATTATATTCTTTGCTGCCAAAGATGGAGAAGCTCTATACAGTCAACAAAGACAAGACTGGGAGCTGACTGTGGCTCAGATCATGAACTCCTGTTTGCCAAATTCAGACTTAAACTGAAGAAAGTGGGCAACACCACTAGACCATTCACGTATGACCTAAATCAAATCCCTTATGATCTGAAAGTTACTAAGAGGGTAAACTTTAAAAGTTCTCTTCACAATAAAAATTTTGTAACTATTTGCGGTGATGGATGCTAACAAACTGTTTGATGGTATATATGTCTCTTTATGTTGTACACTAAAAATAATACAACAGTACATGCCAATTATATCTCAATTTTAAAAAGATCTAGAGAATTTTTTTGTTGTAGCCCAGGATCCCAGGAATGAAGCCTACTCCTGACTGATGCTGAAGCTGAAGCTCTAATACTCTGGCCATGTGATGCAAAGAGCTGACTCATTAGAAAAGACTGATGCTGGGAAATATTGAAGGCAGGAGGAACAGGGGACAACAGAGGATGAGACGGTTGGATGGCATCACTGACTCAATGGACATGAGTTTGAGCAAGCTCTGGGAGATGGTGAGGTACAGGGAAACCTGGTGCACTGCAGTCCATGGGGTTGCAAAAGGTGGACATGACTGAGTGACTGAACAATAATAACAAAACAAGGGACAGGCAAGGATCTCCATTTCTGCACAAACGAGAAGTCTGAGACTCTAAGCTCACCCCAGATAGTGTACTCAGAATGGTTGGAACCAAAATTACTCCTTATCATACTTCAACATACATTTGCCTGGAGCACTGGGTCAGGAGCTGGGCTTACCACCAGATACTGCAATGAGCAAGAAGAAGGGAGATTAGATAAAGGCCTCTTTGCAGTTGAGAGTTCTGTCATCTCCAAAGGTTCAATGGTCCTTCTGATCCAGACCCCATCCATGGAACCAGATTAACTGTCAAAGATAGACAAAACTAACAGCAGTTAAAAGGATAAACATAAATTCTCATCAGAAACACACTGCTGTCATAGGAAAAAGGGCCAGTGTGAACAAAATTTCACTTCTGCTTGCTCTGAGGTGACTGAGCATTTTCATGGGAGAACTAGGGAACAGCAGGAATGGGAGCATCAAGGGGGTGCTCAGGAGGGTCAGGAAATGGGAGAGTTACAGGAAGTGGGAAAGGAGGGCTGTCCCTGTAACCCCTCTGGGTTTGTCAGCCAGAATTTATCAAAGTTAAGCTCCCACAGACACAGGAGCTTATCTCCAGGAGTAGAATAAACAGAAAATTCCTTTGCCTGAGTTTTCTCAGGCTAACACTTTAATGGGGGTGGGGAAGGCCCAGGGTTAACCTAGGGAGGCAGCATGGGCTCTTAGAAACTGGTTTTTGTTGTTGTTGTTGTCTTTATAGGCTGAAGTTTAGGCTTAGTCTGGAGGAGGGCTCAGAGGGGCCGGGCTAGAGTTTTGTCAGACCTAATATTTGTTAGAGGCAGTGTGCCAACAAAGAAGGGTGTGGAGGAGACAGAGGAATGGTGGGAGAAAGGAAAAAAATACAAACAAACAAACAAACAAAAAACCCTGAAGTTGAGAATGATTAAAATAAGCTAAAGGAAATACTATTTATCCTTGATAGGCAAGGTATTAATAATCTACCACAATTATTATATATTTGAAGAAAACCCCCAACAAAAAGCTGAGGAAGGGATTGCAGTAGGGAACCTCTTAGCACTGAGACAATAAAGAAAATCGGCAAGGATTGTGTCAGGAAGTCAAAAAGTCTCTAAGAGAACACATACACAACAGGATCCTGCATTCAGTGAGATGAGGTCCATAAAACCCTGCCCACCTCCGGACTGAGGCACCTGGGCGCCAGTTGCCAACCTCACCTGTCTTGCTCCCAGTGTGGTCCCTCCTGTGCGGGGCTCTGGACCAGCTTTGTCCAGTTTCCTGTTATGGCTGCTCTCAGCTCCCGCGTGTGGACGCCAGATGGCGCTGTGAGCGAGCCAACCTGAACACCAGGACCAATGCATACTGATGAAATACCGGGACCACAGACTGGTGAAAAATGACCAAGGGAACAGCAATCTACATTCGGGTGGGGCGGGGAGGGCTTGAAGGTCAGAAGGCAGGTGAACTGGGCACTCAAGGTCCTTGCCGGTCTGTGAAACTGTCTCCCTCAATTTTGCTGCTCCTCCTCCGGCCCAGAACCCCCTCCTTGTAACATTCAGGGACTTCCTGAGTGGACAGGGGCTATACTTGTTTATTATAATTGTCTTCTCTGACAGGCAAACCTCATGGGCCTGGGATAACTGATAAGGGACACGACCCAGACCTTCAAAATTCCTCAACACGCAGGCATTCCTCTGTGGGCTTCACCTCGTTCACTTCCTGACCTTCCCTCTTTCCTCTGTCCAGTCCCACCAAGGTCTGCCCTTCATGCCCTTGACATTTTCACAAGTCACTGTGCCCAGTGGGCCCTCAGTTGCATCGGCTTCCTCACCTGCCCTTGCCTGAGTAAAAGACACTTTTTTCTCTCTCCCCCCTTCCAGTCTTGGTTTCACTCACTGCTCCTCATGCAAGCACTCCTCAGATGTTCTTCTCCAAGAGGTCTTCCTGGGCATCTCATTCCATGTCTGATTCCTATCCTTGGAGTTCTCAAGCCCAGCTCTCTACCAGAGCTTAGTTTTCTGAATCCCCGCTGGATTGAAATCTCAGAGAATGGGGAGCTTGATCTGTGTTTTAATCCCCCAGGATCCCCACACATGGCATGGACACAAAGTGAGAGAGAAGAGTCTCTTATCATGGCAATGTAACATGTGTGATATCATAAGCGAAATGAATTGCCAGTCCAGGTTTGATGCAGGATGCAGGATGCTAGGGACTGATGCACGGGGATAATCCAGAGAGAGGGTGTGGGGCGGGAGGGTGGAGGAGGGGGTCGGGAATGGGAGTTCATGTACACTCATGGCTAATTCATGTCAATGTGTAACAAAACGAATACAGTATTGTAAAGCAAAACAAACTAAAAAATAAAAATTAATTAAAAAAAAAAAAAAAGAAATTCTAAACCAAATAAGGGTATTTCAGTCTGGCACATCTGCCGCCTCTAGTCTTGCTGCATTCCGTATAACATAGCCCCAAATTCTGCAATTATGAACAGGACTCGAATTTTATTATGCTCCCTGAGGGAGTCAGCACTATAGGGTGAGGCTCCTGTTTCTTCCCATACCACCACCCTGTTAATGTTATAAATCACTGTGATACCCAGGGCTTCTTTCCATCTCCTTCACACCCATTCTTTCCTTCTGAGTGGGGAATCTTACCTTGCTGAATCCAAGCTAACTATGAATTCTCCAAGAATCAGCTCAGAAATGTGTGCTCCTTTTAAAAACCATCTCAAACATCAATTTTGTTTCATCCATTTTGATGTGCACATTTTCTTACGTTTTCCATCCTAGAGGAAAAAAAATAAACCTCTGGCATCTCACAGAGCATGTTGTCATTGCATATGCACCCATACACTTGTCTGAGACCCTCTGTTGACATTTTCTAGTGAGATTACCACCATGATATTTAGCAGAACTGGTGCCAGTGTCTTGGAGGGAAGTCTCAGGGACAAAGAAGGCATACTTTTCACTAAGAAATACCATGTTACCATTTCAGGTAACAATATTACATAGAACATCATGGATATCGATGTTCTGAGTCTGGAACTTGATTCTGAAGATTTAAATACATATTTCGAAGATACTTAAGGAAATGGCAACCCACTCCAGTATTCTCACCTGGGAGATCCCATAGACAGAGAAGCCTGAATGGCTACAAAGTCCATGGGGTTGCAAAGAGTCAGTCATGACTTGGTGACTAAACAACAATACCCTGTGTGTGTGTGTAATAGGATATTTATATATTGCACATATAAATACATACATAGGACTTATTTCTGTATAATTTGCAAAGAATTCTTTCAATAAGTACAAACTAAGGACTTTAGTGACTAAACTACCACCACCACCAAGGATTGTAAGCATTAGCCTATATTGCAATTGAGCACTTTTCTTTCATTGAGAGCACCTCAAATTAATGATTCTTTAATTTAATGGCATATGCTAAGTCCCACCCTTTTGCGCTCAAAGGGAAACAGTGAAAATTCTAATTTTGACATTCCTTTTTGTATTACAACTGCCAGGTGTTTTGCCTGTCTTATTTTGTAGAATTTATTTGAATTATCCTTTTATCTAAATACCATGAATCAAAAACCTAAAGTTGGTGCATATAAATCTTTCAGTCAAAGTTTGCAGAAGAATCAGCAAATTGTTGGGCAATGAATTTTGAAAATATGGACAATTCTAAGGAGCTTCTATCTGAAATGTTGAAATACATTAGCATGTTTTCAGTTACTATGCTGTTGAGTACTCAGTGCAGTAGAAAGAACATGGTCATGAAGCAATGAAGCACTTCATGAAGTAAAATAACAAAGAGGAATGACTCTTAAAACTTTTATGTACTGGAAAATGTTAAATTGGAATCCCAGGAAAAACTGTTTAACACATCCATATGGATGTGAGATTTGAAGTATAAAGAAGGTGGTGAACCAAAAAATTGATGCGTTCAAACTGTGGTGCTGGAGAAGACTCGAGGGTCCCTTGGTCAGCAAGAAGCTCAAATCAGTGAATCCTAAGAGAAATCAATACTGAATATTCATGGGAAAGACTGACTCTAAGCTACAGTTCTAATGCTTTGGCCACCTGATGTGAAGAGCTGACTCAGTGGAAAAGACTTTGATGCTGGGAAAGATTGAAGGCATGAGGAGAAGGGGACGAGAGAGAATGAGATGGTTGGATGGCATCACCAACTCGATGGACATGAGTTTGAGCAAACTGCAGGAGATAGTGAAGGACAGAGAAGCCTGGTGTGCTGTAGTTCTGTCACAAAGAATCAGACACAACTTAGTGACAGAACAACACATCAATACCAAATTTGATTAGATCAGGTGAAGTTGGGACACATTATGATGATACCACAATTTGATTAGTTTCATTAATTTAAATAATTTAAAAGTAGGAAATGATTACAATTTATAAAAAGGATAATTATAAATTGTCCTTTCAGCCTTTTATGAGAGAGTGAATAGATAATTATTCTAGTAATGCTTCAGTTCAGTTCAGTTCAGTTCAGTCGCGCAGTCGTGTCCGACTCTTTGCGACCCCATGAATCGCAGTACGCCAGGCCTCCCTGTCCATCACCAACTCCCGGAGTTCACTCAGACTCACGTCCATTGAGTCTGTGATGCCATTCAGCCATCTCATCCTCGGTCGTCCCTTTCTCCTCCTGCCCCCAGTCCCTGCCAGCATCAGGGTCTTTTCCAGTGAGTCAACTCTTCACATAAGGTGCCCAAAGTACTGGAGCTTCAGTTTTAGCATCATTCCTTCCAAAGAAATCCCAGGGTTGATCTCCTTCAGAATGGACTGGTTGGATCTCCTTGCAGTCCAAGGGACTCTCAAGAGTCTTCTCCAACACCACAGTTCAAAAGCATCGATTCTTCTGCGTTCAGCCTTCTTCACAGTCCAACTCTCACATCCATACATGACCACAGGAAAAACCATAGCCTTGACTAGACAGACCTTAGTCGGCAAAGTAATGTCTCTGCTTTTGAATATACTATCTAGGTTGGTCATAACTTTTCTTCCAAGGAGTAAGCGCCTTTTAATTTCATGGCTGCAGTCACCATCTGCAGTGATTTTGGAGCCCAAAAAAACAAAGTCTGACACTGTTTCTACTGTTTCCCCATCTATTTCCCATGAAGTGATGGGGCCAGATGCCATGATCTTCGTTTTCTGAATGTTGAGCTTTAAGCCAACTTTTCCACTCTCCTCTTTCACTTTCAACAAGAGGCTTTTTAGCTCCTCCTCACTTTCTGCCATAAGGGTGGTGTCATCTGCATATCTGAGATTATTGATATTTCTCCCAGCAATCTTGATTCCAGCTTGTGTTTCTTCCAGTCCAGCATTTCTCATGATGTACTCTGCATATAAGTTAAATAAGCAGGGTGACAATATACAGCCTTGACGTACTCCTTTTCCTATTTGGAACCAGTCTGTTGCTCCATGTCCAGTTCTAACTGTTGCTTCCTGACCTGCATACAGATTTCTCAAGAGGCAGGTCAGGTGGTCTGGTATTCCCATCTCTTTCAGAATTTTCCACAGTTTATTGTGATCCACACAGTCAAAGGCTTTGGCATAGTCAAGAAAGCAGAAATAGATGTTTTTCTGGAACTCTCTTGCTTTTTCCATGATCCAGCGGATGTTGGCAATTTGATCTCTGGTTCCTCTGCCTTTTCTAAAACCAGCTTGAACATCAGGGAGTTCACGCTTCACGTATTGCTGAAGTCTGGCTTGGAGAATTTTGAGCATTACTTTACTAGCATGAAAATAATGCCTAGAATTGGCCCAAAATAATAAAAATAATAGCAGCAGTATCTGTTGTACTGTGAGTAACCATGTAGAGTAGTTCATTACGTTGCTCTAATCACCTTGTAAAGTAGGTATTTTAATACCGATTTAAAAATAAAGAAACTGAATCTTCAACCAGGCTAAGTAATTTCCCAAGATCACATGAGTAGAAGATGACAGCCTTAGAATTTGAACCCAGGTCTGATCTGACTCTGGCGCCTATGCTTTGAGCCATGTTGCATCACTGTCCACCCGCAAGGTCTAGTTAGAAGGCCCTGAAGAGAAACCAGACCCAGCCCAGCACACTGCAGAGAGTCACTGGAGCCTGGGGACATGGTGAGACCACACCCACAGCTGTTATTTTTTTGTGGTTGGGAGGAGCTGCTTTTCTCCTCAGCACAGCCTCAGACAGTGAACTTAGAGGAATAAATGAATGCAGGAATGAATGGAACTCTGGGACAGCGGTCCCCAACCTTCCCAGCACCAGGGGCCAGTTTCATGGAAGACAATTTTTCCATGGACCAGGGATGGAGAAATGGTTTGGGGATGATTCAAGGTGAAGGTGAAGTCGCTCAGTCGTGTCCGACTCTTTGCAACCCCATGGACTGAAGCCCACCAGGCTCCTCAGTCCATGGAATTTTCCAGGCAAGAGTACTGGAGTGGGTTGCCATTTCCTTCTCCAGAGGATCTTCCCAACCCAGGGATCGAACCCAGGTCTCCCGCACTGCGGGCAGACGCTTTAACCTCTGAGCCACCAGGGATGATTCAAGTGCATTACATTTATACTGTGCACTTTGTTTCTAATCTGGGCTTCCCTCATAGCGTAGTTGGTAAAGAATCCGCCTGCAATGCAGGAGACTCTAGTTCGATTCCTGGATCGGGTAGATCCGCTGCAGAAGGGATAGGCTACCTAATCCAGTATTCTTGGGCTTCTCTTGTGGCTCAGCTGGTAAAGAATCCACCTGCAATGCAGGAAACCTGAGTTCGAACCCTGGGTTGGGAAGATCCCTTGGAGAAAGGAAAGGCTACCCATTTCAGTATTCTGGCCTAGAGACTCCATGGACTGTATAGTCCAAGGGGTCGCAAAGGGTTGGACATGACTGAGCGACTTTCACTTTCTTTCTAATCTTATTCCTCCACTAACTGTTCAGAAGCCCAGAGATTGTAGACCTCTGACTTAAGAGACTATGTGAGGCCTAATGAAAAGACCAGCTTACTGTTGACATCTTAAAAATGGCATGGCTTGATTAACGACTCCTGAAGTCCCAGCCAACTTAAACATCCTCAAATATTATAACATTTAGTTGCCATGTGAGGTAGCCAAAACCTGATTAATGAAGAAATACCTAAATGTACGCCCAGGACTTAGTAGGTCAGGGTAATAAGGCTCAAGTGGCCTGGTGAAGTGGGACCAGCAGCATGTACACTTCTCTGTGGCTCGTCCACTTACCAGCCTTCAGTGACCTGCTTAACCATCTTGCCTATACAATGAGGATGATAGCTATCTCACCAGATTCTGCACAGACTAAATGAACGTAGTTATATATGTTAATAGAAAACATCTCCAGCAATGCTTGGTTTGACATAATGATTGCAAAAAATGTTTTAACTTCCTTCCATGGGTAATTCCCTCCACTAAGAGGTGTTCTCCTGGAACTAGGAAGCTTCTAACTTCAAGGCATCATAAACCAATCACAAGGCAAACCTTTTCCAACAAAGGAAACATCACTATCACAACCAGAGAAACAGAACGAACCAAACAAAAGCAGGAATTCATTTGTTTTGACCACATCCCCTCCCCCTGGGGGTAGGTCAGGTAAGTGGAATGCTCTCCAAGTCTCCAAGCCTGGGGCTGTCTCTGGTCCCACAGGGAGGCAACACCTCATAGAGCTCTGACCACATCAGGGATCAAGGTTACTTTCCATCAAGCCCAGAAATGTGGAAAGTACAGTGAACCCTGCCAAGCCGACACCTGCTGGGAAAACTAGGGTTTCACAAGACAGACATATCCAAAAATGTCTTCACAGGCTACAAGATGGGCAAGAAAAAAGGAAAGTTACCTGTTGATGGGGTTAGG
>SJXQ01006810.1:140213-166647 GCA_006408695.1 Aepyceros melampus | reverse complement strand
ATCCACATGGCGAGGTTTAAAGAACAGGCTCTTTACGGGAGGGGGAGGCGCAGGAGGAACCTGGCGCCCACCCGTCCTGCCTACCTGCGCACCACCAGCCGCAGAGTCTTGTAGGATCCTTTCACCAGGGAAACGGCCTCCCTCCGGGAGCTGCTCAGTGCCACCTCGTTGATGTTCACCACCTCGTCCCCAGCCCGCAGTCTGGAGCTCACCAGGTCCGCTTTGCCCCCTTCTTTGATCTGCTTAGAGAGAGGAGGATCCACAGGTGAGCAGCCTGTTTCCCGCAGAGCCCGCCCACTGCCTGCGGCCACGCCACTCCCACTATTTGCATCCAGAAGGCAGGGATGACTTCCTGTCCCACACCTTCCAGCACACAGCACCCAGCACCCAGCCAGCCACAGAGGGCATTCAGAAACAGAGAGTGAAGGGCTGAAAGAACTCGATTTCCACCCAAAAGCCACTCACGACCTCCATCTTCAGCACCCCCTCCAAGTCCCTCAAAGCAACTGTTTTATTCCTTTAGAAGTTGCCTTCTTCTTACCTCATTTTTTTTGGGGGGGTGGGGTGTCTAAAATTAATAAATAATAAAATAAATAAACAAAATAATAAAATAGCCCTCTTCTGCTATTTGGGGGCTTCCCAGGTGGGGCTAGTGGTAAAGAACCTGCCTGCCAATGCAAGAAATGTAAAAGACACAGGTTCCATCCCTGGGTGGGAAGATCCCCTAGAGGAGGAATAGCAACCCACTCCAGTATTCTTGCCTGGAGAATCCCATGAACTGAGGAGCCTGGAGGGCTACAGTCCATGGGGTCGCAAAGAGTCGGACACGACTGTAGTGACTTAGTGCACACACACAAAATTATAACTCACTGGATAAATAAGCGGTGGTAGATTCAGACAATGGAATGTTATTTAGCACTAAAAAGAAATGAACTCACAAGCCATGAAAAGGTATGGAAGAACTTTCAATGCATGTTAATAATTGAAAGAAGCCAATATCAAAAGGTTACATATGGGGTGATTCTAACTCTATGACATTCTGGAAAAGACAAAATTATGGAAACAATAGAAAGATCAGTAGTTAGATAGACGGGCAGAATAGACAGAGCACATGGGATGTTTAGAACCGTGAAAGTATTCTGTGTGATGCTATAAGGTTGGATACATGACATTATACCCAAGACTGTACAACACCAAGAGTGAGCCCTAACATCAACTATGGACTTTGGGTGATAAGGATGTGTCGTTGTAGGTTCATCACTTGTAACACATGCATCACTGTGACAGGAGATTGGCAATGGGAGAGGTTACGCAAGCAATCAAGGAGTGGGGGTACTGGAAGCTCTCTCTACTTTCTGCTCAACTTTGCTGTGAATTTTAAAACTGATGGAATTCTCCAGGCCAGAACACTGGAGTAGGTAGCCGTTCCCTTCTCCAGGAGATCTTCCCAACCCAGGGATGGAACCCAGGTCTCCCACATTGCAGGTGGATTCTTTACCAGCTGAGCCACCAGGAAACCCAAACAGAAAATCACCTCGCTGCAGCAACTGAGTTAACATGAGTAGTGTTAGTCAATCAGTTGTGTTTGACTTTCTTTGAGACCCCATGGACTGTAGCCCGCCAGGCTACTCTGTCCACGGAATTCTCCAGGCAAGAATACTGGAGTGGGTTGCCATTCCCTTCTCCAAGGGATCTTAACAACCCAGGTCTCTTGCATTGAAGACACACTCCTTATCGTCTGAGCCATCAGGGAAGCATTTTTTACAAAATAAATGAAGTCTACTAAAAATCCTAATTCATTCAACAAAGTGATTCAACATTTACTTTTATGCCAGAAGTTATTCCAGGAGCTAAGGCTATAACAGTGGGCAAAACATACAGAAACTCTTTCTCCTCTGGTGCTTAAGGCAGAGGCAGAAAGCAAATACTAAACAGAGTAAACAAGTAAATGATGTTAGAAGTTGATGAAGCTGTCTTCCCTGGTGGTCCAGGGGTTAAGAATCTGCCTGCCAATGAAGAAGACACAGGTCCAGGAAGATTCCACATACCTTACAGCAACTAAGCTTGTGAACCACCACTGCTGAAGCGCATGCACCCTAGGGCTGGTGCTCCACAACAAAAGAAGACATCCCAATGAGAAAGCACACACACCCCAACTAGAGAGTAGGGCCTAATTCCTGCAACTGGAGAAAAGCCCATGCAGCAATAAAGACCCCGCACAGCCAAAAATTAAAAAATAAAATAAATGATAGTCATTTTTTTTTTAATTGACAAAGTGCTTTGGAAACCAACAGAGCAAAATAATGCTTGATCCTATGGTATGTCAGTAATGATGAAACAAAATTAAAAGGGACAAAATAAAACAAAAGTAAGTAAAGAAGCCTGACCCATATAGCTTTCTTTTTTCAATAATTACTCTCCAGAACTGCCCACATATTCAAAAACATTCAGTAGGCTTTAATATATATAAAATAAACCGAATTCCTATAAAAATTTTGTAAATTGTGTCCTTGCTAAATTTTGGTGGCTCAGAGATTAAAGCGTCTGCTTGCAATGCGGGAGACTTGGGTTCAATCCCTGGGTCGGGAAGATCCCCTGGAGAAGGAAATGGCAACCCACTCCAGTATTCTTGCCTGGAGAATCCCATGGACGGAGGAGCCTGGTGGGCTACAGTCCACGGGGTCGCAAAGAGTCAGACACAACTGAGCGACTTCACTTTCACTTTCACTTTCATGCTAAAATTTATACTTTATTTTTAAGATAGTGTTCATTAACTTATTATTAAATCACTATATTCATTAATTTATTATGAAGGATGAAAATAATACAGAAAGTATGTAAAGGGAAAAGTAAGTCATACCCTGGCTCATCCCATTTCACTCTCTAAAGATAACCACTGTTGGGGCTTCCCTGGTAGTCCAGTGGTTAAAAATCTGCCTTGCAATTCAAGAGACACCAGTTCGATCCCTAGTCCAGGAAGATTCCACATGCCAAGGGACAGCTAAGCCCTGTGCCAAAACTAATGAGACTGTGCTCTGGAGCCTGCGAGACACAACTACTCAGCCATGTGCTGCAGCTACTGAAAGAAAGCAGAGCACCCTAGATCCTGTGCTGTGCAACAAAGGAAGCCACTGCAGTGAGAAGCCCGAGCACGGCAAGAAGAGTAGCTTCTGCTCATCACAACTAGAGAAAGCCCTCCTGAAGCAACAAAGACCCAGCACAGCCAAAAGTACAAATAAATATTTATTATTTTTTTTTAAATAAAAGCAACTACTATTTACAGTATAGCTTATGAAAGTCATATGCAGATGGTCCCTGACTTAACGTGGTTCAACTTAAGATTTTTCTACTTTACAGTGGTGTGAAAGCGATACTCATTCGTAGAAACTGTACTTCCCGTTTTGAGCTTTTCCTGGGCTAGCAGCATACTCTTTCATGATGCCGGGCAGTAGCAGCAGCCACAGTCTGCAGTCAGCTAAGCGATTACTAGGATAAAGACTGATACACTTAAAACCATTCTGTGTCCTTACTACCATCCTGCTTTTACTTTCAGTATCAGTCCAGTTCAGTTCAGTCGCTCAGCCATGTCCGACTCTTTGTGATCCCATGAATCGCAGCACGCCAGGCCTCCCTGTCCATCACCAACTCCCAGAGTTTACACAAACTCATGTCTATCGAGTGGGTGATGCCATCCAGCCTTCTCAGCCTCGGTCGTCCCCTTCTCCTCCTGCCCCTAGTCCCTCCCAGCATCAGAGTCTTTTCCAATGAGTCAACTCTTCACACGAGGTGGCCTAAGTATTGGAGTTTCAGCTTTAGCATCATTCCTTCCAATGAACACCCAGGACTGATCTCCTTTAGGATGGACTGGTTGGATCTCCTTGCAGTCCAAGTAGTCAGGAAATTATATGAAATATTCAACACTGTTATTAAACACTCTTCATTTTAGATGATTTGCCCAACTATAGGCTACTGTTATGGCACCCCACTCCAGTACTCTTGCCTGGAAAATCTCGTGGACAGAGGAGCCTGGTGGGCTGCAGTCTATAGGGTCGCTAAGAGTTGGACACGACTGAGCGACTCCACTTTCACTTTTCACTTTCATGCATTGGAGAAGGAAATCGCAACCCACTCCAGTGTTTTTGCCTGGAGAATCCCAGGGACGGGGGAGCCTGGTGGGCTGCCGTCTATGGGGTTGCACAGAGTCGGACACGACTGAAGTGACGCAACAACAGCAGCAGCAGTAGGCTAATGTTAAATGTTCTGAGCATGTTTAAGGTGGGCTAAGCTAGACAGCATATTCAAAAGCAGAGACATTACTTTGCCAACTAAGGTCTTTCTAGTCAAGGCTATGGTTTTTCCTGTGGTCATGTATGGATGTGAGAGTTGGACTGTGAAGAAGGCTGAGCACAGAAGAATTGATGCTTTTGAACTGTGGTGTTGGAGAAGACTCTTGAGAGTCCCTTGGACTGCAAGGAGATCCAACCAGTCCATTCTGAAGGAGATTGGCCCTGGGATTTCTTTGGAAGGAATGATGCTGAAGCTGAAGCTCCAGTACTTTGGCCACCTTATGTGAAGAGTTGACTCATTGGAAAAGACTGTGATGCTGGGAGGGGTTGGGGGCAGGAGGAGAAGGGACGACCAAGGATGAGATGGCTGGATGGCATCACCGACTCAATGGACGTGAGTCTGAGTGAACTCCGGGAGTTGGTGATGGAGAGGGAGGCCTGGCGTACTGCGATTCATGAGGTCGCAAAGAGTCAGACATGACTGAGCGACTGAACTGAACTGAACTAAACCAGTATCCTTGCCTGGAAAATCCCATGGATGGAGGAGCCTGGTGGGCTACTCCAATTGGATAGCAAACAGTCAGACACAACTGGCCGACTAACACACACACAAACACAGCAGAATAATTGAGGCAGAAAAAGGAATAAGTGAGTTTGAAGAGCAAGTGGTGGAAATCAGTGCCACATAACAGAATAAAGAAAGAATTAAAGGAAATGAGGAGAGCCTCAGAGAACTCTGGGCTCTGAGAAAATTAAATGCAACATCATTCATATTATAGGAGTCCTAGAAGAAAAAGAGAAAGGGAAAAGGACTGAGAAAATGAAAAGATTATAACCAAAAATTTACCTAATATAATAAAGGAAAAAGTTACTGGAGTACAGGAAATACAGACAGGCTCATACAGAATAAACCCAAGGAGGAACAAGCCAAGACACATATTAATCAAACTGAAAAAAATTAAACCCAAATTAAAAATATTAAAAACAACACAGGAAAAGCAACAAACAACATACAAGTGTATCCCCATAAGGTCATAAGCTGATTTTTTAGCAGGAACTCTACAGGCCAGAGGGAGAAGCACATTACATTTAAAGTGATGAAAGTGGAAAATCTACATCAAGCATACACTACACCCACTGAGGCTCTCATTTAGATTTGACAGAGCAATCAAAAGCTTTCTAGATAAGCAAAGAGAATTTAGCACCACCAAACCGCCTTACAACAAATGCTAAAGGACTCATCTAGGCAGGGGAAAAGAGAAAAAGAGGTCACAATTAGAAACAAGAAAATCACTAATAGGAAAGATCACTAGTAAAGGCAAACACAAAGTAGGAAGCGATCAGACACAAATACGATATTAGAACCAGCAACATGTGACTACAAATGCAGGAAATGGTATTGAATTTGATATTAAGAAATAAGTAATTAGAAACAATGTTGTACATATATAGAGTCACATATGCAGAGTACATAATGAGAAATGCTAGGCTGGATGAAGCATAAGCTGGAATCAAATTTGGCAGGAGAAATATCAATAACCTCAGATATGCAAATAACACCACCCTAATGGCAGAAAGTGAAGAAGAACTAAAGAGCCTCTTGATGAAAGTGAAAAAGGGGAGTGAAAAAGTTGGCTTAAAACTCAAACATTCAGAAAACTAAGATCATCCCATCATTTAATGGCAAATAGATGGGGAAGCAGTGGAAACAGTGACAGATTTTATTATTTTGGTCTCCAAAATCACTGCAGATGGTGACTGCAGCCATGAAATTAAAGATGCTTGCTCCTTGGAAGAAAAGTTATGACCAACCTAGACAGCATATTATATTTTTCCTTTTCTCCTTTGCTTTTTGCTTCTCTTCTTTTCACATCTATTTGTAAGGCATCCCCAGACAGCCATTTTGCTTTTTTTGCATTTCTTTTCCATGGGGATGGTCTTGATCCCTGTCTCCTGTATAATGTCACAAACCTCCATCCATAGTTCATCAGGCACTCTATTTATCAGATCTAGTCCCTTAAATCTATTTCTCACTTCCACTGTATAATCATAAGGGATTTGATTTAGGTTATACCTGAATGGTCTAGTGGTTTTCCCTACTTTCTTCAATTTAAGTCTGAATTTGGCAATAAGGACTTCATGATCTGAGCCACAGTCAGCTCTCAGTCTTGTTTTTGCTGACTATATAGAGCTTCTCCATCTTTGGCTGCAAAGAATATAATCAATCTCATTTTGGTGTTAACCATCTGGTGATGTTCATGTGTAGAGTCTTCTATTGTTTTATTGGAAGAAGGTGTTTGCTATGACCAGTGCATTCTCTTGGCAAAATTCTAATAGCCTTTGCCCTGCTTCATTCTGTATTCCAAGGCCAAATTTGCCTGTTACTCCAGGTTTTCTTGACTTCCTACTTTTGCATTCCAGTCCCCTATAATGAAAAGGACATCTTTTTTGGGTGTTAGTTCTAAAAGGTCTTGTAGGTCTTCATAGAACTGTTCAACTTCAGCTTCTTCAGTGTTACTGGTTTGGGCATAGACTTGGATTACTGTGATATTGAATGGTTTGTCTTGGAAACAAACAGAGATCATTCTGTTGTTTTTGAGATTGCATCCAAGTACTGAATTTCAGACTCTTTTGTTGATCATGATGGCTACTCATTTTCTTCTAAGGGATTCCTGCCCGCAGTTCCAAAGAGTAGCAAGAAGAGACAAGAAAGCCTTCTTCAGTGATCAATGCAAAGAAATAGAGAAAAACAACAGAATGGGAAAGACTAGAGATTTCTTCAAGAAAATTAGAGATATCAAGGGAACATTTTATGCAAAGATGGGCTCGATGAAGGACAGAAATAGTATGGATCTAACAGAAGCAGAAGATATTCAGAAGAGGTGGCAAGAATACACAGAAGAACTATAAAAAAGATCTTCACGACCAAAATAATCATGATGGTGTGATCACTCACGTAGGGCCAGACATCCTGGAATGTGCAGTCAAGTGGGCCTTAGAAAGCATCACTACGAACAAAGCTAGTGGAGGTGATGGAGTTCCAGTTGAGCTGTTTCAAATCCTGAAAGATGATGCTGTGAAAGTGTTGCACTCAATATGCCAAGGGAGTTTCAAGAGTCTTCTCCAACACCACATTCAAAAGCATCAATTCTTTGGCACTCAGTCTTCTTCACAGTCCAACTCTCACATCCATACATGACCACTGGAAAAACCATAGCTTGACTAGATGGACTTTTGTTGGCAAAGTAATGTCTCTGCTTTTGAATATGCTACCTAGGTTGCTCATAACTTTTCTTCCAAGGAATAAGCGTCTTTTAATTTCATGGCTGCAGTCACCATCTGTAGTGATTTTGGAGCCCCCCAAAATAAAGTCTGACACTGTTTCCACTGTTTCCTCATCTATTTCCCATGAAGGATGGGACCAGATGCCATGATCTTCGTTTTCTGAATGTTGAGCTTTAAGCCAACTTTTTCACTCTCTACTTTCACTTTCATCAAGAGTTCCTCTTCACTTCCTGCAATAAGGGTGGTGTCATCCCCATATCTGAGGTAATTGATATTTCTTCCAGCAATCTTGATTTTAGCTTGTGCTTCATCCAGCCTGGCATTTCATATAATGTACTCTGCATAGAAGTTAAATAAACAGGGTGACAATATACAGCCTTGACGTACTCCTTTTCCTATTTGGAACCAGTCTGTTTTTCCATGTCCAGTTCTAACTGTTGCTTCCTGACCTGCATATAGGTTTCTCAAGAGGCAGGTCAGGTGGTCTGTAACAGTCTACAAATACAATAATAGATGTTTGAGAAGGTGCAGAGGAAGAGAACTATCCTACAATATCAGTGGGACTGTAACTTGGAAATGTATTTGGGAACTGTGGAAAACAGTATGGAGTTTCCTGAAAAACATTAATATGGAGTTACAATATGATCTAGCATTCCCACTCCTGGCAATATATCCTGAAAAATCTATAATTCAAAAAGATACATGCACCCCAATGTTCAAAGCAGCACTATTTACAATAGCCAAGACACAGTAACAATCTAAATGCCCATCAATAGACGAATGGATAAAAACGATGTGATACACATACACATACTCACACACAAAGGAGTATTAATTCAGCTAGAAAAAATGTATGAAATAATGGCCATTTGCAGCAACATAGATGGACCTAAAGATTATCATACTATGTAGGTCAGACAGAGAAAAGACAAATGTCATATGATATCACTTATATATGGAATGTAAAAAGATGATACAAATGAACTTATTTACAAAATAGAAATAGACTCACAGACATAGAAAATAAATTTCTGGAAAAATTAGTGGAAGGGAGGGATAGATTAGGAGTTTATAACTAATAGACACACACTGCTACATATAAACAAACAATAAGAACCTACTATATATAGCAGAAGGAATTATATTCAATATTGTATTAACCTATAATGGAAAGAATCTGTAAAAGAATATGTATATATATGTATATATAAAACTGAATCACTTTGCTATATACCTGAGACTAACAGACTATTGTAAGTCAACTATAGATTTCAATGAAAAAAACCAATTCTGCTCCTATACAACTCAATCCTCACTCCTTCGAGTTACTGATGTAAGAAAACATCTTTATGCACTGTGTCCAAAAACCTAAGCTTAATAATTGTTTTTATAACGCATTGTCTCTCAAATCATGTACTAACAAAATGTGGTTACTAACCAAAGTTAAAATAGGAGCTTTTAGAGTAATATTTTTTAATGTAATAGTCTCTTAAAGCGTATTGACAACAGAATGTGGATTTTATAATAATTTTTATAATGTGTGGATTTATAAGTATTTTTACAATAATACTAGCTTTTATAATTATCTATACTGAAATCTTTATCTCTTTATATAGCTTTGAGTTACTTTCTGGTGTTCTTTCATTTCAACCGGCAAGACTCTGCTTAGTATTAAAGACAAGTCTAATGAACTATTTTTCATTTATCTGGGAATATGTCAATTTGTTCCTTACTTTTGAAGCTCAGTTTTTCCAGATGAATAATTAAAAAATTTTTTTTTCCTTTTAACTCTGAATATATTGGCCTGCTGCCTTCTAGGTACCAAAGTTTCTGAGAACTGTTGGCAATCTTATTGAGGGTCTCTTGTATGTAAGAAGTCACTTCTCTCTTGCTGCTTTCAAGGTTCTCTTTGTTTTTGATTATTGATAGATTGAATATAATGAGTCCTGATCTGGGTATGACCAGGACTGACCCCTTAGAAGTAAACTTAAGTTTTCTGAGGTCTTTTTTGAGCCTGCACATTTCCCTAAGCATGTGCAGTGACTTTCTAATTTCTCCTGTGCATGCAGTTGCTTTTGAATATTCTTAGTCTTTAATGTCAGTCTTCCAGAGGAGGGGAAAATGTGGGAAAAAATGTACCTGTCCTTTTCAATCCTCTGTAAATAACTTCATTGGAGAGGGAGGGGCTTGTAACAAAGGGAGGCTTACAAAATAGCTGTCTTCCTCTGTGTCTCCACCTCCGTGATCAGAAGCAGCAATCAGCAGGGAGAACACAGATCTTCAATATTTGGATAACAGGACCCTTATTATCTACCACAGTTCCTGCAAGTTGCTCCAGGTACACATACACAGCTGCCTGCCATGAGGCTGATGGTACAGGGAAAGGGTGGGCAGAATGTGTAGCCTCTTTTGAGGTAAGATCTTAAACTGATGGAAACTAACTGCAATTTGCTGCCGAAGTCTTTCCCTGGAAACTACAAATGTTCAATAGGTTCCAGAGTTCCAAAACAGTTACATTAGATGAATTCTGCTAGTTCAGTTGCCTATATGTGAAGACAGATTTCTGGTGCTCACTCCTCATCTGTCTTCCTAGAATCTTTCCCTCTATTTGTTGCCCTTTTAAGGGGTCAGTTTAGCAGAATATACTGAATTGCCTTATCACCGAACTCAGAAATTTTGCTATTAGAAATCAGTCATTTAGAAAATATTCACAAGCATATATTCACACACAAAGTTATACACACCAGAAAGTTCCCTGCCAGCATTATTGGGAACAATGACAAGTTAAAAATAGTCTAAATGTTCTTCAATCGGTAGATGATTAAATATATAAACATATTTATCGCAAAGAGTTGGACACGACTGAGCGACTGAACTGAACTGATAAGTAAATATACGTGTATATATCTTATATATATATATACTTGTATATATATATGCTGCTGCTGCTGCTGCTGCTGAGTCGCTTCAGTCGTGTCTGACTCTGTGCGACCCCAGAGACGCCAGCCCACCAGGCTCTGCTGCCCCTGGGATTCTCCAGGCAAGAACACTGGAGTGGGTTGCCATTTCCTTCTCCAACGCATAAAGGGAAACGTGAAAGTGAAGTCGCTCAGTCGTGTCTGACTCTTTGCGACCCCATGAATCGCAGCACGCCAGGCCTTCCTGTCCCATCACCAACTCCCGGAGTTCACCCAACTTGTGTGCATTGAGTCGGTGATGCCATCCAGCCATCTCATCCTCTGTCATCCCCTTCTCCTCCTGCCCCCAATCCGTCCCAGCATCAGGGTCTTTTCCAGTGAGTCAACTCTTCACATCAAGTGGCCAAAGTATTGGAGTTTCAGCCTCAGCATCAGTTCTTCCAATGAACACCCAGGACTTATAATACATTATAAATATATGATATATGCACACACTGCTTTACTAGGTACTAATGAAAAGACTGGAATAGATAAAATAAACTGGCATAGTAGGATTCTAAATTCCAGTATTTGGTTACAAAAATCAAGTTGTAGAAAAATGTAACATGATTACATATGTGTATGAGAATTCCACATATATACAATCATGAATAAAAAGTTCTGAAAGAATAAACAAGTATTTATTAATAATTTTAAATCTAGGAGAGACAGTGATGGAGAGGGTGGAAAAGAAAAATTTAACTTTTTACTCCTTATACTTCTTTAGTATTTGCTTTTTTCTAAAGCAAGGAACACGGATTCCTGTGGTAAAGACATAATTTTTTAATAATAAAGAAACTAATTCTCCATGAATATTTTCACATTTATGCATGGTCAGTACTTACTACTGAAAAGAAATTTCTGGAAACTTGGGTTAAAGAATTATTGCATGCCAAAGAAGCCTTGGAAGGTGGAAAATATGTATTGTTTCAGAGGGATTTAAAGTCTTCTTTACCACAGAGAAAATTATTTACATCTCAGGATGGTGAAGGGAAGCTAGAGACCTCCTTTCATCTCCTTGAGGGAGATCAGTTTGTACTGTAGAGACTGGAGCAAATTTCTCTCTCTTTCTCTCTCTCTCTCGGAGGGTCATATATGTTAGCAACTCCTGTGTAAACTCCCAGTTTCATAACTTCAGTATTCCTTTGCTTTGGTGCATACTCTGCTGCACATGTTAAGTACATCTTACTCTCAGTACATCACCACTTGACAAACTGTGGTATGAGAGACTAGTGCAAGATGTTCTCCGAGCAGACAAAAGTCTGTTTCCTGATATACAGATTTGGTGTATCTGGAAATCTGTGTATTTGTATAAATATGCAGGCTAACTTGTTAGCTTTCAAGTAGGAAAATATCTCATACTCTTTGCAGTTTTAGACCTAACATCAGGCACAGCTGAGCTTAGTTGAGTTGTTTAGGTGCATTCTGCTCCTCCACAAGTTAAGGATGGAGAGACTCTAGTCATGGACTATTAGGGATCAACTATTATTAGGGATGGACAGTGCTGAGTTTGTAGTTCTGAGGCAGCTCTGGAATAAAAACCTGGATTATGTATTCTGCTGAGGGGAGAAGGTGTTTCTGTTAGAATAGGGATCCCACTTAGGTGAAGGAGACCTGAGCTAACTGACATACAACTGGATCCCATCTGGGTCTATAGAAGGGAATTAGTCTGATTTCTGTCTTTCCACCATCTCAGCCTATTCCAAAAGAAAGAAAATTATTAATGTCATTTTAGAAAGGAATTTGATGCTCTGAATGTAGGCATACCAAAGTGCTTACTGAGCTCTTCCAAGCTGCTATTAGAACACACCCAAGTGGACACTTCCCAGCCCTCTCCCTCATACTCAAAAGGAAATTACTATGCTGACATCTCATTTTTCTAGGATAGTCATCTCAAGACTTTCTATCTCTTGACAGTCTCTGTTGTCTATTAAGAATATCCCTTAAAGATTAAAATCCTAGAATACTGGGTAAGGAAGGGACTACAGAAAACATCTTCATGTGGCCATGATGCAACTGAAGCCCTGAGCAGTTTGAAGCCCATTATCTTCTGATAACTATCATTCCTTTTGTTTTCCATTATATTGGATTTCAAGGCTTATCACATTTTTCCTGTCCCATGGACTTAGTCTTAATCATTTTGCACCTCTAAGGTCATTTTTCTTTAAGATTTGTTCATGCTTATCATACTGGCCTTTATCTGCAGGCTCTGATTAATAACTACATTTCCTCCAATCTTTTATTTATTCAAGGATTATGGTTTGTATTAGTAGTATCAATGCATTTTCTGTAATGAAGGACATGTTCTATAATCTGCATTGTTCAGTATAATAGCCATTAGCTAATGAGCCTAGTGGGCTACCGTCCATGGGGCTGCAAAGTCAGACATGACTGAACACAGCTACATGTAGCTATTGAGTACTTGAAATGTGACTTGTATGACTAAGAAACTTAATTTTTAATATTATTTGATTTTAACTAATTTAACCACATATGGGTAGTGGCTACCATGTGGGAAAGCAAAGTTCTATACAATTATTAATTTACTTCCTTCCACAGCCATTTCTAGGTTAAAAATAGTCAGTTCAGAGATAATTTGGATAATAAAACTATCTAGACAACCTACTATCATGGCCCACACTCCAAAGACCCTGTTATATTTATTTTTTCTAAGACAGAAGTGACTTGGCAGCTTTACAGTAGGATGTAATCAGATGAAGACTAAGAACATCTGGGCCATGAAAAACATGGGAAGACCAGAACAGTGATGTAAGAGGATGCTTTTGGATGGCCGTGTTTTGCCTCATGAATATAAGAACAAGATACAATGCTCTGGAAATAGAAGTAATTGATGAAATGCAAAGAAAACACACAGTGGACAGAATATCCAAATGGATTCTAAGCCTAATATTTTATGAGGACTTCCTGTGCTGCAAGGATTGTACTAAGCTATGCACATGCACTATTTCATTTAATCATTGCAACTCCGAAGCCTTGCACATGCACTATTTCATTTAATCTTTGCAAGTCCATGAGGTAGATATTACTATATTCCCCCTTTTATAGACAAAGAATCAAAATATCATACAACTACTAAGTGGAGGATTCAAGACCCCAAGTCAGGTCTACCTGGGTCCAGAACTTTGTATATTTGCATTTATGTACTGGGAGGTGAAATTCCAACTCTATTATCACCTTGCTGTGGGATCTTATGCAAATAATCTCACTTCTCTGGGCTTCAGTTTGTGTGTAAAATATAGAGGTTGGATTGAATGATTTCTAAGTTCTCATTTAGCTTTGACATCTAACACTCTGATAATCAAATTGCCCCTAATTTCCTTGATGATTTCAATATACCAAATGGTACTGAAAAAAAATATGATGAGCTGCTTTTCTTTTGTTTTGTTTCCCCTTCTCTTTTGTTCTATGAGCCACAAAAGGATTTGATTTGGATAGCAATAACATTCCCAGATTTTCTCTGTGGGTCAAACGTTAAAAAGGATAGTTTAACATTCTTCTAAAAACGTTAAAGAGACATATTCTTTTGAAACATAATGCACACATGATCCCAGTGATACCTTGCCAACAACATGAAATGTTATAAATTTCTCTCTTAGAATGGGGGTTCACTACTGCAGAGGGCTCTCTGGGGACAGGGAGTGGTAGTAGATTTGAGGAAGGTTTTTTTGAAAAACTACATTTGACAGTGCAATAAAAGTGTGCTACTTGGAAAACTGTATGGAGAAGGGGCATTATAGCTTGCTAAAACTAAATAAACCACTATGAAAAATCTGCTTAGCTGATGAAGAGTATATGGATACAGAGATTGTGTGGGAAGAGAGGAAGAGGCATAATACCAGAGGAGGAAGATGAAGGGTGGTCAGTATTTGTGGACATGGTGTAAAAGCAAGATTTTTTGAGAGTTAAGGTCATTATTTCCTTCCTACATTATTATTAATTACAAAAAATAATGCTTATAGTAAAAAGTCAAACTATATGGAAATTTACAAAGAAAAGGCCAGATTCTTGTTCATAAAAACCCATTTGTACACACATATATTCAATTTATTTATTATTATAAACAGCTGTATAATATTTTATAACAGGCATGCACACATTCCCATATTGGTAGGCATTCATTTTCTAAGATATTTTATGTATATTGAAAAAATATACATATCCTGCCTCAAGGACAGACAGATCATATGACGGAAACTGAATGAAGTCATAACATCATAAAGTCAGAGGATGAGATAGCTGAAAAATGAAAATGAAAGTCACTCAGTCATGTCTGGCTATTTGCGACCCCATGGACTATGCAGTCCAGGGATTCTCCAGGCCAGAATACTGGAGTGGGTAGCCTTTGCCTTCTCCAGGAGATCTTCCCAACCCAGGAATTGAATCCAGGTCTCCCAAATTGCAGGCAGATTCTTTACCAGCTGAGCCATAAGGGAAGCCATAACTTTAAATAAATCTAGTCACCTAATTTAACCAATGAGGAAACTGAGGTCCAGAGAGGTTGTCTCTTCAAGGTCACATAACTTGTAAAGTGTCACAGTCATGATGAAAAATTCATGGCTCTATCCTAGCCTTAGACAAAGAAGTTAAAAAGAAAAAGGATGTTATAAGTCCATTTATAATCAGATGCTAAAATGTTTCTTTCTCAGAGAGGTTTGAGTTATATATAGGCAAGTTTTAAAGTCCTACACAGCTTGGGCCCCATCTTTCTTATATTCCAGAAACACTTTCCCATTTATTTTATACATAGACATATAATTCCCATATTAATGAAAGCAAACACTGAGCCTCCTCTATTACTTGAGGAGGGAGCAGAGTGTAATAGTTAAAAGCCCAAGTTACAGTCCCTGCTCAACCTCTTACAACTTTGCTAAGTTAATTGATCTAAGCTTCAGTTCAGTGAAGTGAAATTCTCTCAGTCATGTCCAACTTTTTGCGAGCCCATGAACTATAGAGTCTATGAACTATAGAACCCTCTAGGCGAGAATACTGGAGAGGGTAGCATTTCCCTTCTCGAGGGTATCTTCCAAACCCAGGGATTGAAACTAGGTCTCCCGCATTGCAGGTGGGTTCCTTACCAGCTGAGCCACAAGGGAAGCCTTAAGCTTCTGTAATAGGGGAGAACAAAATTTTGCCTTATATTACCATTATGAGAATTAAAAAAATAAAACAAGTAAAGTGGCTGTTAAATAATAAGTAAATTTCAATTATCACTATAACATGTCAGACATTGTTCAGTTCAGTTCAGTCGCTCAGTCGTGTCTGACTTTTTGTGAGCCCATGAATCGCAGCATGCCGGGCCTCCCTGTCCATCACCAACTCCTGGAGTTACTCAGACTCACGTCCATCAAGTCAGTGATTCCATCCAGCCATCTCATCCTCTGTAGTCCCCTTCTCCTCCTGCCCCCAATCCCTCCCAGAATCAGAGTCTTTTCCAATGAGTCAACACTTCGCATGAGGTGGCCAAAGTACTGGAGTTTCAGCTTCAGCATCATTCCTTCCAAAGAAATCCCAGAGTTGATCTCCTTCAGAATGAACTGGTTGGATCTCCTTGCAGTCCAAGGGACTCTCAAGAGTCTTCTCCAACACCACAGTTCAAAAGCATCAATTCTTCAGCGTTCAGCCTTCTTCACAGTCCAGCTCTCACATCCACACATGACCACTGGAAAAACCATAGCTTTGACTAGATGGACCTTTGTTGGCAAAGTAATGTCTCTGCTTTTGAATATGCTATCTAGGTTGGTCATAACTTTTCTTCCAAGGACTAAGCGTCTTTTAATTTCAAGGCTGCAATCACCATCTACAGTGATTTTGNGTCATGTATGGATGTGAGAGTTGGACTGTGAAGAAGGCTGAGCGCAGAAGAATTGATGCTTTTGAACTGTGGTGTTGGAGAAGACTCTTGAGAGTCCCTTGGACTGCAAGGAGATCCAACCAGTCCATTCTGAAGGAGTTCAGTCCTGAATATTCATTGGAAGGACTGATGATGAAGCTGGGAACTCCAAAGCTGAAACTCTGGCCACCTGATGTGAAGAACTAACTCACTGGAAAAGACCCTGATGCTGGGAAAGATTGAAGGCAGGAAGAGAAGGGGATGACAGAGGATGAGATGATTGGATGGCATCACCAACTCAATAGACGTGAGTGTGAGCAAGCTCTGGGAGTTGGTGATGGACAGGGAAGCCCGGCATGCTGCAGTCCATGGGGTTGAAGAGTTGGATACGACTGAGCGACTGAACTGTCTTAATATTTTAAAAATGTTAGGTACAATATCACATATTATACTCTCATATCACGTGTATTAGCATGTTAAAGAGTATGAGAAAGATAAACGTAACACATTTAAAAAAAATCTGTCTACCTTTCTTCCTTCTCTTGAAAACAATATCAACTATGCATCCTCATACACAGTGGTGGTAGTTTAGAAACTAATAGTTTGTAAAGAATTGCTGCCCAAGAAACAGTATTAAGTACCTTCTTGGAATAATTAAACTTCACTTTGGTGGTAATTCCTAATTTAACAGCAGTCCCCCATCAACGTGACATGCCAGAACGCTCCTTTTGTAAGAGAGTCATATGATGGGACAGTACGTTTTCAAAGGAAGTTTTCTGGTAGTTCAGAGTGGCCTCAAGCATGTTAAATATGGAAAGCAAACATTGCACGGCGCAGGAAGGTTTACGTGGTGCACGAGAGTATCTGACTACCCTTGAGCCAATCTGCACACACCCCGAGTGAGATGACGGTGACAGGAAAGGGGAATCTGGCAGGGAGGGAGGGAGTGTGAAGGAGCCAAAGCTGGGACCACTCAAACTCCAGAGCTGACTGACACACAACGGTGTGGACCCTTGAGCACTTAGGGGAAGCCAATTGCGAAATCACAGTTAGCCATCAACACAACAGGAGACTGTTTCTTGCTATACTTCTCTCACTTTGATGCAGGAGGCATAACTGGTTGGCTTGATTTGGGAAAAACATCATGTTTTTGGTTCGTCAAAAGCTATTATAGTAGCAGCATTATTAGGGAAACTAAATGATGATAAAGAGGAAAAAGAAATTTTCAGAGAACTTTACACCTGGGAAGTAAACCTTTCAAGAATAACAATGAGCAGGGTTGATGAGTTTCTTTGGAAGCAAAAAAAAAAAAAAAGTTCTAATTCATCAATTTTTAAAAAATGCAACTGAATAGAAATGACAAGACCTATCAGTGATAAAAGTTTCTTTTTTATTTTACATAATTTGGAACCACCAGAGACAGATTTAATTTGCTGTCTTAGAAGGAAATTTCAATGTCGGCTTGTTAGATGCTACAATATTTTTATCTATCTCCCTGCTGTGTGACGAAGAGAGGAAAGAGGGGTGGTGCTCAAAAAGGCAGTGATGAAAATTTCTTCAGTTAACAGACAACACGCTGATTACTGGCCACTGGAGTATTAGAGTGAGCTGCGTCACAGCTGAGTAGCAAGGGGACACGGGTGACAAGTCTGAGCCTCTAGCGTCTAATGCGTGCGGTGAACCAGGAGCAAGCTTGTCCACATCAACACTGCCATCAGAAAATGCCGATGACAAATCAGTCTGATAATTACCCCATAATCACCTATAATAATGGTTGGATTTCTTCCTTATTTGGAAAGAGATAAGTTAATTTCATACAAAGCAAAGATCCAACAGTGTTGCTTTGAGAAAGGGACTTGAGAATTTTTCATTTTATAATCGGTTTTAAGGTTAGATTGCCTTTAATAGGAGGCTTTATAGAAGAGTTTAACACTTTTCACAGAGACAGGCAATTTCCAAACCTTTAAGGATAAAAGACACGGAAAAGTTACAAAAGAAGAGGACCGTGAACAGCTCCCCCCAGATGGAGGCCCAGGTGCGCTCCTCCTGGGGAGACCATCATCAGCCACAGACACACCCTGCTGAGCCTGCTGTCTGCGGACGCTAGCCTTAAAGACCTGAAGCGGCTTCACTGGATCCTGAAGGCCCATTTTAAGCCAATGGAAAGAGGAGAAAATGGGAAAACACTCAGTTACAAGGACACTAAACCCGAGGCGTCTCACGCAGCATTTGGGCATAGTTTAGGTTTATGTGGCATATATTTTAGGGCACATTCATAGCACACAGAGTCTTTCTAGCTTAAGGCAAAGGAAAACTGTAACTGGAAAATCATGCATGTTTGAGATGGAACCACTCTTCTCAGGAGTCTTCCCAGCCGACACGGTCTGGCTCTTGGCCAGGAAGCCCCTCAAGCCCAGTGCCCGCCTAGGGGGACAGGGACACGCCGTCAGCCTTCGGAGGCCTCGCTGGACTCTTCCAGCCCTCGTGGCCACCTCGGCCCTTGATGGACTGGCACACTTTCAGCCTCCACCCTGTGACTCAGCGTTTCTCTGTATTCTTCATTACCTTCTTCTCTAATAGCCCACCTTCTGCAAAGCCAGTCAGCCTTGTCTAATCCCAGAAATGGATTACAGCTTCCGGGAAGTCAGAATGTTCCCTGTGCCCCCTGACACCCCCCGGTGCTCAGGGTGATGGGCATGAGACAGGTACATGTGGATCTGAAAAGATGGCTTTCTGGGAATCAGCCGCAGGCGATGCCTGCCAGCTGCCCAGAGCTCCCTGACACGCGGGGCCGCTACTGGTGCCCGGAGCTCCCCGACAGGCGGGGCCCCTGCCGGCTGCCTGGAGCTCCCCGACACGCGGGGACCCTGCCGGTGCCCAGAGCTCCCTGACATGCAGGGCCCCTGCTGGTGCCCATGCCCAGCCCCCACTGCAGGGAGGCACATCTGAATCTGGGGCGCAGGGTGCGGCATGCTGGTGTGGTTCGCCCACTCGCCGCCTCTGCACCAGACTGCTGCTGACTGTGATGGAGAATGGCCCACGGTTGGTAAAGCACGTGTGGCTTTGTTCCTGGGCTTCTGTGGGGCACACTGGCGCCTGACGGCTCTCCCTACCCCTTCTCTGACCTGCATCCTGACGCTGCGAGGCAGGCACCTGTGCACACGGACACCGGCCATGTGATACCCTGGCGTGGCCTGGCCCCACGCTGCTCTCGGGGCTCAGAGGGGCTGCGGGTTCTGGAGGAGAGGCGACACTGCACTGCCTGCACTCCCCTCTGCTGGATTCTGGGCTCCGTTTCATATGCAATTTTTTTTTTTTTTAGCAAATAAAATGTCTCAAAATATTTGTTGGCAACATACTATTTTAAAAAACTAGTATCACAAATGCTTACAAATGAATCTTTTCAGGTTGGAAAGTATCATTCTTAAAGAGAAAGGAGAAATACTGAGGATGAGAAAGTTAGCTACCACTACTGGGTGCAGTGATTCTTTAAAGAAAAAAATGAATGTGAAGAGGGTCACTGATAAAAGACAATCCACTTTCCATCAGTTACTATGCAAACATCTATAAAAAACTCAGAGTGAAAGCCGCTCAGTTATGCTCAACTCTTTGCAACCCATTTACGACTATATAGTCCATGAGATTCTCCAGGCTGGAATACTGGAGTGGGTAGCCTTTCCCATCTCCAGGGGAACTTTCCAACCCAAGCATCGAACCCAGGTCTCCCACACTGCAGATGGATTCTTTATCAGCTGAGCCACCAGGGAAGCCCAAAGAACTCCAAGGACATTCCCAAATAATTTTAATGTTAAAAATCTCCCTCTTCCTTTTGGAATACAGGGGAAAACTTTCTTTTCTTCAGTAGTGAAAGGAGGTTTTGTAGAACACAGCTCTTTATTAAAACTTGTTACTTTAATAAAATACCCACTGTATGTTTTCCTTTGTGGTTAAACATGATAATTGGCATGTACTGTAGGAGTTCCTAAATTAATATCTAGAGCTACAGTGTCGATGATAAAAGGCAGTATTTTAAGCCAGACTAGTCCTTTTTATGGGTCTCAGAAAACAAATCTAAACTTTTGAGAAATCTGGTATAATCACGGATATATAGAGTATTGCTTTGAATAGATTACTTCATAAATAAAAACATCATTGTTCAAATTTACATTTCCCTGACTAGGAATCAATTGATCACTTTCCTATGATGTAGTTCAGTTCTTCATAAATCATTCAATTGTGTCCTTTTCCCATTTACCTTCTGATACCTTAGGGTTCTCGTATCATCTTGAGTCGTCTGAGCTCTTCATGTATTACACATCTAGTTTGTAGTGTAACCTTAAATTCTGAACACTAGACGTTCAGTGTTAGATCACACTGAACAGACGACTTCACAGAGGCCATAAATCCAGAGGCACTGAGAAGGCTCTCACAGGTGTGCACAGGACAAGGCTCTTACAGGTGTGCAAAGAAGGGCACGAGCTGCCCTGATCCCCATCCCCCAGCCTGCTCCCCTGCCGTCACAGAGGGCGATGTGGCGACATCACAGAGGGTGATGTGGCGACATCACAGAGGGTGATGTAGTGACGTCACTGAGAGTGAGGTGACGCTGCCAAGGGGTGATGTGGTGACATCACTGGGGTGAGGAGATGATGTCACCGAGGGTGATGTAGTGATGTCACCGAGGCGAGGTGGTGTCACCAAGGGGGATATGGTGATGTCACCAAGGACGATGTGGTGACGTCACTGAGGGTGATGTGGTGACATCACCGGGGCGTCCCCTCCTCTCTCCCTGCATGGTCAGCGTTCCCGCCCCCCTCCTCCGGGTCACTCCTGATGCAAGTTGCACTTCCACCCACACCTCTCCCCTCTCCTGACTCTTCCTGCTGTTTCCTCTGGCTCCCAAAGACATATCACCCTCCTTCAGGTTTGATCTGGAATTCCTTGAACTGTTTTACACAATCTTCAGGGAACTTTATTCCCCTCCTGGCGTGGGCTGCCACCTCTGAGCTGACGGCTTGTAAATGTACGTCTTCTTCCCTACCCATGTTTGTTGCCAGGGGGCTCAGTTCTCAGGGGATATCAGGCATCTCCACCAGGATGTTCTGTCCGTCGCAAACGCCTGTGCTTGGGTTTTAAACCACAGCTGTACTCCCCACTCCCCCCCAACACCAGGGCCCCGATGTGTCCCTTTCGCATCCTGTGTCCACAAAGTGCTTCCAGGGGGCTTCTCAACGGGACACGCCCACGGGATCTGCCAGAACCCTGGACAGACTTGCGGTTTCTACTTAAGATCTATACTCAATTATTGATTTAAATATATAATTAAAAATCTCTACTCAACTACACACTGAAAGGATTAATCTTTTACTTCTATTCTTTATTCACATATCTTTAGATATAAATTCAGAAAGGTGTTTAAAATGAACCATCTCTCATTGAAAACATGTTTGAGACCCTCTGCTCAAAGCCAAGGTGAACTGCAGGAGGAAGAAGCTCGAGAGGCAGGGAGAGTAGCCCTCATCACCGTCACCTCCTCCCAAGGGCGCACCAGGCTCCTGCCCGCGGTGTGCTGCGTCAGTCTGGAGCCTGTGTGTGGGGTGGGGCTCCTCTGTCATCGGCTAGGGCTGGTTTCTACTCTGCACTACCACTGGACCGCTGAAGCAGCTGAAGTGATTGCTGACTGATCCGGATGGATTCAAGTCACTTTACTGCAACTTGCAGGTGTTTTTCGTTGGCTTTAAGGCATATAAACAATCATATGAACAGCTACTGCATGCTTTATCCAGACCATCAGCAAAGCCACCTAATGTATCAGCAAGCAAACAAGTTACATTAAAAACACAGAAACTCAGGGCCTTAAACAAAAACACGAATAGCCTAAATGGTTACAATTCTGGGCCATCCACAGGGTACAGAATCCATCTCCACTTTCTGCCAGTCCAGCACCGCTCCTTAGAGATACAGTGGCCTGTGCATTAGCAGGTAGGCCTGTATGGAACCATTCAAAGGGCTTGAACTTGTCAGTGGAGATGTTTTCTTCACAGATCAGGAGCAAATTCTCAATTTAGTTAATCCCCCAATTTTAAACACTCCGATGCTCCCTATCAGAGGCCTACATGACACCCAGTTGGACAGAACACAGGTGGGGCTGTCTGTCATCACAGGACCACTTAGGCTGGGCATGAGAACACGGAGCTCTGAGGGGGCTGCAGCGAGCCTCAGCAAGAGATTACCCAGAGAGCTATCGGCGGAACACGGCCAGACAGAATGTCAGATTTCCTACTCAGCGGACGTCTACCGCAAGTGAAGCCTTGTAATCAAAGGCTGTTAAATTACCTGTGAAGGCTTCCTGGCAGCCCTGCATGTTTTCCTCATTGTTTATTTAGTTCTGAAAGCACTTGGCCTTTGTGTGGACTGCCCTAGCTGACGGCACGGGAAACCTGGCCTTTGTACAGAGGGCACCGCTCTATTGAATCACAGGTCGCAGGCCTGGAGTCTACCTGGGCTGGGCTTGCACAGACAAATCCTCACCATGCACAACAAAGGAGCCTAATGTGAGCACACCTCCTCTCCACAGATAAGACCAGAAAGAGATGAACCTGGAACGGGGACGTTTGTGAACTCATCCCTTTGAAGAAGAAGATGCTAATGTGACAGAAAGGGAACAAGACTTTACTGATGAGGAAACAGTTAATAATCACAGGACTCACAGTGTCAAAAGGTGGTTACTCCCGACCACAAAATGACCGCCTGACGTCTGGGGCCAGTCACTCTGGGATGACAATGTGGGAGGCTCTTCTGGCATAAAAACTGGTCCCAAGCATGCGAGATCCAGTAGCATCTTCCTCTGTAAAAGCATCACTGGCTGAAGAGACCAAAACTAGAGTGTATGTTTATGTGGGAAGCACTTTAAATGTAGCTGTTAATGGAACACATGAATGAGCAGAGAAAGCTTCTGAGCTAGCAGGATGGGAGACTCTTCCTCAGTGGGCTGGCACACCATCTCCACCACCCAGCCCATCTGTGTCTGTGGACACTGCATATAGTGACACACAGTGGAAAAGACAGCCTTTGCCAGGGCATCAGTATCAGGCACCAATTCCTGTCTGAACGCTACTTATTAAAACAGATGCCCCCGTTATCACATTATCAGTCCCAAAGCCCTCTTTTTTCAGGATGGAATTAGAAAACCCAGGTTTCATTAGTATTCTCAGCGATGTTGAACACTTTAGGCTCCTGCTTAGAACACTTAAAATTTAATCTACAGGAAAAGACTAGTATCTATAAGCCATTATTTCCCCTAGACCTATTATGGAAAGTGTGAATTGTAATTTAATGTAAAAGTAAACAAAATGTACCATCAACAAATGTTTCCCTCATTCGTGATTATTTTTATTCCAAAAGCTCAAAGTAGAGCTTCCATTAAACCAGGTGTGTGTTTATGAATGACCTTCAATCATTGGTAAATACAATTATAACTGACAGACTCTTCTCAAAGCTACTTGGCCACAAGATGCATCTTCTCCAAGATAACATATGCTTAGATAATGCTGCATCAGGCAATTCAGATATACATACCACGGAATATTTAAATGCCAAACCACAACATATGGGTTACCGTGCAGTTCTCATGGAGCAAAGAGCTTCTATGCAAGTCAAAGTCTGATATAACCGGGCTTACGTGGATAATATATCGCCATAATTCTGCTTCAATTAAAAGCATATTTCAGCAGAAGCTCAGGATGTCGGCTCTATGCATTTTAATAATGCCAACCTACGACTCTGCTTATGCTAAATGTACATTACTCAAATGGATTCAGAATTATGCTTTACATAAATAAAGACAGAGCATATTAGGACGAAATCCTGCACAACCTAAGTATGTATTAATGGCACAGCCCCAGGATTGCTGGCAGCTCTACATATTGTGCATAAAAATCAATCGATATTATCTATGATTTTACTAATATTTTCATTTCAAACTGTTTCTTATTCTTATCCTCCTGAAGACGGAGCAATGCAGAAGCTAAGCAGAAGAAAGACTTCTGGAGCCAAATGTCCCTGGGTGCACCTTGGGAGACACTGAGGCCATGGTGACTTACCCTACACTTAAAGGGACAGAATTAAGAATGCACAACCTGTATTCCAGAAGGAACGGTGACAGTTCTAAATTATGTTGCCTCATGCGAAATCCCCAAATTCTATGTAAGATACATAAGAACGTTAGAAGAAACAACCTGCATTATTACTGGTAGTTTTCACTATATAAGTTGTAATGAATGCTATCAAAAGACATAAATACAGTTTTGTAAATTTAACACTTCAAAGTTAGTTTCATATTTAGCATGATTAACATAATCAGGTAAAGTTGTTTAGGGTAATTTAATACTCAGGGGAAAAAACTGAGATGTCATCAGAACGATCTTTAAATGAACAGCAAACTAAACTATGACAGTGCCATTATTTTGAAGATCTTACTTGTTTTAGCTCTTTATTAATAAGATTTAGGTATTTAGGTATTAACTCTTAATAGGTATTAAGAGTTTTCAAAATGAAAGGGTTGAACCCTGATGGATTTTATAGGAGGTGTGATCAAAGAATGATATGACAAGACTTTTAACAAGCAACAAAAAACAACCCTGAAGTATGCTAATCACTACAACAGAACCAAGCAAACCACTGACTCCATGGGGTACACTGGGTTCAAGGGAGGATAATACCCACCTTCCATTTGTACTGCTTTTTTGGACTGTACGAACTCCTTTCATAATAGCTACCAGAATATGCATGTCAACACATATAGATATAATGTGTGTGTGTGTGTGTGTGTGTGTGTGTGTGTGTGTGTTGTGTGCTTAGTTGTAAAGTCATGTCCAATTCTTTTGCAACCCCATGGACTGTAGCCCACCAGGCTCCTCTGTCCATGGAATTCTCTAGGCAAGAATATTGGAGTGGCTTGTCATTCCCTTCTCCAGGGGATCTTCCCGACCCAGGGATCAAACTTGGGTCCCCTGCATTGCGGGCAGATTCTTTACCATTCCCTTTGAGAAAGGGATATTTATTGGATATAAATAAAAAGCCTATGCATCAAAAAGCAAGAAACTACTGACTTTTAGCATTTGTTTGCAGAATGCAACTAAATTAAGTGTACATAAATGACAGCCAACAAATAAAAAATTTAAAACCAAGAAACTGAAACACAGTAAAATCAACAGAAAAGCCCTTTACAGTTTAGTTATAAGATACTAGTTCAGAGGAACTTAAAAAATCAAACAAATCATCAGAGTTTTCTTCCGTCTCTTTCTGAGTATCTCTATTGTGAATCATTCATGCCTTGTTGGAAGCTTTGCTGCTGCTGCTAAGTCGCTTCAGTCATGTCCGACTCTGCGACCCCTAGACGGCAGCCCGCCAGGCTCCCTAATCCCTGGGATTCTCCAGGCAAGAACACTGCAGTGGGTTGCCATTTCCTTCTCCAATGCATGAAAGTGAAAAGTGAAAGTGAAGTCGCTCAGTCATGTCCGATCCTCAGCGACCCCATGGACTGCAGCCTTCCAGGCTCCTCCGTCCATGGGATTTTCCAGGCAAGAGTACTGGAGTGGGGTGCCATTGCCCTCTCCGTGTTGGAAGCTGGCAGGGTACAAAGCTGATGTTTCACACCTAAGATGGTCAGGTGGGGGGAGGTGCAGGCGTGGGTGCCCACTAAGGCCACAGCATGCCCCTCTGGAGGACAGCTCCACTCAGGGGACGCTGGGTCCCAATCGTCAGGGCACAGGATCCGATAGGGCTACACATGGGAGTCTGCTACACGCTCCATCTGCCTCCTGTTCCTGTCTTAGAGCTCGTGCTCGTCTGCTTATCCAAGCGGGTTTCCCATGGCAGGGGCAGTCTGGAAAGGTCTGAGGCACCGACAGGAGCGGCCACTGCTGCAGAAGTCACTCACGTTCCCCAAGGGGGCGCCACAAACCCTTCTCTTCCCTCAAGGTCTGGAGGTGGCCGCAGGGACCCGGCCTTCGAGCTCCGCGGTGCCTTTCTGAGGACCAGACAGAGTCAACCAG
>SJXQ01006810.1:97058-140075 GCA_006408695.1 Aepyceros melampus | reverse complement strand
CAGAGTCAACCAGGCCTCAGTCATTCTGCTCATCCGTTTACAGGCATGAGGCGCTCTCATGGAAAGATGGGAAGGGGTTGGGTAATACTTTGTAGCACACATTAAATCCTCCAGTAGAAGATCTGCAGTGTGGCAAAATGTAACTCTTCTAATGCCCTTAGAATAAAAGCCACCTAACCGGGCAGTGCTGGGCCAGGGCTCACCTCCCAGGCAGGGCTGCATTTGGTGCCCTCGCTGGACAGCGTCTCATTTGACCCAGGAGGGATCAGTTGGTGATAAACATGAAACCAGGCACACGAGACGAGAGGCTCTCAGATGCTGCCCTTGACATCACGTGGCCCTGTGACCTCTCCAACACACACACCACACAACCTTCACAGACACTGCTGTGCTCTCTGACGATGCTAGGACCCTGGACACGTGGGGGGCACTCACTGTGCCCCTTCGGGAAGCCAGGGACAGGGTCTCCGAGGCACTGCAGCTCTGATTGCGTAAGGACAGCAACCTGTGGCCCACCTAGACCAAGGGACACTGTTCCTTGATGGAAAGGAGCGAGCTGTCACCGTGAGAAGACATGAGGAACTGAGAGGCACACTGCTAAGTGAAAGAGGCCAGGCTGAAAAGGCGAGGCACTGCATGGTTCCCACTGGAAGACATTCACAAAAAGGCAAAGTGATCCATCAGCAGCTGCCAGGGGTGAGGGCAATGGAGGGGGGTTGGTGCGAAGAGGCATCAATGTTCAGGACAGTGAAAAGTCTCTGCACAACACCGTGCTGGAAGCTGGCTGTTCAGTCGCCAAGTCGTGTCCAGCTCTTTCTGAGCCTATGGACCCTATGGGGCTCTCCAGGCAAGAATACTGGAGTAGGTTGCCATGCCCTCCTCCAGGAGATCTTCCGACCCAGGGACTGAACCTGCATCTCTTACGTCTCCTGATTGGCAGGTGGATTCTTTACCATGAGTGCCACCTGGGAAGCCCTTAAAGAAAGTAAGAGGTGTTAAATAAAACATCATTTGACTTACTTCCAGCTGGATTCCAACTGGTAGTAGGTTTATTACCTATACTGAACATTTCTTTTGAAATTTAAAACCTACTTGGGAGACAATATCTAAAATACAAATATATCTTATATTATCAAATATACCCTATATTATCACTGGGTGTTGACAGGCTGCTTAAGGTTACACAGTAAAGAAGAAAAGTTAGACTGAAAAGTCTTCATCCTCTTGCCTTTAGAACACTCACCAGAATCTTACTTGGCCTGCTTATTTGTTCTTGTCCCACATTCCTCACACACACACACACACACACACACACAGACCCACACACACGTGCACACTCAGTAAGCACTCCCCCTCTACTGACCTCTGACACCGCCATCACCCCAGCACTCACACATATCGAGGACCCGCCCTAATACTGGATATGAAACACATTCTTCAGTACTGAGTACTTGACTCCAGAGCACTCGAAGATGAGACGTGAACAGTGGTTCTCCAAACCAAGGAGATGCTGACAAATAACAGCGTAAGACAGACAATGCTTGAGCTCATCTTGGAAAACAGGAAGGTGAGGCAGAGGTAAGGAAGGCATTCTCAATTCTTTATATAAAACATGGATACACAGCCCACCCAACATTTTGATCATGTCTCATGTTAAGGACCTCAGACAGGCTGGAGGTGGAGCTTTAAGTATCCACCCTCAGAAGCTCATGAGGAGTGGTGCTGAGGGCCAGGGGCTTTAAAGAGCCACCCAGCCAGTAAAAGCCAGTCCCTGCTGGGCCATCCTCCTCCCTCCATTAGAGGAGAAGCCATCTTCACATGATCCCCAGAAGAAGGCAGGGATTGTCAGTGCAGACATCCAGGGAGTTCACTAATCAGAAACTTACTACGCAAGTATCTTTATGTTGATACAAACTGACATTTTCAAGTTCCTAATCTCTATTAAGAATAGTGGACTGTAACCCTCTCCTGTTTACTCCTTAGAACAATTTCAAAGTTCAATCCTTTATGGAAAACATCCCATTAAGAAGATACAGAGAGCAGAAGTGAAACACTCCCCCTATTGGAGGCAGGAGGAGAAGGGGACGGCCGAGGATGAGATGGCTGGATGGCATCACGGACTCAATGGACATGAGTCAGTGAACTTTGGGAGTTGGTGATGGACAGGGAGGCCTGGAGTGCTGTGATTCACGGGGTTGCAAAGAGTCGGACACGACTGAGCGACTGAACTGAAGTGAACTGAAAACCAGTAATTAACACAACATAGCCCAGAGAAGCTGGTCACGTGCACCCAGATATAAGGCATCCACCTGGGACATTCGTGATGGGGTGACTCTGTGGGGAACGGAGGAGGCCGAGGTGCAGCCTGTGTGGCAGGCACAGGCCGCGGCACTAACAGGGGAACTGGTGTCACCACGGGAGGGGGGCAGCAGAGGAAGGGATCCCACAGGCAGGCTGGGCTGGGAACACAGGGCAGGATGCACAGTACTCAACAGCGGCACATGGGGTACCAGCATCCCAGGACTGGCATCCAGGAGGGCCCACAGGACCACTGCGCCTCCAGGACGGGCATCTGGGAGGGTCCCCCAGGACCACTACACCCCCGGGATGAGCACCTGGGAGGGAGCCCCCAGGACCACTGTGCCCCCGGGACCACTGCGCCCCAGGGACGGGAATTTGGAAGGGGCCCCCAGGACCACTGCACCCCCAGGACGGGCATCTGGGAGGGGCCCCCAGGACCACCACACCCCCGGGACGAGCACCTGGGAGGGGCCCCCAGGACCACTGTGCCCCCAGGACGGGCATTTGGAAGGGGCCCCCAGGACCACTGCACCCCTGAGACGGGCATCTTGGAGGGGGTCCCCCGGGATCACCGTGCTCCTGGTGAGGCAGGAAGCTGCCCAGGTGGCTGTCTCAGCCCTCCAGCCCAGGCACTCACTCATCTTAACTTAGCTGCTCTGCTCTAGCTCTGAACTCAGTGAAGCAACATCCCGATTACCATTTGGCCTCACAAGTACGTTTTTTGCAGGAAATGTGTTGATTGCTAGTATGAGTATTCCAGTCTGCTGACAGTATTGTATCTCAATTTGAAAGGAAAACATTCTAATTTTTCTAAACCTTCTAAAATAAAATGACCTTGTAAAATTTTGTTACTGTGACTTTGTCAGAATTATCTCTGGTTATATGTAAGACTGTGTTTTGATAACTGAGTTAAGTCATAGGACACCCAGCTGGGGACACAGAGGACTGCTTATGGTGTGGGAACCTCCCACCCTCACATCTGGTGTCAGAGGTAGTGTGAGCAAGGAGGTGGTGTGAGAGGAAAGTGAGCAAGGGTGGTGTGAGCAAGGAGGTGGTGTGAGAGGTGGTGTGAGCAGGGAGGTGGTGTGAGAGTAAAGTGAGCAAGGAGATGGTGTGAGAGTAAAGTGAGCAAGGGGTGGTGTGAGCAGTGAGGTTGTGTAAGCATGGTGGTGGTGTGAGAGTCAAGGAGAAATGCAGGAGGAGAGACTGGGTTGTTTTCATAACCCAGGTAACATCCTGGAAAAATTATCTTTAAGCCTAATATAATGTCTATCCATAAATACAGTTGCTTCATACACTCTTTGCCTAAATTTAAATAAACAGATAAATATGTGCGTGTGTGTGCATGTGGGTATATATAAGGATCAATAACAACTAATTCCATAAAACTTCATATCTAATAGCAATGAAAGTTTCAAATGATAAGATTAGGCTACTTAAGATTCAAAACAATGTTAGGACTCATTTCAGTCATTAAAATCTTACTAATTATTGCATGGTTATAATGTCAGTCCTTCTTGCAGTACTGATTCCCTATTAAATGACAATAAAAAGGTTCATATTATTTTTTCCCTTATCTAATATCTTTTAAATCCTAAGTTCAAGGAGAAAAGCTTAATGAAATATCTGTACTGACATAATCATATAGCTATTAATGATACAACTAAAGGATATACAGTAACTACCACATATAAAAAGATATAAGTGTCTGTTTTGAAAATAATTGTTTTGGAATAATATTTGGTTTATTTCTCCCAAATAACTGTTTTTGGGTGAGTTGGTTTTTTAATAATTCTATGCCCGCTAACTTATGATTAAACAAGTGTTTCTCTAGTTTACATTAAATGCTGAGGTTGGCCTGATTTCCTACTTTAAAAAAGCATTGTTTTTGAATCTCAAACATCTTAATGTCAAAAGAATAAAGAAAAATTAAATCAAGCTAGGTACTTACCATCATTATAATTACTAGTAAAAATATGTCAAGTATATATTTATGTGTCTGAACAAGTGTAAACTCACACACAGTCACACACACCCCTCCCTCCTTTCTCTTTCTTGAGTCTTTCTTTCATTGTTGTCCTTCCAATTAAGGTCTCAACTTTTTCCCAGGAAAAAAGAAGCATACAACCATAGTGCCCTGTGTACCAGGTGTCCTGCTACCTATCAAAAGTAAGCTGCCAGTCCACACAATGACACAAAAATAAGATACTGCATCTGGGTTGTGATAGGTACTGTTATACTTTGCTGTGACATTCTTAGCAGAATGAAAATAAATCCTTGTATTTTTATATACAATTGTATTTAAATCTTTTTTAAAGAGGTTTAAAAGCCCCTTTCTAAATAAAGCATAATGTGACATGAAGACAGGAGAGTTGCATGTAGTCAGGAAGAATGTAACACAAGGGAAAGAAACACTCCAAAGTTTAAAAAGCCCACACTGAGTCAGAGGACATCCACACGGAGAAGGGGCAGAGCACTGGCATAGGAACAACAATGGCAAAATAAAGTAGGAGCAGACACTGAAACCCACACATCCAGGGCATTCCCGGTCCCTGCCTCTGTCATCGCTGGCCTGGAAAGTAGAGAGAACAGGGGCTCGGGAGGTAGACCAGGGGGCGCAGCCCAACTTGCAGAGAAAGCTGGCTCTGTCCTGAGCCACCACCTCCAAAACCCACCACCCACCAAGGTCACCACCTGAGCCGAGACCGCCCGCCCACAATCCAGAGTGATGTTTTTGAAAAATTAAGGCATCCAGGCTCCTGTCCTGCTCACGCCCCTTTAAAGGCCTGTCAAAGGCAGCTCTCCATCCCCTCCTGTTCAGCCCGTGGACCACGGCCTGCATTCCCCCTCTGCCTCGGGCCAGCGGCCGCCCCAACAGTGCAGACGCCACTCGGAGCCTGTTCTCAGCACTGCGTTCAAGTCGCCTCTTGACAGCTGGGGGGCGGAGTGCGTGTGTCATTCTCTGCACTGCGGGGCTGGTCCAAGGCCTCATGCCAGACCTCACCACACACCCCATTTTCAACATGTGCAGTTATGTCAACTGAACCTCAAGAAAACTGTTTTGTAAAAACTCATTTTCTTAGATTTTTCCTGAACTTGGTACACACAACAGTTCCCACCCACCCGTTCCACCTCCCTTCTCTCTGATGCAGTCCTCTGTCTGTTCCTCTTCCTGACTCTCATCCTGGTGTTATAGTATTTATTCACTACTGACTTGCTCAGACTCTGTCTCCAGGGTCTGGAGTGGTGGCTCCTCCCCAGAAGGCACACAGAGAGACCTTTGGGACATAAACGGCCATGGGCCTTTGGCCAGTCCTAGCCTCCCTGTGCCTCCCTGTCCTTGCGGTCAGCAATGACAGGATGGCACCAGACCTGGGTCGGGAGAACAGAGACTCCACAGAGAAAGGGCAGGGCTGGCACACCTGAGGGTGAGACGCAATCCAGCTGCCAGAGTTCACAGAGAATACCGTGGCTGTGAAGGAGGAGACTGAGTCACAGAGTCCTTCTATTTTTGGTAAGTAAGGTGTCAGTCACCGCTGTAAAATAATCAAGCAGTCTCTCCCCAGCCTGCTGTAATTGCTTATCATTGATTTCTCATGGATATTCAGAGATATTTCTCTTCAATAACAGAATCTGGGAAAACTACTCATGATGCCCTCATAGTTACTCTTGAATACTTCCTGGAGCTGAGCAAGAAGTCGTTATTCAAGTGCATTTTTGAATTTCTAGCTTAATTTGTTTCTATGCACTCTGTTTACTTTCCTAGAATGGCTGTTAGTCCCTGCTGTAACCCATTTTGTACCATTGCCCTGTTCTCCAATTATCCTTGGTGCTGCTAAGTCACTTCAGTCGTGTCCGACTCTGTGCGACCCCATAGACGGCAGCCCACCAGGCTCCACCGTCCCTAGGATTCTCCAGGCAAGAACACTGGAGTGGGTTGCCATTTCCTTCTCCAGTGCATGAAAGTGAAAACTGAAAGTGAAGCCACTCGGTTGTGTCCAAGCCTCAGCGACCCCATGGACTGCAGCCTTCCAGGCTCCTCTGTCCATAGGATTTTCCAGGCAAGAGTACTGGAGTGGGGTGCCATTGCCTTCTCCAAATTATCCTTGGTACTTCTATTAAAAATTCAAAAACTGATACTCTTAGCAATTACTGTCATTCAGAAAGTGAGCTCATTCCTGAAAATTAAGACTGTAAAGAACACATACTACGAAAACGAATCAAAGTTAACAATGAAAATAAAACACACATAAACTCAAGACAGTTAATACTGCAGGTGAAATAAACCTGCAAATACAAAGCTCAAAAATAGAGTAAATGGAAAGGACACCACATTTCAAGGCTTTTCTGGGAGAGAAGTAATTACAAGGAAAGCTATGATGATAATCACAGAAGAAATATCAAAATGTTGATATGAAAGCACACAGCCATTGAGAACATAAAGCAATTAAAGGCAGAATTATCAATAGTTAACTTATTGGGAACTCACGCTGCGTGAGACAACAGTAAGTACTCTGGAGTCTGCAAAACTGTTGGGGCAATTCAATAGGGTGTCAGTGTGGACTACAGCTTAATGAGCAAAGAGACAGGAACAGAGAGGAAAGAGAGCGAAAGGCGTTGGCCCCAAACCAGGGAACACCCTTGTGCCTCCCACCCTTCACTACCCTGCCTTGCGGGGATTCCCACTGTTGATGAGCAACTGAAGCAGGGAATGTTTTCTGCTTTTCTTTAAAATGTCCCTATCATACAGAAAATGAAAGTTAGGAAATGTCTGGGAATGCAGTTGCTATGGTCTTAGCAAAGAGGTTATTCAGACTCTTGTATTGCTCTCCTGAACAGGAGGGATTATTATTCCCATTATAATATCTTATATCTGCCTATTCCAGAATCAGGAAAAGAAAAAAAAAGTTGCATGTGATAGTATTAAAATCTGAATGGCTCCAGTAAAGGCAGCAGCAAAGGGTCAAAACAAAATCATTAGAGAGGTTTCTGAAGCTTCTAGAAGCCTCATTAAAAACCATATCTTGTTAAAAGTAGGAAAACCCTGGAGAGTCAGGTGAGGGAGCACAGAGTGCATGCGATCACAGTATTCCCATTAGCAAGAAAATGGGAGACTTCCTTGGGTGCAGAGAGAACTTAATTCCAAAGCTCCTCACCACACTGCAGAGAGGCAGAGATGCCTCGCAGAACTTCTCATGAAAAGCAGGGCTCTGTGAACACAGTGATTCTAATGAAGACCACAGAAACCTACTTTGTAGGTACCTGGAATGTTAGAACAGCTATACACAGGGTCTCAGAAAACTTTGAGTCCATGGTCAAGATAAATCAGAGTGAAATGACGCTCTTCCTACGCTCTTGCCCAGGCTTTCGTATCTTGATCAGCGGGACTTTAGAATGAGGTCTCTTCTATTTTGAGCAGCAGAAAAAAACAATGTCCACCATTCACTGAGGGCCTACTACATGCCTGAGACAACACTGTTCCCACCTTGTTAAATGCCTAAGTGCTTAGTCTGGTGGGCGCTCAACTGTGTCTGACTTTTTGCAACCCCGTGGACTGCAGTCTGCCAGGCTCCTCTGTCCGTGTGATTCTCCAGGCAGAATACTGGAGAGGACAGCCATTCCCACCTCCAGGGGATCTTCCCAACCCAGGGATCGAACCCAGGTCTGCTGCACTGCAGGCAGATCTTTACCAGCTGAACCACCAGGGAAGCCTGCAAAGGTTGGCAGGCAGGAGTCAAGGCGATCACAGTCGATGTTTTCGGGCAGTGTACACAGATGTCTTCAGACAGCGGGGCAGGTTAGGAAGACAGGAGCCCTGCAGTACAGAAGCTTATCCCTGACTGCTCTGAGTCTGGCCAGACTCTGAAGATGGCTCCTGGCCCCCTCCCAGGAGTGCCCTTGGCTGCTGGGGCCACATCCAGGTGACTTCTAGAGAAGCCTCATGGCCCATCGGGGCTCCTACCATCCCCCTCCCCACTGGCCTCAAAGACGGCTCTGCTCCTGAAAAGCCAGTTTTAGCTGGGAGAGTCTTTGGGAGCCACCAGTCTGACTGACTGTAACTAGTGGGTGGTCAAAAAAAAAAAAAAAGGATCCACTTTCTGTGGGGTTGTATTCTCCAAATCGACTTTTGGAGAGGAACAGCCACATCAAGCAGATCAACCACCCCCTCTGCCCAAGGGGCTGTGCTCTCGGGTGAACGGCCTCGTGCCAGCTTCCTGGTTCAGAGATGCCCACACACGTGCAGGAGGTGATGCGGCCTCAGCAGAGTCACGCCGTCTTATCCACGGGAGGGACGTCACTGTCTGTTCAGAGATTTCACAGTCCTTTGTACAAAAGGACTCTTGAGGATTCAGATCTTGCTCTTGTCTGCATCTAGTCTTCCTAACCTGGGAATCCGTAAACCCTTTTTGTGCCCTCAGATCCCTGAAAATTGTATGCCAACTTTCAGAAAAGTACCAGTATTCTGGGATTTTGCTTTCCTTAATACGAATCATGAAAGCGATTGGGACGGTAATCTAGCATTATTTTTAGCTTCCTAAATTACAGCATTGTTACCCTGGGAAGACCCAGCGAATTCATCTATCGAGACTTTGTTCTCCACTTTACACTTTCACTCAACAGAGTGCGAGCAGAGAGGGGTTAAGTGGCTCCGCAGGCCGGCCACGGGCAGCAGGGCTAGGCTCCAGCTCCACTAGCTCTCCGCTTCATGGGCCTTTCGTTTTCGTCAGCGCGCCCACGCTCTTCACAAGGTGCTAGTGGTTCGTTAGGAGTATTTGATTTCTAATGCATTTTCCTGAGAGAAACGCATCTGCTGGAAATATCATAAGCGGCTTCTAATGAACTATTTCAAGTTTTCTTGCTTGGTATGCGCCACACAATTCTATCACTAGTTTTCTTTACTCTGTTCCATCTGCTCTCTGCATCAGCACAATGGCTGGCTGCAGACTTGTTGGACTCTTCCACAGTTGTTTTCCAGTTTTTGGACTGCCCCTTCTTTTCCCATGCTGGCATGCTTTCTAATGTGCAAGCAGAAATGAAACCCTTATATAAAATACCGTAAGAGTTAAAAGTTATGACATTTCTTCTTTATCTCCAACTTTAATGCTTAGAATACCCTGATTGGAACTCTTCTTTAAAGGTGGTTGTTTTCTCTGGTTTGTAATGTAAAGTTATATGCATTTCTACCTGGTCTTCCTACAGATGTCTAAGGTGCATAGAGATTTACAAACACTGATGAAAACAGTGAAACTGTTAGTTGCTCAGTGTGTCCAACTCTTTGTGACCCCATGGACTGTAGCTCACCAGGCTCCTCTGTCCATGAAATTTTCCAGGCAAGAATACTGGAGTGGGTTGCCATTCCTTTCTCCAGGGGATCTTCCTGACCCAGGGATCAAACCTAGGTCTCCTGCATTACAGACAGACTCTTTACCATCTGAACCACCAAGAGGCTCACTTTAACCTCTGCCTCCAACATATTTTCTTTAATATTTTGCCTTCCCTCTGTCCTAAAAGGTAAACTTGATCTCTCCTTAGTATAAAATATGGATGTGATGAGAGTAAGTTATGTTTTTAAGGAATACAATTTTCAAAAATAAACATAAAATATTTCAGAATGACATGTTAAAGAGCTAAATTAATTTGATATTGTTGGGAATTCATTGTGTTCTATATGGGAACTCAAAACTAGACTAACAACTCTGATAAAATTCACACTTCAAAAGTGATGGCTATGGATACAAAGCTTTGTTAAAAGAAGGAGAGAACAGGGGACAGTCAGCTAAAAACTAGCTATCTGGACCATGTTGTTTATAAATGAATGGAGCCCCTCAGTAATGAAGACTAAGCATGGCTGACGTCAGTGGATGCCTTGTATGAACAAGCTGCAGGTTATAACAAATGGCAGGAGGACAGGGGACTCCACGGCACGTGAAGTGAGAAAGGCACCACTGAGCAGAAGCTGCCGTAGAGAAAACTGGGGGACCAAGGGTGATGAAAGCATTTGCTCCCTTAAACAGTTAAAGCAACATAAGCTAAAAGGAGAAGCAGGCAGGAGAGCATACTTTGTTCCTAAGACAAAAGAAGGCCTTCTCTAAAGAGGAGATGGGGAACCCATACTTCTGATGGGGCTCCGGGTGCACTGCCCACGGAGAGAAGAGTTCTGGGCTCCACTGTTAGCGCCGCACTTTGTTTTTGCTTGGAAGTCCTTCTTTCCAAATCAGTTTTGTAGGCGTGAATTTACAGCATTTTTCTGTGTTCTTATGTAAAAGAGGCAATAAAAAGGAAAGGAGGCTCATAAGAGGAGAAAAGAAGTGAAGGAGGTAAGCAGGGACAAAAGGCACAGGGGCAGAGCCACTGGTCTAGAAGGGAGCTCAGAGCTGTGAGTCTCAGCGGATGGAAATGCTTGGCTGCAGACACAGGACTGCCTATCTGTCTGTCTGCACGGGGCTTCCTCTCGGCTGTGGGCCGGGTACCGCTGCCCTGCGGGATGCAGGATGCGTCTCCCTGGTCAGGAGGCGGCTGCCGCGGGGTGCAGTCTGCGCCTGCGTGTGCCTTTTATGGCTGCAGCCTGTCCCGAGCTTCCATTTCTTTCACATCTTGAAAATCTCTCAGATTTATTTTTTAATTTAAATGATGCCATTTCACATCACACCCCATTGAAGTACTGCATGTACTTTGCCAAGTTCAGCACTACCAAAAACGATCCTCTGCAATTCCCAAACGAGCTGCAATTAAGAAACAGCTCAGCTGAGGCTGGCATGGAAAACATCATGAACCTGGGCCTTCTTCCTTAACAATATTTTTAATTCTCCCAGGTCACATGAAACCAGTAATAATTTCAGCTGAAATTAGGTAATACCATTCACTAAGGAAAACAAAAAAAGCAAACTTTACAGAAGAGTCTTGTTGGAAAGGCTTTTCCCCTCCTCCAGGATTACATAAAAAAGGAGAAAAACATAAGGTGATTTCTTGGAATGGCTTGGGCGAAGTCCAGTTTGGGACAAAGGTGGGGCAGGAGAAAACCATCTGCCAGGTGACCAGCAACGACCAAGTCAAGCTATCCACTTAGAGGCCCTTCAAGTACTAAAACAAAAACATGCTTCCAGGGGAAAAAATACATCTTATTTGAGAACTATAACGTTAGTAACCAGGAATCCCATCACAGCATACAATTAAACTCACCTGAAGAGAATTACTTAAAATGTACTTTAAAAGCCTCTCTCAAAGACAACAACATAGATAAGTTGTTCGAAGCTTACAAACTGTCAGGTTATTTTAGTCATCTTTCCCAGAATATTTTGCTGTTGTTGTTATTTTGCTTTAAAAAAAAGTTTTTATCTGCCACAATTAGTGGTTTCTTGCATTTAATTTTTAATGCATCTCTAATGAGAAACAAATAGCTAAAATCATTTTCAGTTTTTAGTTTCAACCCAAAAAAGCAAAAGAGAATGTATTGTTATAAAACATACATTAATGTTTTCCAAATATAACTGTTGGAATATATGTTTAATTTAGAAATAAATTACACCCTAACAATTAACAAATAAAACCATTTAAATGAGATTAAAATATTTTCTCTCTGATAGCTTATATTTGTGACAATTCACAAAATAAAATACATCTTTTAAAAAGAGTGAATTTGATTACTAAAAATCAAATAATGCATGTTTGCAAAAAGATTGATTCAAGGGATATGTTTATTTTTTCCTGGGGGTGGAGCAGAGAACAAATTCCACAGTTATTGCAACTACACAATCTCGCTCATTCTCATAGTAAATCTGGCTTTGTGAAATTTGAAAATTCCATCTTTAGTCACACTGTTATTCACAAAACTTTAAAATGATTCTCTAATTTGGAATAAATTGAAATGGTTTCTTCGCTTTCCATTTTACTTGTTATATAAAATGCTTCTTGCACACGTGTTTCCTTACATTTCTGCTGTGTACTCCTCCATGACACAGCTTAATACGTGATTAATTAATTAATGATCTCATAAACCGTCTTTACACGGCCAGTACCTTAGGCGACGACTAAGTTAGAGGTGTTGGTGTCGTGGACACAGAGAATGGCCATTGGCAGCGTGTTTAATTTTAGACGTGGGAGCGAGTGTTGGAGGAGCCTGTCACCTAGCTGTCACCCATAGGTTTGAGGAGAGTGGCAAAAAGCCAGAGAGACCTCCTGAGGTGGGGAGGCTACAAAACCCAGTCTGTACCAACTGAAAAACAACAGTGGGACAGAGCAGGATTCTTTAGGAAAGGCTGTTTAAATTATTGTGCTATTAGTACGAGGCCTTGCCTGTTTAAAACAGGGGGAAAAGAGAAAGAAGTAGAAAATTAATGACAGAATCATTAAAAAAACCAAGCAATTAAAACCAAAGAAAGAATCCAATTCCTTTGATGCTGGTATATTTATGAAGAAAATTTTAACAATAAAATAAATACTAATAAAATGAGAGGAGAATGAAGTTTTTACAAAAACATTTCATCCTGTCAACAGCTTTTAGAACATGGTTCAGGAATTTTCTCTAAATCTTATTTTTTCAATTTTAGAATTTAAGTTGCCATAATTGAAATGATATTCAAACCATAAGAGTGTTTTTCTAGGCAACATGCACTTCCCTTTCAAAGAGCTAAACTCTTTCTTTTCTCTAAACAAGCACAATAAAATGGGCAAGCGATCTGTGGGAGAAGGAAAAAACAAAAGACAGCACAAAACTGGTGGGAGAGCTAAAACATATGCGCAGGACACACTGCAATCTATTCAGCTGGTCAAAGTAGGTGTATTTTTTTCAGCATGATAACTGACATTAAATCTTTCATGGAAATATATCCCAACTCCCATTTGAAAAAAAAAAAATCTCAAAAGTAGGTGGGGGAGTTTCAGTTGCGATTCACACTTTGCCTGGAATCTGGAGGGGAATGGAAAGGCTCTCAGTGTGCTCTGGGTTCGCAGAGTGATTCATAAACTGTTTTATTTCCACTGTTACAACTGGAAGCTGTAAATAGTCAACTAAGCGACGCAAGCTGTAAGGGGAAAAGCAAGCAAATGACTGGAAGCAGGTCAGTGCTGCTGACTGTTGCGGGTTAACAGAGGACTATACAGATGGAGGCAGACGAGAAAACTGTGAGCCCGCCTCACTTCTACCCAAGAGCTGCGATTGTTCCTTGGCTTCGTCTGAATACTGGTGTGGCTCTCAAACTGATTCTTTGGAACTCCTTTAAAACTAAACACAGGCTTTCCCCCCTTCGCTGCTAATTACATACTTTTTTGTGAAAGAAGCAAGCCCTTTATTGCCCATAATTTCAGCTATCACTTGCTCGGGTATCTTCTCGGATCAATAGCATATAGTTAAGTGGAAGAAAAGGCTAAATGTGATTGCTGTTTGCAAAGCAAGGATTAATTTTTAGTTTTTAAGTGCTCTTGCATTTCATGTTAAAATATGAAATTCAAGTCACAGGTTCAAAGTAGTTATACATTCAAGCTTTTTGTTAAATATCTGTCATTTTTTAAATCTTGAATACTGGCATAGGTTATAATAAAATCTGTGTGCCTTCTGCAGTTTTACACATTCCAGTACTGGTGGCCATACATCTTTTATGGCAAAACTCCATGGCTGTAGCACCATAAAAATCAATAAATATTAACCTTTTCTGGCACTTTGTGCACAAATGCTTTATCAATGGCTGTCAGCTAATAGAACAGTCAGTGATGAACTGTATTTCTCAGATCAGGATTCCATAACAAATTTAGAAATCAATGTAAATTAACACACTTTTTAAATAAAAAAAAAATTATCACCAGATTTTATTTTCCATGAAAAGAATACAAAAGCCGAGAAGCTCCCATTTCGAGGTGGTGCCTTTGGTGGGCCGTGAATATCACAGAGCACTGCAGGGCACAGAACTAAACATTATACACACCTCCCAGTCCCCACTGCCACAATGATATGGATTTTATACACACACACACACACACACACACAATCTTTTTTCAAACTTTAGGTAACATATAAGTGGGAAAATTTTTATTCCATTACAGCATCCCATTTTACTTCTATTAGCAATCTACATGCTCCCAGAAGAGCCACACATAATACCAAGCACAATCCTACAAAGGTTTAAAAGAAAGGGGAAAGCCACTGGGGAGAACCAGTGTCACTTCACGCCGTGAAATGCTCCCGGAAGTCTCTGCAGTGGTGACTCCTCCCTCTAACCCACACCACCCGCAGGGCACATGGCCAGCACCCTTGGCCCTGATGACACGGCCTGGGGACCCCCAGCTCACACACCAAGCACCTCGTTCCAATTGCTTCATGGTGTACCTTCTGGTTCTCCCAACACAAACTCTTGGCTTTGTAGTCATGGGTCACTGTTATTGAACAGCCTGATATACTGATTAACTTAGGTGAACTGAAGATTCTAGTGAAAGTCAAAGTCACGCAGTCATATCCAACTCTTTGTGACCCCCATGGACTTATAGTCCATGGAATTCTCCAGGTCAGAATACTGTAGTGGGTAGCCGTTCCCTTCTCCAGGGGACCTTCCCATCCAACGGCCCGAACCCAGGTCTCCCACACTGCAGGTGTATTCTTTACCAGATGAGCCACAAGGGAACCCTAAATTCAAGACTAAACTCTCTCTTAATATCCTGAATTTGGTAATTTAATTAGCAAAGTATAACTCCTATCTGCAAATTTGCTCATTAGTATATCCATGACTATCCCTCTATGGAGGACAAACAACCTGTGTTTTCATGGTCTAGTTCCCTTCAAAAGTACTCTGAAATTCCAGCAGGGCAGCGACTCAGACAAATAACTCAATCTGCAGATGGAAAATGAATGCTCAATGCATAAAGTAACAGCTGCAAGGAAGAGAACCCCAGTGTGCTGAAAGCCCCATTACTATAAGACCCAAACGTCAGCTGTGGAGAGCAACAAGTTTACACTTGTCATTCTTTCAGTGATATCTGTATTTTCGATCTCTAGATTACTCAGTGTAAGAAAAATAAAAATTCTTAGGAAAATATCATTTTCCAGAGTTACATGACTTTGGGCTAAAAATGACCCTTTTGATGGAAATAACTCTAATGTAAATTGATGTTTGTGGTAGATGCAACTGTTAGAACTTAAGAGTTCCAAAGTGACTGCTTTGGGGGTAGAATGAGGAAGACCTCTAAAATAAATTTATAATAGATCTTATAAACAGGGTCTAAGATTCAGTCACTCGCCAAAAAGAGGATGGTTCTCAGAAGAAACTGGAAGAAAGAAAAATGTCAAACTAACCCTAAACACATCAATAAGTCTTTGGCACTGCCCTGAAACTTGCTGGGGAAAGCATGGGTGTCACAGAATGGCTAGATAGCTCTGCAGACTTTGGGTGCTCACTTCACCATCAGAGTAAACACGTGACCAGGTCACCCTGGCCAGCAGTGACCAGCTAAGACATGCTTCTGGATCAAACATCAGGTGCCTTATAAAAGCATATTCTCAAATGACCACCTTTTCTTTCTTTTTAGTTTTGTTCTTTTCTCTTTCTCTTTTTTAATACTCCTTCAGGTTAGAAAGGCCAGAAAGATTTTTACAAAATAGCCGAGGTTTAAAGGCTTAAAGGTTTAAAGACTCTGTTTAAAGGCAAGTTGCTGAGCACCCTACCCCTGTGTCCTGTTTAGACTCTGACCCCACATCCATGATGGAGGGATATACATTTCCTGGCTGTTCCCCCACGTGTGTCACCAAGGCTTCAGTCAAGACAAAAGACAAACAGAAAAGTGAAATCTTTCTAGATCATCCAAGATCAAGAAGTGTTCTCAAAGACAAGTGTGACAGTCTGAACTTTTCTATGGAAACAAACATCACGAGGCTTCAGTACCCTTTCACAGCTTCAAAAAGTCGCTTTGCAGGGAAAATATGTGGAAGAGGATTCGGGCGGACATAAAAGCACAATCTCTATTTTCTCTGTAGATTCTACTAAAAACATCTTAAAACCTCGCTGCTCATCAGCCCCATGGAGCACTCACACCCAGAAATGGAGGTGATTTGGTTTAGGCTGAAGTGTCCATTCTAACACTATCCATATGAAAAAAAATCTGTTTAAGAGATAGGAAGTGATATGAGCTTTGGAATAGCTTTGCCATCTTTTTTTTTTATGAAGAAATAAAATAATCACCAATAGGGGCTCTCCTGGTGGCTCAGTGGTGAAGAATCCACCTGCCAACGCAAGAGATGCAGGTGTGACCCCTGATCCGGGAAGACCCCACATGCCGCGGAGGAACCAAGCCCACGGGCCACAACTACTGGGCCTGTGCTCCGAGCCCAGACCGCAGCAAGAGGGGCCACTGCCGTGGGAACCCCAGCTACTGCAACGAAAAGCCCACGTGGCAACAAAGAGGCAGCATAGCCAAAAATAAGCAAATAAAATCATCAAAAAAATAACCACAATAAGTATCACTACAGCCACTGTTCAGGGGGTGGGGAGTAGTTTTGCTTTTCTCTCAGCTTAAAGGCTGTGTATGTTCTCTTCTGAAAGCAACTCTGATGCAGCTCTACATTGATACCATCAAACACAGGCTTCATGTAATAGAAAATAAAAGATGGGGAAAAAAATCCCAGTACCATCATTCATCACTTACAGAAGGAATAATTTAAAGAAGGAATAATACTTACCCTATTTAACGGCACTCTGAACAACTCTGATTTACCCTGATTCATTACAACCCTACTTGCTTTGAGATATTCAAGTATTTGCTTACCAATCCATTACAGTACATGTGTGTGCTTGATTATGTCTGAGTGTGTATTTGTTTTTGTTTTCCCCTCCATGCCAGAGGCTTCCCTGGTGGCTCAGATGGTAAAGAATCTACCTGCAATGCAGGAGATCCAGGTTCAATACCTGTGTTGGGAAGATCCCCTGGAGAATGGAATGGCAACCCACTCCAGTATTCTTGCCCGGAGAATTCCATGGGCAAAGGAGTCTGGTGGGCTACAGCCCATGGGGCTGCTAAAGAGTCAGATGAGACCAAGCGACTAACACTTTCACTTGCCACATCTGGAATACCATCGCAATCTCTCAATCAATGGCTGAGAGTGAGGAGACCTATCAAAAGCTCTTGTTTCAGGAAGGTGGGTCCATGTAGAGAGAATATCCTTAAGCACCATGAGCCCCCAGGGAGGCTTTCCAACACCCACAGCCCACTGAGCTCACTTCCTCTGTGGGTCACCCTTGGTCCCGAGAGTTCTTCACTTCAAGGAGGCAGCCCCACTGCTGTTTTACGTTCTAGTTGTGACTAGTGGTCACCGTCTGCTCTCTCATGATGACAAGCCCCACACAGGTGGGGGTCACACATGTTCTGTCCACAACTCTCTCCTCTAATCTGACAAGTTAACTCATATTTCTCCTGATATTCAAAATCTTAAGGGGAAAGCAAATGGCTTAATTGGCAAATCTTATATGAAAAGCACCTCAAGGAGACTTTATGTAATTTAACAAGAAAATTTTCATGATATCCATGACTGGATAGATTTCTAACCCCATCTGACACACGGGAAATCTGAAGGTGGCCGATGTGGGCCAATGTTCCCAAGATCACACAGCGAGGAAGCAGCAGAGCTGGCTCAGACCCAGTGTATCTCATCACTAGACTATAGCCTTTTCCCCTGAATCCATGGTGGCAATCTGGATGTAACCGGAGAACAGGGGTCTATTTCCTTAATTTTGATTATTGAGGTCATCAGAATAGTTTCATAATTGCATTTGTTGCTTTCTTTTTTGATTATTAGAAACATATTATAGAAAATACAGAAAAGCTTCACTTGTAGGCCCATCATTTTTTCTAAACACTGCTGCTGCTAAGTCACTTCAGTTGTGTCCGACTCTGTGCAACCCCATAGACAGAAGCCCACCAGGCTCCCTTGTCCCTGGGAGTCTCCAGGCAAGAACACTGGAGTGGGTTGCCATTTCCTTCTCCAATGCATGAAAGTGAAAAGTGAAAGTGAAGTCGTTCAGTTGTGTCCAACCCTCAGCAACCCCATGGACTGCAGCCTTCCAGGCTCCTCTATCCACGGGATTTTCCAGGCAAGAATACTGGAGTAGGGTGCCATTGCTTCTCCATTTCTAAACACTACATACATTAAAAAAAAAAAAAAAAAAACTGGGGACATTCTCAGCATGTCATTTTAACATCTTTTAGAAGCTCTCAATTACTGAATATGTGTTTGCCATGGAAAAAAAAAGCCATTTACATAAAGTAGAAAATGCACAGTACCTATCCACCATCTAAACTTACCTCTGAGATGGGCAGTAGTAACAGTTTGATGTAGATTATCCGCATGATTCTTTATGCTCGTACAAATATACATGCAGGGACTCCTCCCTCTCTACCTTCTCCATTTCTAAACACTACATACATTAAAAAAAAAAAAAAAAAAACTGGGGACATTCTCAGCATGTCATTTTAACATCTTTTAGAAGCTCTCAATTACTGAATATGTGTTTGCCATGGAAAAAAAAAGCCATTTACATAAAGTAGAAAATGCACAGTACCTATCCACCATCTAAACTTACCTCTGAGATGGGCAGTAGTAACAGTTTGATGTAGATTATCCGCATGATTCTTTATGCTCGTACAAATATACATGCAGGGACTCCTCCCTCTCTACCTTACTCTCACCCCCTTTTAAGAAAGGAATAGTCCTGGCAGGCACATTACCTTGCAACTTGCTTTTTGCATCTAACCACCTATCACAGTTAGGTCAATACATATATATGCAGGCCATTTTTAACAACCATGTATCTGCCCACTGTATGAACAATCCCCTCCTGACGGGCACTGTCAAGGTTTCCCGTTCTCAGCGGTTACAGCAACGTATCCTGACACTGGAAGATATTTATTCCATGAGACGGATGCTTAACAGTAAAACCGTTCAGTCAAAATGGAGTCAAAGGAGTCAAGGTTAACTCCTAATCTGAAATTAGGAGTTTGGGATTAATATATACATAATAGTATACAATAATATATACTACTATATATAATAGATAACAATATATATATATAACAGATAATACACATCATTATATAAACTAGACGATCAACAGGACGCACTGTGTAGCACAGGGAGCTCTGCTCAGTACTCTGTAATAACCTAAATGAGAGAAGAATCTGAAAAAGAACAGATACATGTATATGTATAACTGAACCACTTTGCTGAACATGTGATACACAACACTGTAAATCAACTACACTCAGATATAAAATAAAATTTTTTTTTAATTTAAAAGTTGGTCTAACTTCCTTTCTCCAAGTTTTACCAACTCATTCTCCCTAATAATATGTGAGATTTCCAATTTCCCAACAAATGCTCCATCACTGGTCATTCTTAACCCTTCATATTCTTACCAGTGGATAAAAACTGGCATTGTATGGTTCTGATATAGACAACTAGCAAGGTCAAACGTCTTTGCATATACTTAGCATAATCTGCATTATAACACCTATTCAAATTTGTTTTTTTACAAAAATCCATTTGAGGGAGCTTTCTGTAATGGCAACCCACTCCAGTAATCTTGCCTGGAAAATTCTGTGGACTGAGGAGCTTGGTAGGCTACAGTCCATGGGGTCGCAAAGAGTCAGACACAACTGGGCGACTTCCCTTTCACTTTCTGTAAATTAGGAATAGTGGCCTTCTGTGAAAATACTATTAATTTTGTATTAATTCTCTGTCTTATGTGTTGCAAATATTTTTTCATAATTGATTGTGAAACTTTGTTTACTTTTCCCCCCTTCTGTGTCTGTTTTTCAAGTCTTATGTAACCCTGAGGTTACATAAATATTATGAAGTTTGTCTCCATCATTATTTGACTATGTAAGAATTTGAAATAAAAATGCAATTCATGTGAGTATTTTTAGAACAAAGATATAATGTCTTTCTTATTAATTATTTGACATCTACCTCTTTGCCTTTCTCCTTCACACTTCAATTATTAAGTGTCTGTGGTTGATAAATAAAAGACTCGAAAACACAACTAATTGTTTTAACAGTTCCACAGTGGCCTTCTGCTGTCAGATTATTATCGAACTGCTGAACCTCATTATATCTAAAGTACCTTCTTGTTATGTTACACTTTGTTTTTAAATAGAAAACACCAGAGTGATCATCTGTCAATATATAAAGATCTGATTACAGTAACAAAGATCAATGCCAGTGTTTCAATATTTTCACTTTTAAGAGTCCAGATTACAGAATAAAAAACAGTATATGAGAAACTTGGAGTGTGACAATCTCAAAGATGCTTTGGGTGTGTGTATTTAGATAAATGTCTACATATTATAAGCATTACAAGCAACAACATTGGTCCTAAGGTAACAAATAGATAATACAGGATCAAAAGTACATGTTCAGGATTTAAGATCTTTCATTTACCGCCCCTCCTGGATCCGAAGCACCCCTGCACCAGCTTTTATCAAACCCTGGGTCGTCTCTCATCCCGTCACGTCAACTCTTCCCCGTGGCCTAAATGGTTCTTTTCTTTCCTTGTGCTTCAGTAACTCAGCCAAGGACGAGGGAGTGGGCTGTGTGTCTTTAGTGGGGTGACGACCACCCAGCCCTCTTTTCCTTGGTGCAAACACAGGCAAGTTCCTCTGTGAACTTATCATTTCCTAGAGGTCATTCAGACCATCATTCCAGGCCCGCGCGACGAGCCTGATGGTCCTTCTTAGGAAATTGGACCCAGTGGGAACGTTTTCTCCCTCTCCTTAGTCCATGGCTCAGCATTTTCCTTCCCGTGTAGTTCTTAATTCCCTTAAGTGGCAATTATTTAAGACACAGTTAAGAGAAGGTGCAATCTACATTCATCCAATAAAACCTAAATATTAAAAAGGACAGAAAAATTCAGCATGGTTACTGAGGATAAATGGACAGCACTTAACATCTGAAAGGCACCAAAGCAGTGGCACATGAGTAAATGGAGAAATTTTTAAAAAAATGATTAGAGGTTAAAAAAAATTAAGATAAACTAAAAGGGCATACTGTGTGTCAAACAGACAGAGCCTCTTAATTACAAGAGGTTAATATCAGTCAGTCAAGAATTAGGTAGAAGAAGCACTCTGATAGACACAACCTGGAAACCAACCCAAAGACAGCAGACTGAGAAAGTCTAAATTTGAGATTTTTAATAAGCACATATGATGAAAATTAGTTAGATTAGTATTGAGGTCCAAAATGCACACTCTTCACAGAAGTAACCTATTTGTGCTGAAAGTGTTATGCTTGGGAATGACCTCATCATGTCTGTGGAAAGTCATAATAGAATAATAATGATCACTGCATGGACATACTAAATAAGTGCATTCTAAGGTCAAAGATTCTAAAGAAGCCAAAGGAGAAAGGAGGCAATTCTGAACTATATGTGGCCCATTCGTAGGCAAACAGCAAAATTACTGGAATGGGTTAAAAGAAATGAATTAAAATGACAACCTATTCATGAACCACACAATGCAAATTCTGAATATGAGTAGTATGCAGATAACAATACAGCAGATAAGCTGCGTATCTGTGAAGCAGAATGCTACCAGGTCTAGCAGGCATAATCTTCACAAATACACCACATTCTCCCATAGTCCATACAGGAGAGAAGGTGAAATTTTAAGAATGGTGAAATTTTAAGGAATAATTCCAGCTGTATCTTTAAATTTTTAAAACTTGATTTGGTCTTTAACTATCTCCCCAGTATATCAAAAAGCAATATTTTGCCAAGAAAATCCAACACGTGCTATCTATAAAATACAGTAGATACATTTAAAACTGGGTTTAAAGTAGATTTTCACATATACAATGGAATTCATTCCATTAGGACCACTTTCAAGGTTTTAACTCCTACAATTAGGAAAGGTCTAATCTTTATAATAAATCTCTTATTCTATAACACTAAAAATGGTCCTGCTTCTGCGATCAAACCGTGCCTGAAAAAACACTTCTGGGATGGTGACATTTAACCCACGTACTACATATGCCATAGTCAATTATCCAGCGTAAAACAGCCGCCTAACAGTGGCTGCACTGAAGCCAGCGCTGGCGTTACACGGCGCCACGAGCCTCGCACGCTTGGGTCACTTACTCCTCTTCATTTCCCCCTCATCATTACACCGGGGATAACAGGAGCACCGGGCTGTTCCAGAAATTAGATAAGCTGATACTGCTGGAAATGGCCTAGTAGTCTGACAGTGAGAGTTCACATGAAATTGTTACTAGTATATATAATATGGTTAGTTATGTAGAATAAAATGAAATTAATTCAGTGCTGCTTCTTAAATCTTTCCTATGTTCTAGATAGCAGAAAAAACTTATTGTGAAAGAGACATAGTAAGAGTACATCAACTAGAAAAGTATTATTCAACATACTGACTTCCAACAGTTCCTTAAATTTGCCATTTCCCCTTTCCTGGGGCCTTCCACGTTCCGCTGCCTCAGTGTCCTTTGGGCCTGAGCTCCGCACAGATCCCCGGGTGCCCTACAGATCACCTCCCAGAGCATCTTTGATGTTTTCTTTATAGCATTTCGGCATTTTTTGTGTGTGGTTGTTTGGTGAGAGTCTATCACCCACTAAATACAACATTTCTAGCAGGGCAGGCCTGTGTTGCTCACTGTCGTAGCTCCGAGGCCCACTGTGGTGCTCTGGGGCACATCGTGGATGGAGAAAGCCCCACACTTTTCGGTGACAGTCCAAACATAAGGTCTCAACGTAAAAGCAGTTACGAATCCTCAAAGTTTCTAGTCACTTCAGAACTTAAAATGTGTTCTGTAAAAACACACTAAGGAAGCAGAATATCAATGTCATGAACTCCACGAAGTTTACAAGACCTTCCCCATTAAAAAGTTATAAAGGTTAATGATTCAACTTTTCTATATGATTCAGAAGTCATCACCAGAAACAGTGAAAATGATTTTCATCGATAATTTGGAACTATTAAAGAAAGGTTCGAGTACCGTTCTTCTGTAACCGGTTGCTGCCTTGCTAATCTGATTTACAGGGTAAAACCCTTCAACTGTAATCTTCTCATCACTATTGCTTAGCATTCTACACTGGGGTTTTCCCTGGGGATTCATACCAGAGATAAGGACCCTACCTGTGGCTGACTTAGACATAAAGAAAGAGCCCCACCCCTGAGGAGATCTTACAGGAACACCTGTCTGCTCAGGGTGCAGGAAGAGTGGTGAGGAGGATGGTCTTGGCTTTGACTGTGGGGAAGCTCACTCAGAAGGGCCGTGGTAATTCCCTAAGCACACAAAAGTGGAGTACAACCAAATACAAAGAGTACACAGACTGCTTGCGTGAGTTAACATGTCAGACCTTCGGGTCTAACTCAAAACCTTTAGGTCAAGCACATTCAGTTTTATCTGCATCATGATGATAAATATTGTTTCTTATATGTTGAGTGAAAATGATTCTATATATTAATGTAATAGGTGAATATCTTGACATCTTAATGCCTAGATGATGAACATACCCAAACTGATCCTGCCATAAATAATAAAAATATGTAACCTTGGATGCCAATGTCTTTTTCAAGATTAAAAAAAGATGTCTGAAAGTTTTATATGCTCAAATGGAGCGTAAAACATCTTTAAAATGTCTTTCTAACACATTTTCTTAGACACAGAGAGAGAAATTGGGGTAAAAAAAAGAAAATGTATTAAATGCTATTACAGAATTATATCTAAAACCAAAACTGCTTTTTTGACTGGTAAAAGATTCATGAGATCTCAAAGCAAAGATCACAAAAAAACTTTTTTTCATTACATACAGGGGGGAAAGGCTAGAAATATGGACAAAAGATACATAAGAATAACATTAAAGCAAATAAACAACAAAAAACACTCCCAAGTGTCACTCAGCCATTTCTAACTAGCTGTTCCTGCTGTATTTCTCTTGATTCTTTGCATTTCCCTGCATGTTCTCAGCAGTCCATCCTTTCCACTCCACCCCCTCATAATCCCCTTCACCTACCCAAAGGGCCACTTCTGCCTCTCTCTTGCAGCCTGTCTCCTCTTCCCACCTCTTTAACTGCTCACTTCTCACAGAGTCAAGTACACTTCAGCCTGCCTTCCTGCACTTCAGATAAATTATCTTCATTGACACTTGAGGTGCAAAACTTACAGCCACCTTTCCATCCCTGCAGCAAACTATTTCCAACACTGGTTTTAGTAGGAAGAGTGCTTACAAGTCAATACATAGCAATACAATTAAATTCGCTCAAGAGGACCACACATGGCACCTATTCTGCCCTTCATTTCAATGCAAAGTTTGCTCTGAATATCAACTTTAAACTAACAAACCTAATCCTACCCAGTGATTATTTGTAAAACACCAGGCACTACAGTTCAGTGTTGACTGGATGCTCTATAAAAATGTCAACAGAGTCAATAAATATTTAGTTCAAAGATAAAGAATGTTAAACTATGATATGTAACTGGCTGATAAGAGGGAAATGTCATGAGGGTGCTCCTTTTTAAACAAAAAAAAGAAGCTTTAGGTGAAACCAACTGTAATATCACCAAACAGTATTCTAAAGTTTCAGGAGAACGAGCTGCCTGGGAATGTTCATGTCTCCTGTCATTTTACACCAATGAAGTCTTCAAAGCAAATAAATCCTTTATTAGAAGCAGCCTTTGTTTCTAATCAAGAGAACCGGGTATATACACATGTGAATACGCAAGTGATGCCGGTCACTATGTTCATATCAAATATAATTCAGAATATCCACTCTTATCACTCAAGAGCAACCCCTACTGGCACAATTAAAAAGAACCTAGAAGACTTAGAGCAATTTCAGTTCAATATTTTATTAATTAAATACTTACAAAGCACTTCACATATGCTAGGCCCTACTTTAAGTACTTTACAAATATTAACTTATTTAATTACCCCAAGACATTTATCATTAAAAGAGATTAACCAACATAAATGTTACTCCAAGATGCCAAAGGATCTGTTTCATTACTTTGAGATATAGATTCTGTTTAAGCTAACAGAATCCAAATCTGACCTTGGCAATATCTGGAAAGAAACCACTATTAATTATAGTTCTTTCTAACTTAGTGAGCCAGACAACCAATGTGGAGGAAATCCTGAAAGGCAGTTCCTTAAAAAACAGTTCTCTTTCAGTAGAAAGAAAATTAAATTTTATATTCAACTCAATGTTAAAAATTTACACTAATTGCAAAGGAGCCTTGCCTTTTCCTTTATAAACAGGAAGTCACTTATGCCAGGTTTTTATTTTAAGCATGCATCAAAATTATGATTTTTCACAAGAAGAAAGAATACCTCTGCCAATCACACTGGCAAGCTCCTCACGAGTGCACTCATAGCTATGGCAAGAGCGAACTGTCTGAGCAGAGCATTGTAAGAAGGATCTAGGCCAGCCGTCACAGCCAGTACTTCATCTAGTTTGGGCTATGCATATCCTGCTGCAATAAAAGCTATTAGGTGATTTAAGTGACTACTGTATTATGATGGAACTTCATCTATCACAAGAATATATTTGCTTTTAATCTTACTTAGAAACAGAAAAAAGGGAAAAAATAAAGTACAAGCATGTCTATAAGCTAAAATATTTTGCTCCTTCATATTTTTCTTGAATATACAAACTTTGCAAATTTACTCAATTGATTTATATATTTCAAATCCTGATTAGCATGTATCACATAACATCTTTTTGGTCTATTTAATTTCAGAGTCTCCAGCCCATTAGTATAATTTCTGTATTAACTTTCCAATTTTCATTTTCTCCATCCCAATCAACTCCCTTGCCTAATGTGTGCATGCGTGCTCAGTCATGTCTGACTCTTTGCAACCCCATGATAAAGACCACCAGGGTCCTCTGTCCATGGAATTTCAAGGCAAGGAAGCCCCATTTCCCTAATGACCCCTCACCAACAGAAACACCTATTTAATAGTTTCTAAGCTACCTGCACACACAATTGCACTCATCTCACATGCTAGTAAAGTAATGCTCAAAATTCTCCAAGCCAGGCTTCAGCAATACGTGAACCATGAACTTCCAGATGTTCAAGCTGGTTTTAAAAAAGGCAGAGGAACCAGAGATCAAATTGCAAACATCCGCAGGATCATCGAAAAAGCAAGAGAGTTCCAAAAACACATCTATTTCTGCTTTACTGACTACGCCAAAACCTTTGACTGTGTGGATTACAATAAACTGTGGAAAATTCTGAAAGAGATGGGAATACCAGACCACCTGACTTGCCTCTTGAGAAACCTATATGCAGGTCAGGAAGCAACAGTTAGAACTGGACATGGAACAACAGACTGGTTCCAAATAGTGGAAAAGGAGTACGTCAAGGCTGTGTATTGTCACCCTGCTTATTTAACTTCTATGCAGAGTACATCATGAGAAATGCTGGGCTGGAAGAAGCACAAGCTGGAATCAAGATTGCCGGGAGAAATATCAATAACCTCAGATATGCAGATGACACCACCCTTATGGCAGAAAGTGAAGAGGAACTAAAAAGCCTCTTGATGAAAGTGAAAGAGGAGAGTGAAAAAGTTGGCTTAAAGCTCAACATTCAGAAAACGAAGATCATGGCATCTGGTCCCATCACTTCATGGCAAATAGATGGGGAAACTGTGTCAGACTTTGTTTTTTGGGGCTCCAAAATCACTGCAGATGGTGACTGCAGCCATGAAATCAAAAGATGCTTATTCGTTGGAAGGAAAATTATGACCAACCTAGATAGCATATTCAAAAACAGAGCCATTACTTTGCCAACAAAGGTCTGTCTAGTCAAGGCTATGGTTTTTCCAGTAGTCATGTATGAATGTGAAAGTTGGACTGTGAAGAAAACTGAGCACCGAAGAATTGATGCTTTTGAACTGTGGTGTTGGAGAAGACTCTTGAGAGTCCCTTCGACTGCAAGGAGATCCAACCAGTCCATCCTAAAGTAAATCAGTCCTGGGTGTTCTTTGGAAGGACTGATGCTAAAGCTGAAACTCCAATACTTTGGCCATTTCATGCTAAGAGTTGACTCATTGGAAAAGACTCTGATGCTGAGAGAGATTGGGGACAGGAGGAGAAGGGGACGGCAGAGGATGAGGTGGCTGGATGGCATCACCGACTCGATGGACATGAGTTTGGGTGAACTCCGGGAGTTGATGATAGCCAGGGAGGCCTGGCATGCTCAATTCATGGGGTCGCAAAGAGTCAGACATGACTAAGCGACTGAACTGAACCGACTGAATCCACAGAAGAAAGGAAAGCAGGAAGAGAAAACTGAAAGACACTCTGAGTGTTAATGAAAATGCACTCTGCCTTTGCCTCTGTCTTTCAAAGTCTTCAGAAAAAGGCTGTCATTTAATAACAGCACACATTTCCCTGGTGCCTGTTCTGTGTGGATGTTCGTGTGGGATGGAGGAGACCATCTGCATGAATACACACAGCCCCTGCTCTCAAGGGACTCAGCACCCAAAGGATTCTCGAGTTTGAGCTTCTGTCAATTTTACTTCTAACAGATTCATTGATTCTTTTTCTCTTATTTATCAGGAATGGGGATAATTTGATAATTGATATGATTCCTAAGAGTCTAGCTCTCACTCTTCAGTAGGAATACATGTACACACAATAGCAAAATTACCATCTTGCAATTTCTGAGAATTATTCAAGAAGATATTTCCTTGTAACTTAAGTAAATCATTTTCAAAGTTGTCCTTCTGGATTTCAAAAACAAAAACCTGAATTAAGGAGCTTTCCAACATCCTAGGATCCTGGGATCTTTTACAGCCGTAATGTCTGAAAATAAACCCTAAAAATTCTCTAGTAAATCAGCAACTCAACCAAGAGAAATGCTTTCAATTTCATTTGCATGAATCAGAGTTCTAAGTCTTATCTTCTTATGCAGCGCATCATCTGAAACAATGATAAGTTTAGCCAGAGAGGAATTCTAGAAGCCACCCAGTCAGGGCTTAGACTAGTAGAGTCAAGAACAGTCAGCCAGGCATGCGGGGTTAGGGTTGTTCTGTACTTGGGATGCAGTTTTCCTGCTGGGGCTGAGGGAGGAAAGGGAGGAGGCCTCTCTGGACATCCTGTCTTTAACAGTCCAGGTAATTTGCCTACACCTGTTCAATGCTCACTGCGAGTAAACTGGGGTGACTTGCCAGTCCATAGACAATAGGGGTGTGGTACAAAATAGGCAAACACACAAACTTTCTCCACCTGCACCCGTGGCAGATATTTTTCACTCATGGAAGCTCAGACTCCTTTCATAACAGGGAAGGACCAGTGGTTGGCACTTAGAAGAAACCTTATTCATACAGTTGCAATGGTCCTTTGGGTACAAAGTGTCTAATCCTTTTATAAGATTAGGGGTGAGGAATCACCAGGAAACCTGTTTAAAGACAGTTTTACGCATTTTTTAAAAATCAATTCTTATTGGAGTTTAGTTGCATTACAATGTTGTTTTGGTTTCTACTCTACAGCAAAGTGAATCAGTTATCATATAGATATATGTGGGCTTCACCAATGGCTCAGGGGTAAAGAATCCACCTGCAACGCAGGAGTTGCAGGAGATGCAGATTTGATCCCTGGGTTAGGAAGATCCCCTGGAGGAAGGCATGGCAACCCACTCCAGTCTTCTTGCCTGAAGAATCCCATGGACAAAGGAACCTGGTGGGCTATAACTCATAGGGTGGCCAAGAATCAGAATGACTGAGTGACTATCACACACAGCACACCACAGCGCATTGAGTAGAGTTCTCTGTGTTACACAGTAGGTTCTCATTAGTTATCTAATTCATACATAGCATCAATAGTATATCTACCTCAATCTCAATCTCCCAATTCATCCCTCCCCTGAGGACAGTTATAATGATGATGAAATGAATAGAAATCTCATAAGGGTGTGGGGGGGCAGAGAATTTCCTCCAGTGAGAACATCAATAAGCCATCATTGAATTCTGGATATGATGACAGTTTGGCTGGAAATAAAACCCTGTGGTGGCTAGCTCAGAGGAGGTTCCCAGCCTCCCTGGAAAACTTTGTTTCATAGACTTTGCTTTCGTTTGTGGGGCTGGGACTGGTATTGGAGATAGCAGATGTGATTCATAAAAGGACCGGGGCTGGAAACTCAGAGAACCAGGACTGAAAATCAAACTCAAATGCATTTATCAACTGGACTTTCCCCAGGGACTGCACTGGGAATGTACACTGCACTTTGTATTTCTGTGATGTCTTACTTCATAATGTCTATTAAGTTGTGTCCGACTTTTTGCGACCCTATGGATGCCAGACTTCCCTGTCCTTCACCATCTCCCAGAATTTGCTCAAATTCCTGTCTACTAGCTGATGGTTCGGGTTTTCTTTTTTAAACAATAATACTCCTTTTTTTCATCTAGAGTGATCAAAGCGCTGTTACCCAAAAGTGTCAGTTGACTCAGGCCTTCAGTGCAGGGATCTCTTCCAATGACCGGGTTTGGGCTCAGGTAAAGCAAAATCTGATAGCCTTGCAAAGTCCTTCACCCTTGAACATCTCAGCTTGTAACTTCATCTACTCTCAACACAGGGAAGCAATTGGGCAAGGACATAGCATGATGTGGACTTTAGAAATAACAGTTTCATTAAAGGAAGGATGGATTTTAGAGGAGCACGATTAGAGACTAGAAAATGTATTACAAAGCTGTTGTATTTGACCAGGCTAGAGATTAAGAGAGAATGCGTGAGCGAAAAGATTGGTTCTCATTTTCTTTCTTTTGCCTAGTGTTTTCTTTTCTGTCTTTCCTTATGCTTTATTTTAATTGTAATTGGGTTATTTATTAAAGGTTTCCTGAAAAAAATTTCATGCTTCATATTTTATTGTGATGTAATTTACATACCATAAAATTTTAAATACCAAAAATTCATCCTTTTTAATTGCACAATTCAGTATACTTACATTGGATGCCGTCATCATCACTATCTAATTTCAGAACATTTTCATCACCTCAAAAAGAGACCTAATATCCACTACTGGTCATTCTCCATGCTCCCCTATACCCACCCTTTGACAAACACTAATTTTTCTGTCTCTTTGGATTTGCCTCTGCTGAACATTTTATATAAATGGAGTCATACAATATGTGACCTTTGGTGTTTGGTTTCTTTCAATTAGAGTAGTGTATTTAAGGTTCATCTGTGTTGTGGAACATATCAGTACTTCATTCCTTTTTATGGCTGATTGACACTCTATTGTATGGCCATGCAACCTTAGGTTATCCTCAACAGGCAGCTAACAGGCAAATGAGTTTCCCTCCCCACTTTTGGGGAATTATGAGTAATGCTGCTACAAACATTCATACAAACACTTGTGTGGATATATGTCTTCATTTCTCTTAGATATTATTTCCAAGAGTGGAATTCCTAGTCTCCGGGTAACTCTATTAACTTTCTGAGGAACTTCCATGCAGTTTTACAAAGTAGCTGCAAAATGCTATTATGCTTCATGCATGTGTGTGTGCTGAGCTGCTTCAGTCGTGCCCGACTCTTTGCAGCCCTATGGACTGCAACCCTGAACCTCCTGGCTCCTCTGTCCATGGAATTCTCTGGGCAAGAATACTGGACTGTGTTGTCATTTCCTTCTCCAGAGGATTTTCCCAACCCAGGAATCAAACCTGAGTCTCATGTCTTCTGCACTGGCAGGCCGGTTCTTTACTGCTAGCGCCACCTGGGAAGGCCATTATGCTTCATCAGTTCAGTTGAGTCGCTCAGTCGTGTCCGACTCTGCGACCCCATGAATCGCAGCACGCCAGGCCTCCCTGTCCATCACCAACTCCCGGAGTTCACGCATTCCCCCCTTAAATACTTAGCCAGTGAATTGCTTTCAGAAACTTTTAAAAAACTCAATTAAGTTGCTTCTTGCTTCCCATCACTCTTTGGTTGATTTTTAATGTGAGTCATTGGTCCTCAGTCCACTCTAGTGTTCTCCCTGGCTCTAGGAACTGCAGCAGCAGAACTCGGTACAGGATCAGTTAATGACCATACAGTAGCAGACCATTTTTCAAAGATCAGTGTCTGACCCAGATAAGAAAAAGCGAAGTCCCCAAGTCTTCCCAAATTTCCCTCTAATCCTCAGCACTTTTTCAGGGCCTACCAAGTAAGAGCAGAGATTTGTCTCTGGATGTTTGCTAAAGACAATGAAGTCATTTTCTTTTAAAGGCTTTACTTCAGCAATTACCCAGCTCTCTTTCCCCCCTCGAAGTGGTTGTTGTTCATGTCTGACTCTTTGCCATCCCATGGATATCCAGGCTTCCTTGTCCTTCACTGTCTCCTGGAGTTGCTCAAATTCATGTCCGTTGAGTTGGTGATGCTATCTAACCATCTCATCCTCTGCCACCCTCTTCTTTTGCCTTCAATCTTTCCCAGCATCGGAGTCTTTTCCAATGAGTTGACTCTTCATATCAGGTAGCCAAAGTATTGGAATTTTAGCTTCAGCACCAGTCCTTCCAATGAATATTCAGGGTTGATTTCCTTTAGGATTGACTGGTTAGATCTCCTTGCAGTCCAGGGGACTCTCAAGAATCTTCTCCAGCACCACAGTTCGAAAGCATCAATTCTTTGGCACTCAGCCTTTTTTATGGTCCAGTTCTCCTATTTGTACACGACTTCTGGAAAAACCATAGCTTTGACTATATGGACCTTTGTTAGCCAAGTGATGTCTCTGCTTTTTAATATGCTCTCTAGGTTTGTCATAGTTTTCCTTCCAAGGAGCAAGTATCTTTTAATTTCATGGATGCAGTCACCATCTGCAGTGATTTTGGAGCCCAGTAAAAGGGAATCTGTTACTTCTTCCACTCTTTCCCCATCTATTTGCCATGAAATGATAAGACTGGATGCCATTATCTTAGCTTTTTGAACATTGAATTTTAAGCCAGCTTTTTCAATCTCCTGCTTTACCCTCATCAAGAGGCTCTTTAGTTCCTCTTGAAGTAACCACCTGTAAATGTGATCAATGAAACAGAAATATTGTCTTTCCCTCAAATGTTAGAACTGGAATTGCAACCAGCTTCCCCTTCTCCCATAGTCCTCCAGCACAGCCGTCTCTTCTGTTTAGCGGGGGTTCTCTCCTTTCATGGCTATAGCACACATGAAAACATCGAGTAAGGAACCATGAAAGACAGTACAACAGTCCCACAGAGGGTCCTCTGAGGTCAACGGAAGTCCAGGATGAGCTTCTGACACCAAACCAACCCACCTGCTCCAGCTCCCCAGATGGCAGCTGGGGGCTCAGCATCGTTAAGGTAACTTAGCACCAGGCTGGCCCGGGAGTATGACACCCTGCAAGGCATCAGTACATCTTATGGGACTTGTTCACACTGATGTTACTGTTTGGGTACTTTTAAGGAAGTGCCAATGAAGTCAATCATGATCAACATCCCTCTTCCTTCCCTGCATTTTAGCCAAATATCAACTATTTCTCACCTTAGCCCCTCCATAAGGTTCTCCCCAGTGAATAACAATTCAGGTCTGTGATAGGTCTTTACTAAATTTTCTGCTAATTCTCCCTCCCTGAAATGCTTCACCCACTTGTAAGAGAAACGTGTGACCCCACATTCAAGGCAGCCTCCCTGGACCCAGCCCATTAGGCCACAGTAGAGTTTCTTTCCCCTCTCCATTTCCATTTATTTTGGAGGTAATCTGGGTAGAGGCTCCCCTAAGGGCGACCAAATTCAAAGGTTAAGCATTTTCCCTCTTTGTCCCTTGATCCCCAAGCACCCTGCAAAGGGTATGACCATTAGAGCAAGCATGTGAAGATGGAAATCATTTTGAGAAAATAGCCGACATTCCAAATCTACCAGTTTCCAAAAGCTGCTGCTTTCCTTCTTTATTCTGTTCCTATCACTTAGCAGGAAGCATAGGAAAGAAGGAAAAGGATTTTCTCTGAAAAATCAAAACCCAGTTCTAGGCCTGCTCTCTTTTCTCTCGTCTGGAGACACCCTCCCCAGGAAGAGCTGGAGCACCTCAAACATCTGTGCAAGTTCACAGCCAACCCCACTTCAGTCACTCCTCACGTTGGTAGAGCGCATCTCAGGAAATGAACTGGTGCCAGAAGGGAGGGTAAGCACAGCTTCCAGTTGCTCAAAGCATATGGCATATGCCTAAACCACTGAACAACTTCATCCTGGTATTTATGTAACTATTTCCTTCTAGCACTGTGTGCCGACACTTTAGCTTGACCATACCTTTTAATTTTTATTTTTATTTATTCATTTGGCTGAGCCAGATCCTAACAGCGGCACACAAGATCTTAGATCTTTGCCGTGGCATGCAGGATCTTTAGTTGTGGCTGTGGGGTCTAGTTCCCTGACCAGGGATCAAACCCAGGCCCTGCTGCATTGGGAGCGTGGAGTCTTAGCCACTGGACCACCAGGGAAGTCCCTTGACTCTACCTTCTTATCCCTTCAGTCTATGTCCACCTGCCCCCCTCAGACCACCTCTGTCGAGATGTCATGTAGGTCCTTGGAGAACGGTGATCTTCCTCTTTAGGCCTCACACTACCACCCTATGCCTACGGGTGAAATTCCTCTGTTAGAGTTCATCCAACCTGCACAAGAAGCAGGTCCCTAGCCTTTGCCCCTAGGAGTTCTGGGAGGAGCCTTATCTAGATTCTGAAGACAGATCTCTTGTTCTGCTTCTGCAACTGGGTTGCGATCTCACTCCATGGTCCACCTCCCCTCTCCTTCCCACCCCTTCCCAGCCCACCTGGCCAGGGGCCAGCAGCCAACCAAGGATTAGTATCCCAACCGCCACATCTGTCTCTCTACTGTTTGTAAATAGGACACACTGGTACAGAATGGTAATAAAAGATGTTTTATTCGAAATGTATTTTCCTGGGTGAGCACTGCCAGGCCCCCCAGACCTCAAATCCTCTCAGACCCCGGAAGAAAGAAGTTGCTGTAAAGCACACAGCTGCCTTTCTGCCATGCAGCCCTCAGCTCATCACAGGCAAGAACTTGGCAGGTATTCTTCCGAGAAGCTGCAGCCATGATAGATAAAGCCTTGGGGAAGGGGGGTGGTGGTGGTGGTGGTGTGTGTGTGTGTGTGTGTGTGTGTGTTTGACTGTGTCTATGTGGATGGTGGGTGGTGGTGGGGCCAGTGCTGAATGGTGGGTCTATACCTTCTGTGTACATATTGGAAAAATAGGAAAATTCTGATTATAGTGGCATAAGCATCATTGGCTCAGAGGTTAAAGCGTCTGCCTCCAATGCGGGAGACCCGGGTTCGATCCCTGGGTCGGGAAGATCCCCTGGAGAAGGAAATGGCAACCCACTCCAGTATTCTTGCTTGGAGAATCTCATGGACTGAGGAGCTGGTGGGCTGCAGTCCATGGGGTCACAAAGAGTCGGACACGACTGAGTGACTTTAAAAAAAAAAAAAAAGGGATATTAAACCTTGGCTTCTTAGAAACCTCTAGAAGCAGGGGTAACCTTAAGCCGTTTGCCTCCTTTATCTTGTAATACGGTGTAAATTGGGGAAATATCAGCACATCCTACCTGTGACAGCAAAGAGCAGCCAAGACTCTTGTCTTCTGCTGCCACCTGGTGTTTAAGAGAAGAAAGTCTAAATTCATGGAGTCACCTTGGCAATGAGCAACCAGCGTTTTCCAGCAAGAAGAGACCTTGTGTGGATGAGTGCTAAGCTGCTTCAGTCGTGTCCAACTCTTTGTGACCCTATGGACTGGACGTAGCCTGCCAGGCTCCTCTGTCCATGGGATTCTCCAGGCAAGAATACTGGAGTGGGTTGCCATGCCCTCCTCCAGGGGACCCTCCCGACCCAGGGATCAAACCCACGTGTCTCATGTCTCCTGCATTCGCAGGCTGGTTCTCTACCCCTAGTGCCACATGGAAAGCCCATAGACATCTTCTAATTTGACTCACTTCAATTCAGAGATAAGGAAGCTGAGACAAATTCAGTCTGAGATAAGACTCAGACTGAAACAAGAACCCCTGGCTCCTTCCCTTTTGCCACCCCACTTCTCTGAACAATTACGCTCACAGCACATGCATTCAGATCAAGACCTCAGCAATTCAGACCATCAGGGTACATGGCCACAAAAACCAGTGTGTCCAAATCTGCATGTCTCATCTAGTAAAAACATTCCCAGCGGACAGCAGTCACGTGTGACAGGGCCACCTAAGCAGTAATAAGAGGTTACATTGAAGGGGCACTCACTGTGGATCAGGAGCTGAGTGAAGCCCTGTGCCTATGATCTCAAGTCTTCCAGTTACCCTATGAAGTCAACCATTTTATCCCCATCTTAACACTTAAGGAAACCAAGGCTTAGAGTGGTTAAGAAACTTGCCCAGTCACACAGCCACATCTGGCAGAGATTGCGAATTCAAATTCGGATCTGTACAGTACAAAATCTATGCTTTCACCTCTTTATCATTATCCATCACCTTGATATCACCCCATATGCTCACTTCACAAGAAAAGTTCAGACTAGGAGAGATCCCCCACTAAGGGCCCGTTTATTCACGATCTTTCCTTGTCTACGTCCTGTGGTCTTCCTTTTGCTCTCTGGTCCCATGGTCTCCAGGCCAGCAGCTTCCCCCTCACACACACACACACGTTGAATGCATGTGTTAGTTGCTCAGTTGTGTCTGACTCTGCGACCCCATGGGCTGCAGCCCAACAGGCTCCTCTGTCCCTGGGATTCTCCAGGCAAGAATACTGGAGTGGGTTGCCATTTCCTTCTCCAGGTAATCTTCCCAACCCAGGGACTGAACCCAGGTCTCCCATGTTGAAGGCAGATTCTTCACACACAGGTTAGAAATGCTAATTCTCAGGCAGCACCTGCCCAACTAAATCAGAAACTCTAGAGGTTGAGCCTGCCTGGGGAACACATCCTCAGGGTATTCTTATGATTTCAGGTTTGTCTGTCCTTTTGTTTATCGTGGAGAAGGCAAAATATACAAAAATGTGATTAAATTATTTTTACATAAGTGAGATCATAAATGGAGAAGAGTAGCATACACACACAGAGAAGATGGAGAGTATGAAAGTACTATGAGAAAACTAAACCATCATATTCCATAAGGTGGCTCCAGAGGTAAGGAACCTGCCTGCCAACGCAGGAGACATGAGAGGTGGGATCGATCCCTCTTGCTCCTTGGAAGAAAAGCTATGAACAACCTAGACAGCATATCAAAAAGCAGAGACATTACTTTGCCAACAAAGGTCCATTTAGTTAAAGCCATGGTTTTTCCAGTAGTCATATATGGACGTAAGAGTTTGACATAAAGAAGCCTGAGGGCTGAAGAACTGATGCTTTTGAACTGTGGTGTTGGAGAAGACTCTTGAGAGTCCCTTGGACTGCAAGGAGATCCAACCAGTCAATCCTAAAGGAAATCGTCTTGAATATTTACTGGAAGGACTGATGCTGAAGCTGAAGCTCCAATATTTTGGATACCTCATGAGAAGAACTGACACTTTAGAAAAGGCCCTGATGCTGGGAAAGATTGAAGGCAGGAGGAGAAGGGGATGACAGAAGGTGAGATGGTTGGATGATATCACCGATTCGATGGACATGAGTTTGAACAAGCTCCGGGAGATGGTGATGGACAGGGAAGCCTGGTATGCTGCAGTCCATGGCGTCACAAAGAGTTGGACATGACAGCGACTGAACTGAACTGACTGAATGTGCTCGATAACCTTAATAAAGTGGGCACTATTAATATTGCCATTTATCAACTAAGGAGTCTTAAGTTCATAGAGCTTGTAAGTGGCGACATACTGCCTGGCTTCACAACTTAAGAGGTCTTTATATCATCAGGGTCACCTTAGATTTAATGGAACAAGACTATTATACTCTCATGTCCAGAAGAGGGCACTAGGGCTGATTTCAATTCAACTCCAGTGTTCAAAGAACAAAGCATTTGTATAGTATCAAACTGTTTAAGTATTAGTAAAACTGGAAATCCACAAGTGTATATTCTACAGCAGAGGTCCCCAACCTCTTTGGCACCAGGGACGGTTCATGGAAGACAATTTTTTCCACTGATCCAGGCGGGAGGATGGTTTCTGGATGATTCAAGCATGTTACATTCATTGTGCCCTTTATTGTACTGATTCATCAGCTCCGCCTCAGATCATCAGGCATTAGATCCCAGAAGTTGGGGACCCCTCTTCTACAGGGTCCATTTGTACCCTGGGGTGGAACTGACCAGTTCTGTGCCTTTCAGTGATAAAATCTCATTGCTAATAGAGCCTTCATACAGTTCTCCCTACCCCAACCGTCCAGGGCCCTCAGAACATACTGAGGATAGACTGCATAATCAGCTGAGTGGCACCACCTCTAGGCAGGGATGTGTTATGGATGCTATTTTAATGATTTGCAACAGGAAGAGAGTGGTAAGAAAGAGTACTCTTCGAGGAGAATGGATCAGACTTTGGGTATGGGGATTATTGGGTATAAAATTTGAAAAAAAAATACAGTCAAACTTTATACTTGGAAAATTGGTTATTGTTTCTATAATACAAAGTGGTGAGGTTTCTTTTTCATATTATCAAAAGGAATTTTGAAATTTGAGGTCTAGGGCTTCCCTGGTAAAGAATCTACCTGCCAAAAGAGGAGACACGGGTTTGATCCCTGATCCCAGAAGATCCCACATGCTGCAGAGCAACTAAGCCGAGGCATGACAGCTACCGAACCTGTGCTCTAGAGCTTGGGAGCTGCAACTACTGAAGAAGCCCATGTGCTCTGCAACATAAAGAAGCCACCAGGTGAGAAGCCTGAGAACCACAACTAGGGAACAGCCCCTGCTTGCCGCAACCAGAGAAAAGCCCGTGCGGCAGCAAAGGCCCAGCACAGCCAAAAATAAACAAACAAATAACATTATCTATGTATACATATAAAATTTGTCCTCCGCCTTTAAAATTCGAGGTCGGGCTCTATCTTATTTAAACCACTTGGCTACTGAACACAATGTTTTATGTTACAGAGCATCAAGATTTCTCTTGTTCATCTCCTCCTCTCTGCATCTACTTCCACTCTCCTGGCACAAGTTCTTGTTTGCCAGTTTCTATTCTGAATATAGGATAGAGCCAAACCCAGGGAACAGACTTTAGTACTGGGTTCTAAGCTGAGTCAGAACAGAAGTGAATGTCTTCAGAGATGCAGAAAAAGCATTTGGTAAAGGTCAGCACCCTCTGGGGTGAAAATTTCAGGAAATTAGAAATAGAAAGGTGCTCCCTTAAACTAATACAGGGTACATACAAATATCTTCTATAAATATCATGTGTGTGCTCTGTCGCTCAGTTGTGTCCGACTCTTTGTGGCCACATGGACTGTAGCCCGCCAGGCTGCTCTGTCCATGGGATTCTCCAGGCAAGAATACTGGAGTGGGTCACCACGTCCCCCTCCAGGGGATCTTCCCAACCCAGGGTTTGAACCCAGTCTTTCAGTCTCCTGCATTGGCAGGCGGGTTCTTTACCACTGGCACCACCTGGGAAGCCCTTATAAACAGCATACCTTATTGAATTTACAAGATCACTAGCTAAAGAGTCAATATACAAAAATCAATTATATGTGTATAATATATATATACATATATATAAGCTACAAGGAACAATTTTTAAGAATAATACTATTTGTTATAGCAAATCAAGCACCGAGGAATAAACCTAACAAAATATGTATAAGATCTCTACACTGATTCCTACAAAATATGCAGGTCATAACTACCATTTCCTGAGCACCTACTTTGTGCCAGGGCTTTATATATTATGTCACATAATTCTTACAACCAGCCCACGGAGTAGGGATAGATGAGGGAAGAAAGTCTCAAAGATAATTTGTCCAAGGCCACAGCAGCTAGTAAGTGGTCGAGCTCTGATTTCTGCCCAGACCTCTGCAATGACTGTGCTGTTTCTATGATGCCATGTGGCTTCCTGCAATTAGTAGACTGACGTTAGCTGGGAACAGGCATTTCTCAGCTTTACTTTGTTCATTTGCGCAATGAGGGAGGCTTGGATGCTTTCTTAGATTTCTTCCAGTTCTAAAATGTATGATTTTATTTATCTATTTTGGCCATGCCTCGCAGCCTACAGGACCTTAGTTCCCTGACCAGGGATTGACCCTGTGCCCCCTGCATTGGGAACGCAGAGTCTTAGCCACTGGACTGATTTTAAAGAAGTAGCTTTGTCTGTTCATATCATGTGCCAGTGCTGATTACTGCCGAAGACATTTCTTCCTGTATAAAACTGGTTAGTAAGTACCGGTGTTCTCCATTTCCATCACACAAAAGCATGAGGTAGGTTTTGCTGAAACTGCTTTCTATGGGACTCAGATTTCCCCTTCTTCAGTTTCATGGGTTCCAGTAAAGTCAACGAGAGTGTAATTTGTGTTTGCATAAAACCAGAACACAAAAGAAAAGATCCAGGCATTATTAAGCATTCCCATACCGAAAGGGCAAAGTCAGTTTTGTTAGTTACTCTCATAATTCAGCAAATATGTCTCTTATCCACTGGTAATATCCCAGTGCCAAATCTCTCTAATGTTCCCTCTGCTTCCAGGAGATAAGCAGAAACCTAATTACTATTTGGTTAAATTAGAATATATTTGATTATTAAGGAGGTGAAATTAAGGGAACAATAATTCAACCATGTAATTTCTGAACTCTGTGTTTGTCATTTGCAAAGAAAGAAAAAGTTCACCAGTCTTCCTTGCTGCTGCTGCTGCTAAGTCACTTCAGTCGTGTCTGTGCAACCCCATAGACAGCAGCCCATGAGGCTCCCCCGTCCCTGGGATTCTCCAGGCAAGAACACTGGAGTGGGTTGCCATTTCCTTTTCCAGTGCATGAAAGTGAAAAGTGAAAGTGAAGTTGCTCAGTCTGTCCGACACTTTGCAACCCCATGGACTGCAGCCTACCAGGCTCATCCGTCCATGGGATTTTCCAGGCAAGAGTACCGGAATGCGGTGCCATTGCCTTCTCTGAGTCTTCCTTGAGTGCTATCTAAACAAGGAAGATTTCTCCTTCTTACTCTTCATCTCTACTGTATATCTGTCTGTCTATCCATCCACCTATCCCTTCGTTCACCCATCCATCCATTTCCACATACATCTATCCATATTCCTTGAGCTATCTATCCATTTGAACCTTCAACCATGTCAAAAAACAACGTAGGCATACAGCTGGAAATTGCCATTAGTATAAAGCAGTCACCCCGACCTGTGTGAACTCCCTGGGAACTGAAAGTGCAAACACAATCTGTTGTTTAGTTGCTAAGTTGTATCTGACTCTTTTGTGACCCCATGGACTGTAGCCCACCAGGCTCCTCTGTTCATGGGATTCTCCAGGCAAGAATACTGGAATGGATTGCTATTTCCTGCTGGACCCAGGGATCGAACTCGCATCTTCTACATTGGCAGGTGTATTCTTTACTACTTAGCCACCAGGGAAGCCCACTAACTCATCGTACAAATGTGAAATAAAAACCTCCCAAAGAAACAGCCTATCTCTGATCATGTAAAATTAGATTGTTATGTCTCACGACCCAGGTACATATCTGCATAACCAGAGTCAAGAGAACAAACGAGAATTCAAACCAGAGGAAAGAACTGAAGACTGCGAATCATACTGCTTTGTTCCAAATCCCTGAGTGGTTCCTTATCTCACTCAGAGGCAAAGTCCAAGTCCTTGGGTTGGCCACAGGTTCCAATGTGGTCTGGCTGCCCACTTCCATCCTCCTTGCTTGCTCTGCTCCAGCCACTCAGGGCCTCTTTCCTGATCTTCTGGCATGTCCTACTAGGGGACCTTGGAACTAACAGTACCCTCTGCCTTGAATGTTCTTTCCTCAAACATCTGCGCCATGCACTGCCTTATCTCCTGGTCTTTCTATGTCTATTTCATTGTTTGCTTGTGTTTTTTAAACTCTGGTATTTACTCTTACCTTTCTTCCTACTTATTTTGAACAATAAATTACTGTTTAAGCCACTAACCGTAGGACTTATTTGTTATTTAGCAATAGCTTGTAATAGCTTCCTTGGTGGCTCAGACGGTAAAAGCGTCTGCCTACAAAGAGGGAGACCCGGGTTTGATGCCTGGATTGGGAAGATCCCCTGGAGAAGCAAATGGCAACCCACTCCAGTGTTCTTGCCTGGAAAATCCCATGGATGGAGGAGCCTGGGGGGCTACCGTCCATGGGGTCGCAAACAGTAGGACACGACTGAGTGACTTCACGTTCACTTTCACAATAAACACAAAGGAAAAACAGTTTCTCTACAAGTAAGCTACTTTGAGAAGTTCCAGGAGAAGTTTTAGTTAGCCCAAACATAGTGCTGGGGTTAAGAGTTGTTAAGGTGTTTGACTGATGGGCTGTGAAATCAGAAATCAGAAATAAGAGTGTTAAAATGAGTCAAAACATACTTTGCTCAGAAAGCTGAAATGACGTGTTGAAAATCACGGAGTCAATAGAACAGATCTAGGAAGAGAACTGGAGCTTTTCTAACTGTCACCTCATCTGTGTTTCTTTATTTGTTCTATGAACACTTACTGAGCACATTCTTTATGTATGGCACTGTGCCAGGAGCTAGGGACACAGAGAGGGCCCTTGTCCTTAGGTTACATTCCATCAGGTGACGACACAGACCTTAAGCAATGAATTTCCTTTTTTTTTTTTTTTTTGGTTTGTTTAGTTAAAACTGTGATAAGAGTCATGAAGGGGAATAAGGTGACTTCGAGAGTCTGTCGTAGGGAGGGGTTCTGAAACAGTCTGGGGAGAACAGAAAGGGAAAGTTTAGAGATACCCAAAGGACAAGTGAAAATTCACTGAATGATGAAGGGAATGGGAACATTTCATGCAGAACTAGAGGTGTGAATCCTTTCCCCTACAAATTCTTCTCAGGTATCATGGTATTCCCTATTCTTGAATGCCTGGGTCACCAAGATAATTAGTAGATAAGAATAGCAAGTGAAAATACATAGGAAAAAAAAAGAGAAATAAAGTAAGAGTGGAGTTTTCCCAACTGAGAGATTTAACAAGAAGGCCAATTAGTCCAAGAAGAGGTGGGACACCACGAACACTGAAAGATGGGAATTATTCAAGCTGTTAACAAGTGTTTTGGGTTATAAACCACCAAGAGAAAGGGTCTCACTAGGAATTCCTGTGCCTCCAACACTCTACTGTAGCCTTCACTGGCCAGTGTTTGTCCAGTGTCTTTATTAAGTTCGTCAATATGTGAACTGTGAACTTCCTGATGTTCAAGCTGGTTTTAGAAAAGGCAGAGGAACCAGAGATCAAATTGTCAACATCTGCTGGATCATGGAAAAAGCAAGAGAGTTCCAGAAAAACATCTGCTTCTGCTTTATTGACTATGCCAAAGCCTTTGACTGTGCGGATCACAATAAACTGTGGAAAATTCTGAGAGAGATGGGAATACCAGACCACGTGACCTGCCTCTTGAGAAATCTGTATGCTGGTCAGGAAGCAACAGTTAGAACTGGACATGGAACAACAGACTGGTTCCAAATAGGAAAAGGAGGACGTCAAGGCTGTATATTGTCACCCTGCTTATTTAACTTATATGCAGAGTACATCATTATTAGAAACCCTGGGCTGGACGAAGCACAAGCTGGAATCAAGATTGCTGGGAGAAATATCAATAATCTCAGATATTCAGATGACACCATCCTTATGGCAGAAAGTGAAGAGGAACTAAAAAGCCTCTTGATGAAAGTGAAAGTG